>JAREIS010000427.1:0-376402 GCA_030060385.1 Muscicapa striata striata
CCAGCGCCGGGACTACGGTTCCCAGTGCGCCCCGCGCGGACCGGGCGCAGTCCAGGTGTGTCTATAACTTCTAGCGTGTGCTGGTTTCTTAGCGGTTTTATTTCTCTTAAATTCTTTGATGTTATGGCGCTTCAAAACACTGCGGCTGCACAGCATTAATCTGACGTGGTTTAATTGCAGGTTTTATGAAGTCATAATGTCCTGAGCTGTAACGGAGCCACAGGGATGGCGCAGCCCAGCCCATGGCCCTGCACAGGTCTGGTGGTGCGTTTTTAAGTCCGAGTTTCCTCCAAAATCACCCCAAAATCCCTCCAAAATCACCCCAAAATCTCTCAAAAATCCCTCCAAAATCACCCCAAAATCTCTCCAAAATCACCCCAAAACCTCTCCAATATGCCCCCAAAATCTCTCCAAAATCACCCAAAATCACTCCAAAATCACCCCAAAATCCCTCCAAAATAACAAACTTGCAATCGATCGGCAGGCATTAGCAATAGTGTCCAGAGCAATGGATCGGCAGGCATCAGCAATCGATCGGCAGGGGTGCCTGCAGTACCGCGCTGTGCCCACAAGGCGGCGATGTGCGGGCGGCGTTAGGGGCGGGGGCGGAGCCGGGGCTGGGGGCGGGTCAGGGGCGGGGCCCAGGGTGACTGACGGGGACAGGGCGGGGTCAGGGCTGGGGTTGGGGTTCCCATGGCCAGACCCCAACGAGCAGCCCCGCGCCCCCGAGGGCCGTGGCAAACAGGCCCGGGCAGGGGCAGCGCTGGGGACGGCCTCAGGGTCACCTCGGGAGGCGCTTGGGCTCAGGCGGTGCCGTCGTGGTGGTGCACCAAAACATTGGCTAAATAGCCAGTTTTCTAAGTATGTAATTACCCCACTAACTAATTAGGTGTGTCATGAGTTAACTGTTTACTTTCATTACAACCCCAGATGGGAGTCGGCATGTAATGCTCAACCAAGCTACTCTCATCTGGAGTACTAATGAGGGGTCCTAGATGGTATCTATAAAAAGAAGAAAAAAAAATATATCTGGTGCAGCAGTAGAAAATCTCAGGCTCCGGAGGAGTAAATATTTTTATTTAAATAGTAAGGTCAGGGTCTCTGGTGGGTTTTTTGGTTTTTTTCTTGAAGGGAGCCTGGAAATTTCTATTGCCTTTTTTATTTTACAGCTAGAAAGGAAAACAAAGTTAGAAACAGAGTTAGAGAGAAAAAAGAACTAGAAACAGAAAAAGAGTTAGAGAGAGAGACAAACAGAAGCAGAGATAAAGTTGGAGGGACATAGAGAGAAATTTAAATTAAAAAAAAAAAAAAGTTAAAGCTAGAGGGAATATGAAATAGAGTGAAAGAGCAAAACAGAGTTAGGGAAATTATAAAAGAGTCAGAGACACAAAGAAAAAGAAACAGATTTTCAGGGAAACAGTGGTAGAGGAAAATAAAACATTTATAGAGTTAGAGAACCAGACAGACAGACAGACAGAGTTAAAAACAGTGAGAAACAGAAACACAGAGACAGAGTTAGAGAGACAGACAGAAATAGAGTCAGAAATAGGCTGGAAGGTAAAGTGAGAAGCAAAGCAAGAAATACAGTGAAAAAAAAGACTAAATCACACCAAAGAAAGACAGGAGACAAGGGGAGGAAGTGGGGGATCTTTATTGGGGTGATTTAACTTTTTTGAATGATTTTTTTTTAATTTACACTTCAGCCTAACAAGGTGTACAAAGCTAAGTACAGATACAATTTTATTAATTGAAAATACCAAAGCAGATCCCAGTTAATTCAAAACCTCTCTTTACTTTTATTCTAAGAGCATTGGCAGAAACCCACCCCCCCAAGAATAAAAACTTTCTCAGTAACAGTAGATTGTTGTCCATAATTCCAGCCAACTGCAACACACCCTTTCTTCTTTTCTTGGTTTGACAGCCTCATTTAAACCACAGAATATCAGTACATTTCTTTTCTATATGAAAGAATATCTCAAGACCCTCATAACCCCCACACTCAAGTAATTTCTATTCTAACTGCAAAGCAGATGAACTATCTGTCCACGTTATAAAAGAAAAAGGAATAAGAGAAAGTAGCGAGTGACATTCTCAGGGGAGCCCCCTCAGCCAGGATGGGCCCTGCGCCTCAGCTTGAATCCATCTGCACCTGAAAGGAAGGGAGGACAAAAGTCAGAGCCCTGCAGGAGAACTTAACACCTCCAGACATCTTGGCTCAATCTGCAGCTAATCATATGAGTGCAACTGCACCCCACAATATAAATTACAGGTCCCTAGGACTGGTGCTATCACACCCATGCCCAGAATATGCACCAGGGCAGAGCAGCTGCAGGACAAATATGTGCAGGCACCCGTGACACAGGACAGGACAAACGAGGGGAAGACACTGGAGAGGAGAAAACTCTCAGACTGAAGAATGACTGAGAAGACAGAGAATGCAAAGTGAGATGACAGAGGCCAGACTGAAAGCGAGCTGTTCAGGCTGGAGAAAGATGCAAGCAGATTGATTTATTCCAAAAACTGCAGAGATGGATGCCCGAGAATCCTCTCCCCATCTTCACATTCTTCCAAGTCCCAATCTGCTGCAATGGATCCTTGCAGTGCACAGCTGCCAATCCAGCTCAGAACAAGGTCCCTTAAACATCTCCAGGGCTGTGCAAGGGCAGCTCCCTGCACGTCAGGACAGGAGGAACCAGGGGTTCCCTGAGGATGGAAAAGCCCTCCAGGATCACCAGATCCACCCTCTCCCTCAGGGCTGTGAGAACACACAGCTCTGGGCACGAGTTCATCACGTTTTCAACACTGAGAACCCTCTGGGTGTGTTTGGGCACTGAATACCCAGTGGGAGTGCCTGTCCCTGTCCCTGTGCCTGCCCCTTGTCCCTGTCCCTGCCCCTGTCCCTGTCCCTGTCCCTGTCCCTGTCCCTGTCCCTGTCTGTCCCTGTCCCTGTCCCTGTCCCTGTCCCTGTCCCTGTCCCTGTCCCTGTCTGTCCCTGTCCCTGTATCTGTCCCTGTGCTTGTCCCTGTCTGTCCCTGTCCCTGTCTGTCCCTGTCCCTGTCTGTGTCCCTGTGCCTTTCCCTGTCCCTGTCCCTGTCCCTGTCCCTGTCCCTGTCCCCTCTGAGCACAGCCAGTGCAGACCCCAGGCTGGCTGTGCTGCAGGCCAAGGCACAGGCTCGGTGACATTTCCTCTCCTGCTGCCTCTCGAGTTGCCATGGTGACCAGATGCACTCGCTCTTTTATCTGAAGTATCTATTAACCAAAGCTTCCTATTAATTTTCCCTCCATAGAATCCATTAGGAATTCACCAGAACACCACACAGGTTTTTAGGTCCCAAATCCACCTCAGAGCCCACCCCCCATTCTTGGCTGGGCTCAGAGGGGATAAAGTGCAGCTGATGGAAATGGTTTTCCCATTAATGAGAAATTTCTCAGTAATGAGGGAATAAAGAGCAGGAGGAGAAGTCTCACAGCAGCCTCTGCCTGGGTGTGGGATGTGCTGGAGCCTCAGGACCTCACCCCAACCTTTCACAGAGCAGGGCCCCAGCCCCAGTGTCCAGCCTGGCCTTGGGCACTGCCAGGGATGCAGGGGCTGCTCTGGGCACCTGTGCCAGCCCTGCCCACCCTGCCAGGGAGGAATTCCTGCCCAAAATCCCACCCAGCCCTGCCCTGTGGCAGTGGGAGCCATTCCCTGGGTCCTGTCCCTCCATCCCCTGTCCCCAGTCCCTGTCCAGCTCTCCTGGAGCCCCTTCAGGGCTCTGAGCTCTCCCTGGAGCTTCTCCAGCGAACACCCCCAGCTCTCCCAGGCTGTTCCAAAATTGGAGCCTTTTTCCTGGACAGCTCCCACGTCCACTGCCACAACAGCTGGAACAAAGGATCTGTGCCACCCTCTGAGGGTGTCAGGGCCGTGTGGCTGCTCCCCTCTGGTCTGTGCCACCCTCTGGGGGTGTCAGGGCCGTGTGGCTGCTCCCAGGTTCTCCTGCTGAGCTCCAGCTGCTGCCAGGAGCTGCTGGGATCCTCCCCGTGCCAGCAGCGGCTCTGGGACGTGGGTGAGCCCCCACAGCTGGGGCAGGAACGAGGGGCTCAAACCCCCCTCGTCCCTCCCCTCCAGACCACGGTCCCCACAGGGGACACCTGTGTGGGGTTTTTGGGATAACAGAGAAAAAGCCCCAGCCAGAGTTCTGGGAATAAGAGGGGAGTTAAATCCCCATGGGAGGAAGAGCAGATAAAAAATGAGACGTTGTGACAGGGCTGCCAGGCTGCGTGGCAGGAGGGTTAATTTTTTGTGAAACTGCCATTTCATATTCCCTTTCAGACAAGCTGAATTACACGGTGCTGGCTGCTGCAGGAGGAGCATAATTTCCTTCACAGAAATAATGACAGGGTACTTAAAGAGCAAGTGAATGGATGGCTGAAGTACTGGGCAGAGACTTCAGAAATCCAGGCTGAGCCCTCACCTTTACAGGAGGCTCCTTTGGTGACCTTGGGCCAGCCATTTAATCTTCCTGTGTCTCAATTCCCTGCCAATAACACGGGAATAATAACTGTTCTCTGTCTGCCTGCCTTATTTAGGCTGCAAACTCGGAATTTACAGCTTGTGTTTGCTCTGCTTTGAAGCCAAAGAGCTTCAATCCATGCTGAGGTGTCTGGGACAGCCACAATGTACAATGGGAGAATCACAAAGGGCTGGGATGGACGGTTTGGAACATCCTCAGGGTGAAAGGCTCCAGAATTCTTAATCCATCACTCCCCATCTCTTCCCTCAAAATGTGGAGAAGTTTGGAGCTGTGCTAAGAGTTCCAAAAGCACCAAAATAATTTAGGAGCAGAGTCCATACTGATTTATTGAATCCCTGAGTTCCTTCTGAAGCAGAGTGGATAATTTAGAAACCTGCAGAAATTTATTTTGTGCTCAGTCAGGGCTGCAGCAGCTCTTCAGGTTGTTCAGTGTAAATTGAGGTTTGCAGGCTCTTGTGTACCCAGGTTTTATCCATCTCCAGCTCTCAGCAGCTTCTGTGATTTCCTGAAGCCAAGGAAGATGGGTCCCTTCTCCCAGAGCCAGCGAACACCAGATTGTCTCTATAGTTAAGCAATTTGCTGTACAAAGGGAACAATTCTAAAAATAGGGAGAAATGGCACCCTGACATGAGCAGGAAGGATGACCCAATCCCCACCTTGCTGCAGGGCCTTTGTCCTGTAAGTGCCTCCATCAGCAGGGCTCTGATGACATTATTTTCTGTGCTGATGTGGGGCACGAGGCCGAGGGTACCTGGGAGGGAGGATTTTGCTCAGCCTGGAGAGGATGAACACGCTGGGGAGGCTTCTGGGGGAGCACTAAATCAAAGTTTCATTTACATCAGACACCAGCCTGGCCATTGCAGCATTTATGGCTGCACTGCTGCCCTCGGAATTTTGTGTGGATTTAATCTGTCAGTGGGGAAGTAAAAGACAGGGGAGAGCGAGTTGTGGTTTATGAAACCTGGATCTTTTCTTTCAGGCACCATCAAATGACAGTGATTTGTACAGGTTTAAAACTCTGCTGGCAACAGATTTGTGGCTGCTCCTGGATCCCTGGAAGTGTCCAAGGCCAGGTTGGATGGGGCTTGGAGCACCCTGGGGCAGGGGAAGGTGTCCCTGCCCATGGCAGGGGTGGCACTGGGAAAGTTTTAATGTCCCTTCCAACCCAAACCATTCTGGATTCCCAAATCACCTGGTAAGTTAAAAAAAAATAAAATAAAAAGGAAAAAGAGAAAAGTGCTCAACAGCACAAACAACTCAAATTATTAAAGATATTTCAGTGCTTTTACCACTGGCCTTGGCAAGATTCAAGAGTTTCATTTTCACACCAAAATACCTCTGAGAATGGAGGCTCTGAGTGGTGTTGAAAATTTGTTCTTTTTATATTTTAAAGCCCTGTTGGAAGCAAAGGGCTCAACTCTCCAAATAAACCCTGCCAGCACTGAGGTCCCAGCAGTGCCCAAGTGCCCTGGCTCTGCTCTGCTGTGTTTGGGGAGGGTTCCTTGGCTCCTCTGCTGCTCTCAGCTGGGCACAGTGAATTCCCTTCTCTTCTCAGTGGCTGCTCTGGGGCTGTGTTTGGGTTTGTGCTGAGCACAGGGCTGATAACTCAGCTGTTTCTGTTCTTGCCAAGGCCTTTGCTGCCTCCTCCACACTGGGGAGGGGCTGGGAGCACCTGGGGCTGGCCCCAGGGATGTGCCAGACCATGGACATCATGCTCAGGATATAAATGGAGGAAGAAGGAATTGGGGACATTTGGACTGAGGAGCAGAATGAGCCATGGCAGGAGCTCCAGCACCCCAAAGCACTTGCACACTGGGCTGTGGCAGCCTGGGCTGTATGGCAGGCTATGATTTGTTGTCACCTTTACAAACACAACAACAAAATCACTAGTCTTCCACACAGAGCCAGGCCAGGAGAGCAGCTCTTCCTCCTCAGGGATGAGCCCCTGCACGTCTTCTCCCAGCATCCTTCCTCAGCTCTTCTCATCCTGCAGTCCTGCTTCCTGCCTCTCCTCCAGGGATGGCTGCTGCCCTTTGCAGCCTTCCTCCTGAGGCCAAACCTCCCTGCAATCATCTCTCCAATCTGTGCTGTTCCCGTGAGCTTCTGCTCCATTTGCTCACTCCAGAAACTCTACAGGGACACCAGGGCTCAGCAGGGGCTCCTCTTGCCTCACCCTGTGATAAACTCCTCCAGGAATTGCTCTGTCAACCTGTCTGTCTCCCAGTTGTGTTTCAGTCTGACTACAACAAGCAAATGCAATGTTTGCTGGGGAAAGCTGGAGAACAGGACTCTGCAAAGGGAAGGATAATGATAGTGCTGAGTTTCCTGGGATCCTGCTGAGAGGCTGACTTAAGCAAGGAAAACAAACCTCTTCTGCTGTTCCCCTTCTCTGGATTTGTTGATGAGCAATCTTTGGTTCAGCTCCAGCTTTCCTTTCACTGCCCAGCTCTTGTCTGTTAATCCCTCACGGGGATGAGGTGTGGAAGGACAGTGCTGGCCCATGGAGAGGATCTGACTTTATTCCTTGTCCAGCAGAGCTTTACTCACCTCAGCCACTGAAATCAGGCAGGGAATGGCCTCTTCCATCTTCACCCAACTGTTATGGGCACTTTTGTTAGCGGTGGGGAAAAAAGGGAAAGAAATAAAACCATTGCTCAGCAGCCTTGGCTGCTCCTTCCAAGGGAGGATGAAGAGTGAGCAGGAACAGAGAGGGTTTGGCAGGGGCTGTGCCCTGTGGGAGCTCGTGGGGAGCAGTCCCACCCTCCCCTCCTCCCCTCTTTATAACATATGTGCTTCCTGTGGACACTTTATTCTGACTCCAGATGGGTGTTCCAGTCTGGGGATTTGTGCTGCTCTGAGATAACAGCCCTTTGTGCTGGCCTGGGGAGCAGGAGTGTTTGTGATAGCTGGGGCTGATACCAGGAGATGTCCAGGTGGTCTTATTTAACAGGGAGCATTAGTGATACTGCCATTGTCCAGGAAATCAGATAAAAACGGGTCCAGGTGTTACCCAACACCGTGTTTGTGTAAGGGCAGAGCCAACTGCTGAACACTGGGGATGTGTTCCTGTACAAAACTGCTGTCACCCCAAACCTCCCAGGTAAAATTTAACCAGGAGTTGGGCTGGGATGATCCTTCTGAGTCCCTTACAACTCAGTATATTCTGTGATTCTAATCTGAGTATCAAGTGGAACAGTAGTGAGTATGCAGTGAAAACATCTGGTGAGCGAGACAATATTTAGAAACAGAAATTCAGGACAACTCAGTCTTCAGCCCCAGATAACTAGAAGAGAGGATGAATTGTAAAGAAGAATTAATTTGGGAGAGAAGACAGTTTGGGAAGTGCTAAGCTGGACTGGAATTCCAGGTGACAAGGGCAGTTTTCAGCCCTTGTTCTGGGACTCAGCTCCACAAAGGGATTTACCACAAGTCACTGCTAGACAGTCAGGTAAAAATGGAGCCAGGAGAGGAGTGAGGGAGAGCTCCTCTCCTGGTTTAGCACCCAGCCACTCCCTGTTCAGCAGGACACAGAAATCACAGGCTCAGAGCTGGGAGGTTTTTGTCTAGACTGTCCCTGTGGGGACAGTTTCTCCCTGTGATATCTGGCAGGAAGGGATCTGGACTCCTGGTTTGTCCCAGAGATTTCAGGGACGTGGCTCCTTGTGCTGGTGGCAGCTGGCCCTCGCCCGCTCCCCGGCACGGGGAGGCTCCTCGGTAATTGTTTCTGTGGATGGCAGCTAAACTTAGCTCCAGAGCAGGGAAAAAGCCTGTCTGGAGAGAGTGGGGACTCTTGGCCTCCAGCTATCTCTGACCAGGCTCATCACAGAGAGATCCCCAGCTGCACTTCCAGGCTGTAAATTAAACAAACAGAATTTCCTCTACACCAGACCACAGGGAGGGCAGAGAGAACAATGTGGCCTTATTGCTGTTATTTCCTTTGGTTTCAATCTCTGTCCTCTGCCCCCCACCTCCTCCCCAGCCCCATGTCTCCCACTTTACCCGATTTGTCATTTATTACCGTGCTTTAAAGAGAGGCAGGGGGAAAAATGCTCAGTGCAAATTATATTTTGAGCTGTTGTGCTTTGCCCCTTTGGCAGATAATAAATCTCTCTGGCAATGCTCCTCTGTATAGGATTTGTCATTAAATGCAATTAAACAAACCCTGCAGGTGTCCATGATCAGGCCTGCAGCAGCCCATTCACAACTGCAATGTTATTATCAGCCTGACAACAAAACACCAGATATTTCCTGAGCTCCTCTGATCGATGAGCTTGCCTGATTTGGAACTGGAGGGAGGAGAGAAGGGGGACCAGAGCGGTTCAAATGCTCTTTAAACTTATTGATGGAAAAGTCAAAAAGCTGCTCAGCAATCAGAGGGAAGGTGGAGAGAGAAAAGGGCCGAGGGACAGGAGGGCTAAAAGGGAAAAATGAGAGAGAAGCGTTAGGGAGTCAAAAGGCAGAAAGAAGGCGAGTTCTGACACAGTGCCCTTCCACCCAGTGAGCACAGGACTGCAGTTTAAGAGGCAAGGAGGGTATTTTAGGGATGATTTTCTGGCAATTGGGCTTTCAGTGTTGTCACAAAGCCTCCTTGCCCAGTGAACACAACAATTCCTCCCACCCTGGGACAGGACTGGACTGGCAGGTTGTCCTGTTGTCCAGGGATGTCTGTCTGTCTCCACAAACTGGAGCCAATGGTTGGATCAGACACCAACTAATTTCAAATCCCACCTGGAACAGTCAGTGGAATTGGACAGGGCTTGGAACAACCTGGGACAGTGGAAGGTGTCCCCAACCACAGCAGCTTTATGGCTTCCAGCCCAAACCATTTGGGATTCTGTGACTCTCTGAGTGCAGATTCTTCCCTATCCTCATTCACACCAAAGCATGTCCTGGCACAGCTTGGGGAAGCTGCAGAGGTGCTGCTAACAGGACTTGTCTAAAGCAGATGCAACTACATTCACACCAGAATTGTTGTGTGTTCTGACAATCAGGAACAGGAAAAAATCTCCTGTGGCTCCTGTGAGCCATCCCAGGCAGCCTGTGGAGTGTGAAGGGCAGGGATTCACAGGGGACTGGCTGCCATCAAGTCCAGTGAGAGAGAAAAATTTGCCATTGCCCTTGGAATTCTTCTGCCTGCCTGGTTTGCTCAGCTCAGCCTGGGGGTGCTCTGGGGATGGAGCTCTGTCCCCTCCTGTTCCCAGCCCAGGAATCCTGGTTCAGCCCAGCTGGTTCTGGGGCACACACAAACTGCAGTGACAAGGGACAAAGCCCACATGACTGTTCCAGTGCCACCTCAACAGTGGGTTTGGCAGTGGATAAGGGGAGTCAATGGTGGCAGTACTGCCTGTGGAGAGTAAGGAGTGATTCTTTACTCCTACAAACAAAAAGCTTTTGCAGGGGTCTTTGACTAAGGTTTTAGAACTCATCTGTAGTGTTTGCTGCCCTTGGAGATCACACTGGGATTGTGACAGAAGGAGCCAGGAATTCTGTGACCAGGCCATGGGTCTCAGAATGAAAATTTCCCTGGAGCCTGCACCTGGATCACTCTGCAGCACTGCTCTCTGGCTCTCTGGCTCTCTGGCTCTCTGGCTCTTGTAAAAATCCATGAATAAATTGATGAGTAAGTGTATTTTGCATGGCCTGTCCTACAGACGGTGGGGACACACCTGCAGCCCTGGGGCCAGGGCTGGGCTGGTGGAAACCCCCGGAGTTTTTCCATCAGTGCTGCAGAGCAGGGAGGGAGCAGACCTGGGGCAGGGTGGAAATGCACAGCTGATTGGATCGACTTCAACAAACCAACAAACACTTTTTTCTCCCCATTCTTTCCACTTCTCTTCCTCCCCACCTCCAGCAGCTCCTCTCTGCTGCTGCTCATCTCCCTTTGTGCACCTCTCACTGCACTCTCCTCTCTAAACAGGTGCAGTTGCCACTCAATAGACTTTAATTACCACTTCAAGGGCTCTCACCGGGGTCTGCGGGAGGGTGGAGATGAATTTTCCCGAGGATTATGTGGCTGAGTTCTCTTCAGTCAGATGCTGATATTGCTGCCAGCCAGGATCCTTCGAGAGATCGGTTCTCTGGTTCTCTCTGTTCGTGTTAACAAAAAGGAAAACTGCTGCTGAAGGGAAAAAAACAACCCAGCCATTACCTGGATTAATTAGCAGGACAGAAAATGGGTCTGGAGAAAAACATTACAGAAAATTTACAGCCCAGGAGTCTCAGCTGGGCTTCCGAACTATTATTCCTTGCAAATCAGAAGTGGAGAGCTCAGCATCTCGGAAGATTTCTGGGGGAGACTGGGCTCTAAAAATACAAGTTGTTTTTAAGCACTTTACCTCTTTTTTGCTCCGTGCTCTTCCCATCAGGGCTGGCTGGAGAGATGTGCTGTTAATGCATCCTGTGGGGCCCTGGGGATTCCTCCCAGGGAATGTGTGCCTTCACTCCCAGCTCCTGCACGGTTTGCCTGTGATGGAGGAATTATTCCCACTGTTTAACTAGTAACATAACATTATTTTTATTATTAAGATCCTCTTCAAAAGGCACTCCTGGAGGATGCAGAGCAGCTTTTGCCTTTCAGAACTGCCTGGAATTGTTTGCCCAGGATGTGAGTGCACACTTGTGGGGATGCACACAGAAATTTGGATATGTGCTCCTCTGTGCTGATATATGCAGAGAGGAGCTGGGAATATAACAGGATCTTTTGGGACAAGGGAGACTTCCAAACATTTTAAAATTTCACTCAACATTAGCATTTCTAATTTTTTTTTTCATAAAATGAAATGTAGAAAGGAGATTTTTATAGCAAATTAAGCAACATTTCGTTCTGCTGCAATTAAGTTTGTTTTCTTAAACAAGAAATTCAGCAAACTGGGGAAATACAGCAGCCAAATGTGCTTTTGCAGATGTGTTTTCCATGAAACATTTTGCCAATACAGCTGGGTGTGTGCAACATCTGAGCTTCTGCTTGGCTTGGGAGGGAGGGAAGGAAGGAAGGAAGGAAGGAAGGAAGGAAGGAAGGAAGGAAGGAAGGAAGGAAGGAAGGAAGGAAGGAAGGAAGGAAGGAAGGAAGGAAGGAAGGAAGGAAGGAAGGAAGGAAGGAAGGAAGGAAGGAAGGAAGGAAGGAAGGATGGATCTGATGGAATGGTTAATGGTTCATGGTTGGATTCAATGACCCAAACTCAATTTCTCAGTGCAATACTCTGCAGAAAGAGCAGAGTGAGCACAGCCCCCCTCAGCCCTGAGGCATTGCTCAGCCCCTGGCAATGTTCTGTTCCTCTTCCCTCAGGCTCAGGATGGAGCTGTGCCCTGAGAAGTGAGGAGGCAGAAGACACAGGGCCTGAGATGGGAAAAGGAAGAGTCACAGGTTCCCACTCACATTTCTCAGGTTCTCTCCTTCTCATGTAACTCATTCTTTCAGCTTCTATGATTTAAAATCCTTCTGTGTTCATCCCCTCTTCCTCCCACCCTTCCTCTCCTTGTGCATTTTGATTTCCAGGCCCATCTACCACGTTTTCCTGCCATTTCTGCAGGACTGGGATGAACATTGATCACAGCCACCTCAAGCCCATCTCTCCTTTTTCCCAAAGAGCCGATGAAAATGTCACCCATGAGATAATCATCATGTTTCTTACATCCCTTAATTGCTCTCAAAGTACGGCGAGGCTTCAGAGCCTCTTTGAAAGGCAGGTTCTGGCCTTTGGCACATTATTGACAGGCTGTTGATAGGCCCCTTTGTTAAGAAGCAATTTTGTCCTTTTTCCTGCACAATTTTTTGGCTTTTCTAAAGACAGCCCTTTCAGAGGGAGTAGATTTTTAAAATAGAGCTGAGCTCTGAATGATCAGGAGTCAGAGTTATTCCCGAGGAGCACACGTGGGAGAGGAGAGCTACCAGCACACTTCATGCAGGACTGGACAGGAAATCAAACTGGGATGACAAATGGCTTCATCCTCGTTGATTTTTAGTCCTTCCCCTCTCAGAGCTGATAATTAGATGTTTATTTGCAGTGTATTACTGAAGCATTGGATGTCTTGTGTGTTCTAGGGGATTGTTCCATGGTAAACAGGAGGAAGTCGACACTTCAGCTGTGCAGTGACTCATTTGTATCTATTCATGATAATTCCTAGGAGTTTTTGTACCTGCTGATAAGAGTGGACTGAGATTTCCTCATCACAAGGCCCCTCCTGGTGCCCAGAGCTTTGCAGAGCAGAAGCAGGCACAGCCAGAGCCCCCTGAGCAGTGCAGAGCCTGTGCCTCTGCCTGAGCAATTCCCACCTCAGCTGCTGGCTCCCAGGGACACACAGCCTTTAAAGTCACCTCTTTGGCAAAGATTTCTTTTCATGTGAGCCAGGGTCCCTCTGGGGCAGATGCTGGGGGTCCCTCTCAAGGTAACCCCACCACAGCCTCTGGCACAGCCCAGCTCCACGCTCCAACACAGCTTCCAACACAACCCTGAGCAAAATCCCTGGGCTCTTTGCAACTCAACCCCAACCCTGACAGAAATTAAATTCTTTCCTTTCTGAAACAATGTCCCTTGGAATGATTTTGCCCTTAATGAGCCCCGACTGGTTGCTGTGTTCTGGAGCCACTGGTGTGCATGTTAACGAGGAGCTCTCTGCGAGTGCAGCGTGGAGATGGCTGGGCCTGTAATGGGAGCCTGTTCAGCATCCTAAATCCCACATTAGGCTGTGCCTGTAGGAACCCTGGCATGTTCCACAGAGACTGCCTGAAGGTAATCATCCCTCCCAGCCTCCTGGCTGTCCCTAACCAGGGCTCAGCTTGCAGCTATTCCAGGAATCGCTGGGACATGATAAAGTTTAGCCTCTAAAGCATTCACCAGAACAAGGTGGGGAAAGAGCCCATTGATTCAGGACAAAAAGGGAAAAGGCAAAGGGCTGTGGTATCCAGAGAAACCTCCATCTCACTGGGATGTGGGTCTTGAACCTGGGAGCCTGGAAATTCATCCTTTTCTCTGAGTGGGTTCAAATCATGAGCGATACTCAAAAAACACCATCTGCCTCAAATTTATCTTTGAGTCCTGCTTGATTCAAATGGTGCATCCCAGTATTTCCCATCCCAGAAACCAATTTCAAACATCACATCCCCTTAAGTACACCTTGTACAGCAGGTATAGATACATACACACGTTTAGATTCATGTGTTACATGGAATGAATCCATTCTTTTAAAATTCCAGAAAAGTAGTTCTTCCAGACCCAGTCCCTCATTGGCAGACCAGCAGAAAGATATAATACTTCTCTTCTAGAAATATATAGCAGCTTGTTTATTTTGGAAAGCTGTGAACTCATTAGTTGGCAATTAATGTTCCACCCACCCGAGCAGCCCCTCTGAGGTCACGTAAAACCTGCCCAGAGCTCCAAGCCCACCTTCATCAGCACAGAGTGAGAACTGCTGAGATAAAATCTTGTCTGAATTAGATGGGGAGGATTAGAAAGGTGATAAAAGCTAAGCCAGGAGAAAATCAGACGATAAATAGGTCTGGCAAGATAGATGGATAATCTTCCTCCCAGGCCAAACCTGACAGGATAATCACCTTTTTCTGTTCTCTGGTTCCATTTGCTCTCAGACCACCAGAGCTTTACAGATATCACTGAATTTGGTTTTATGGTACCCTGGAAATGGGGATCACAAGGTCTGTCTTTATGGACAAGGGGTTTGAGGTACCTCATTTAGGAATGGCTTTAGATTTCAGATTAGGATTGCAAAAATCAGTCAAACCACTGCCTTTTCTTTGTTTCTCCTCCCTTGCTGTGCCTCAGGCAGGGCTGAGGAGGAGCTGGTCAAACCAGAGCTGCAGCCACCTCTTCCCAGCTGAGCCAGGGTGGCAGCCAGCCCTGTCCTCTCCCGAGGGTGTCCCTGTCCCTGTCACCAGCAGCTGCCACCAGAGCCAGGCACTGTGCAAGGGCACAGCTCTGCTGCTGCTCCTGATCCTGCTGGGGTCTGGATTCAGCCCTGCTCCTGGCCATGGCATCAGGGAACTGTCCCCCTGTCCCCCTGTCCTCCTGTCCCCCTGTCCCCTCTGCCCCTCTGCTTTCAGGGTCCAGATTATCTCTGAGCAGATCTGAACAACCCACTGGAGCAAGTGAGAACTCTTTAAATACTCTGAGCTCTGTGCCGATTGGGAAAGGGTTTGGCTGAACTGGCCTTTGCTCTCCTCTCTCCTGAGAAATTCCCACTGCTCCTGATCCATGCCAGGTCCAAGCCTTGTCCTTTGCTGGAGCCCAGGTGGGGACTCCTTGTCTGGGAGGAGGAGCTCAGCAAAGTTTTCCATTTCTCTGTGGCATTGATTTCTCCATGAACATTCGACTGGCAACGCGCAGCAACGGAATGTTTGATTAGCCAGAATTACAGACCACAACATTCATAATTTTGTGAGCTGAACTGAAAAGATTTGTGCTTGATCTCACTGGGAATGGTGCAATTTTCTCCTTTCTAAGAGAAACTTTGCTCTAATGGCAGGGTGCATTGTCATCCCACGGGAGCAGGTACTGACTATTCCCTCTGATTTTGGGGGGCTTCAATCCATGCAATTTTCACCTGGGCTAGAATCTTGTAGGTGGACTGTTCATCATGGCTCTGGATTTTCAAAAGAAGTTAGCAATTTTGGACACCTTACATTTCTGTTTGAGACACTCTGAAAGGAGCAGATTACAAGAGGCAGGTGCTTAGAAGTCCCTGAAAATCAGGATTAATTGGAATATGTCGTGCTGGGCACCTGGAAACACTAAAATGCTTTGGAAAATCACAGGGGAGGGAGTTGTGTTTCTGAACATGACTTGGGAAGAATGTACAGCCTTAAGTAACAGAGGATAAAGAGAAGATCTTTGCATAACATTATGGAAACATCCTTTAATCCTCAGTGCAGCCAAGTGCTTGACTTTACTTTGATTCCTGAGGGAGTTCAGTGCTGAGGTTTGTGCAAGTGCATTTGTATTCTCCTGAAGTGGGGTCTGACATTGTGTAAGTTACTGTAGGTCTATGAAAAATTCTGAATCTCCAAATTAAAATAAATCAAGAGGAAAGTTCTGTCCTGGAGGACATGCAGGGTTTCTGGCTTGCTGCAGGTCCATGTGTTCACCTGCAGAGCCACAGCCTGTGCCATGAAAGATCTTTTCTTTGCCCTTCCTAAACCCCTGAGCCAGAGTCCCAGAGTCAGAATCTTTGGATGCTGAACACACATGGAACACAATTTCCATGTCCCAAGGAGCTTTTAGGACCCTTCCAACCCAAACCATTCTGTGATTCTGTGATTTGGGTGAGCAGAAAAACCAAATCCTTTGCTCAGACTTCCCTGAGATCTCACTCTGGCCCTGAACTGTGGCCTGAAGCCTGCAGGGCTGGGCTGGGGCAGGTCCTGTGTCCCCTCTGCCCTGCAGGACAGGGCTGGGGCAGGTCCTGTGTCCCCTCTGCCCTGCAGGACAGGGCTGGGGCAGGTCCTGTGACCCTCTGCCCTGCAGGACTGGGCTGGGGCAGGTCCTGTGTCCCCTCTGCCCTGCAGGGCAGGGCTGGGTGTGCCCCAGAGCAGGGCTGGGCTTGGCACAGGCTGAATGCAGTGTTTGAGAGGTGACCAGAGGTTTGAGACCCCTCTGCAGGAGCCTGGGGCAGAACAAATCCCTGCCAAAGGCACAGGCACCTTGCCCTGTTTATCCAGGCTCAGAAGCAGTGGCAGATCTTGGGTCTGAAATCCACTCTCCTTTTCCTGCTGAGATTCCCAAGCACCTCCCAGTCTCCAGCTACTACCAGATGCCACGATTGCAGTGGAGTGGCAGCGACACACAGACAAATATTTGTGCAAGGCACACAGAGCCAGGAGCCTGGAACATTGTCTGGGTGCTGGCAGGGGGAGAGGCCAAGGAGGCTCCTGCCTTTAGCAGGCTTTATTTCTATTGAATTTCAAACAGCAGAAATCTGCATGTCTCTATGCTGTTTATTTCTAGCAAAACTTCAAATATTTCCTTCCAGCAGGTGACGTGGGACCCTCCTGCCAGATTGATTTCCAGTTTACTCATTTTGAAGAATATTTAAAGAGCTAGGAATTAAATTGAATTAAGTTCAGACCTTACCCTGAGTCCCCTGTTCTTCAGAGACCTCTGGGTTGGATCCATCTATCAGATCTACAGAAAATTGCCAGTAAAAAAAAAAAAAAAAGTGACAAAATATGCCCTGAACAAATGGAAATGAAACTTTGATTAAACAAGACTGCACAATATAAAATTTAGTTAGCTTCAAGGGTATGATATCATCGGTCCTAGTATTTTTTATATTAAATATGAAATTTAATTATGCAATTTCCCAGAATGTAGAGATAAACCCATAAAAACAGGAATAGGTATTTGGTGCAATATAATTTTCTGGTTGCTTCTGCATAGCTTTTTGGGGCAGGAGGTGAAGAATATGGGTTTTTCCCCCCTATTTTTCAGCTGAACCTCAAGGGGAAAAGCCTGATACTGGTGTTGGCAGAGACCAGGCACTGCCCAGACTGAACCTCAGCAGCTGCTTCACTCAGGACAGATCCGAGCCACATCACAGAACTGATGGGAGATGTTAGAAGGTTTCCAGAGAGATAATAAAGATATGTCTCCACTCCAGTTCCACAGGGAAACATTATAGATACTTGTTCAGTATCTATAAAATACGTCTAAAGGCTGTGTGGATATTCAAGGCCTCAAAGGAAATAACTTTCTTTTCAAGCGTTTTTCTTCTTTTTTCCCAGAATATTTAATTCTGAAATAACAAATAGGAGTATCCCCAAAATGAAGAACATTTCTCTCCTCTCAGAAACCAACATCACTCAGGAAAAATACAAGTGTGAGGGCAGGAGATGTGGCCAGGCTGAGCCTCGATTAAATCACCTTGAGCCTCTGTTTCAGCAAAGTGTTTAAACACACATTTAGCAGAGCTGGGGGAGAATTTCCAATGAACAGGGATTCATTCAGGGAATATCCCAGCTTCCAAAAATGGAGATAAAACAAATGCAGCAAATCACTTCAGCTGGCAATAGCTCTGTGAAATGTTTAATTTCCAAAGTGCTCAGACACTTGAACATTTTATCTTTTTTATTTTCTATATTAGAGTCTTGCTTTAATAATTTAAAGAGAAAAAATGTTTTATTTCAGCTTGAGCCAGAGATAAATACTTTGTTGTTTTAATTTTGTCAAAATTAAAACAAAAACCAACCATTTTGTTTAATTTGATCACACTCAATTTTAATTTTTTTTTTCTCTGGGGGGGAGCATTTTGGGGAAAAAATCCACTCTGATTTAGCCATCGAGCACTTCAATATAACACATCCTGTCAATGGACCCAAAGTGTGCCACTACTGCAAGGCAGATTTTGAGTAGTCAGATAGAATAAGCCATGGAGGAAAAATAATTTCAAATAACTGTTCATGAAGCATCATCTCCCACCAGTATCTTGGTGAAATGTCCTGTTTCTCCTACAAACTGGGGAATTTTTAGAGCAACTTTACACATGAACTACCAGCCAGACACATTTTCAAAACAAGAGTGTTGGGTTTTCCAGCATAAAGCTTTGATGTTGAGTACATGGGAGTGCAGGTTACATTTGGATCATGGAATCATTCCGTGCTTCCCAAAGGTTTTTATTCCCTGCCCTACCCGAGGTTGTGAGTGTGTCTTACCTGAGGCTAGCAGGGATGTTTGGAAAACGCATCCATCCCCGTGTCCCTTCCATCCCAACGTCCCTTCCGTCCCAACGTCCCTTCTGTCCCCGTGTCCCTTCCCACCTCGTCCAGCCTCCCGAGCCGTGCTGGGGGCCCCGGGGCGCTCCCGGCCCGGTGTGTCCGTGTGGGGCAGGGCTGGGTGGGGACGCGCCCCGGGATCCCTGTGCGGCCCCGGGGGGCTCCGGGCCGCTGTCCGGGCTGTGCCGCTCCCTCTGCCGCCCTCCCGCCTCCCCTGGCCCGCAGAGCCCCTCCGGGCTGGACTCACCCTGGCCCGGCGGGCGGTCCGTGCTGGCTCTGGGCGGCCGGTGACGTCCCGGAGAGTCCTGCCCGCCCCGCCGGTCCGCGCTGCCGGTTCCTGGGTCTCAGTGCCCGGTCCGCGGTGCCGGTTCCTGGGTCTCAGTGCCCGGTTCCCGGCTCTCAGTGCCCGGTTCCCGGCGCCGGTTCCCGGTGCCGTGTCCCGCTCCAGCCCCGCCCGGGAGGCGCCGCCGGGCGCTGTCCGTGGTGCTGATCGCGGCCCCGCCGCCGGGATCCGCTCGGGATCTGCCCGGGATCGCCCCGGCCCCGCTGCCCCAGGGCCGGGGGAGAGCGGCCGCTGCCCCCGAGCGCTCCCCGCTCCCGCCGGTCTCCGCGGGACAGAGGCGAGACCGGCTCCACAGGTGGCCGGGGAGCCCCGAGCCGCCTCCGCACCTGCGGGGCTCACCTGTCCCTGGGTCACCTGAGCGGCGGAAGGGCCGGGGAAGCTGCCCTGCCTCTGCCTCGGGGCTTTTATGGCCCGCCGGGGGGGCGGCGGGCGGAGCGCCCGGGCGGGGACTCCGCGCCTCGGCCAACGGCGGCGGCAGCTCCGGGCAGCTGCGGCAGCATTACATCATGGGACCGCCCGCTTCAGTGTAAGAGTCTCGGCAGCCTCGGCAGCGGGGACACGGCAACAGGTCCGGCCGGGGAGCAGCGAGCCCTGGAAACCGGGCAGCGCCGGCGGAGCGCGCCCCGAGCTCTCCCGGGGACGGGGAACAGCGGGGACAGCCCGCCGGGACAGCCCAGCTGGCTCCAGCGCCACCACCGGAGCTTTGCTTTGGGGGTGTCACTCGCTCTGGAGTTCCCAGGAACAAACGCCACCAGCGTGTCCTCGCCGTCCCGCTGCTGTCCCTCGGCCTGGGGCTTGTACCCTCTGGCTCCCCACTCCAATGGACAAGCCAAGCTTCAGCCCTTATCATCCTGTGTTCGGGGCTGGCACAAACCCCAATCCTCCATTTCTTCCCAGACACACCAAACTGAAAGACAGCCCAGACCTGAGTACCCGAAATCCGTTTGCACCTCTCCTGTTTGCAGAGCAAGGAGGTCAGACAGCTCTTCCCTCAAGTGTGCCAAGGAGCACAGCATTCAGCACTAAGAACAAATTTATTTCCTCACCCTCACCTCCAGAAACACTCATGTTCCCGTGTTTGACTGGGGGTGTCAGCAGGGATGGGTTTGAGTTCCACTTCTAAGATACAAAATACACACGTTGCAAACAACAATTTTTCAAGACTGCCCCAAGTCACCCCAGATGCTCAGGCTGTTGAGTACAGCTTTGTCTTATGGTATATCCTGTGCATGGGATGTGTTACCACATGACATCAAAGGAAAAATAACTGGTGGCAACATTAATTAGATAGAAATCAAAATGGTCCAGGGTTGAAGGCTTGGTCTGGGTAATACTTGAGACCCATATTCAGGTCTGATTTGGGAAATCTCTGCTACGAATGGATCCCTGCGGGTAAATCTGGGGCTCTTAAGACCTGTTGGAGCGAGCAGATGACACGAAGGAGCCCATTTTCGAGTGGCACTGGATGCTATTCAAATTACAGAGCAATTACAATAAAGCCAGGTGCTCTGTTTCCAGCTCTTTTTGTTTGTTTGTTTTCCCCCACTACCATGGATCACGGGCCAAATCCTTTCCCTGGCTTACACCAGCCCAGGCCCTGCCCAGCCACAGCGACAGCGTTGTTTTGCCTGAGATAAAAGCTGTTTGGGGGCAGGCTGTACCTGTGTGTGACACAAATCAGGGAACAGCCTGGGAGGCTCAAAGCCTGCAGCAGGGCATGAGCCTGGCAGGACCCGATGGCCTTGCCATGAATTAGTCACCACACAAGGAACGTAGATTGGTGCTGGGGTGAGAGAAGCCGTTACAGCCTTGCTGGTGCCTGACCTTGGATGTGCGTCCGCGAGAGATTTTCCTTCAGGAGACAAATCTGGAAGCCACTGCTCTCACTTTGTCCAGGCGAAGCAGAAATTTGGGGGAAATATGACAAGAATGAGAGATGAAGCTGTAAACAACATCTTACAGAAAATGCTGAGGGGTGCCCAAGTCCTTGGACACCTGATTCCCTTAGAAGATCCTACTAGAAAGGAAACGCAGAGAAAGGGAACACCCCCAGTTCTCCCAGCCTGGCTCCAGAGCAGAGGGGCTCCAGCTCTCTGGATCTACAAAGAACAGCCATTTTGCAGCAGTTCACAAGGGATGAGACGTGCACAGGCACTGCCTGATTTCCTGAGAGCTGCATCCTCTTCTTTTAGGGCTGTTGGGCAGGACTTTGGACTCAAGTCCTTTCCCTGCATTCTAACTGGTGGTGCTGGCCAGCAAATTCAGTTAAGGCTTCAGAAATACGATTTTCAAAGGGATCCAAGTGATGAACATAAGCTGTACCTGTCCAGCCCAAAGTGTCTCTAGCCTGATCTACTTATTCAAAAGATTCATTTGAAATGTTTGGCTTATTTTGAGTAGAGAGCTGGGAATTCTCTGTGTCCATGGCATATTCATTCTCCCTGGCTTTTCCACCTCGGGAGACCCCTGTGCCTCACTCATTTGCATTCAAGATTTGTTTCAGTGGAAGAGGGAATTGGACAGATTTTTTTTCATGGAGAAAGTCTGAGATGAACTTAGAATCCACTACAAGAAAGGTCACCGTTTGATTTAATTATTTTGAGTTGTTTTCCACCCTGTACTCGGTGCAGCCCTCGCGGCTCAGTAATTAGCAGTGGAGCAGAGGGGGAGCGTGCTGGACTTTGGCCCTATGTGACCTGATTCATACAACATTTCTGATTAATGCACCTGGTCACATGGCAGCTGTCAGCACTTGTTGCTGGGCATCCGGAGGTTTCCAAGGGAACCGCTCCCTCTCCTGCCGATGCTCCTCAACGAGAGCGGGAGAGCCGCGGCTCGGTCCCGCGGGGCTGGCGCCAGCCGGACAGAGCACGGCAGCAAAGATGTGCGGAGGAACACCCGAAACGCAAAACACCCGCGTGGAACTCGGTGCTGCTCCTGGCGGAGCCGCTCGGGCAGAGCCCTGCGGGAGTGCTCGGCCCCCGAGCCGCGAGCTGCCCTTGGCTCAGCCCTTCGGCCGCCGCGCAAACCCCAGCAAAACCACATCACAAACCGAGCAGCTCCAGGCCAGAGACGCTCCCCGGGAGCTCTGCTCGAGGACACGTTCGAGACCCCTTTCCTGAGGTGTGTTCAAAAAGTCTCTTACACTCACAGAGGCCTCGATGGAAGCTTCCCAGCGTGGATCCAGCCTGCCTGGATGCTCCGCAGGCTGGCTCAGAGCTCCCACGCAAACCAAGCTCCTGTCCCTCCCCCAGACGCCTTTCCCTGCACATGCAGCTGCGGTTCTGCCCCCGCAGGCGTGGCAGCCTCCCCGCACAGAGCTCCCCGCACGTCCCCGCGCAGCCCCTCCCGGCCGCTACCTGCAGCAGCAGCTCTGGCACCGCACAGCCCCGGGCAACCCCCGCTGCTCGCACACAGACCACAGAAACACGCGCGAGTTTAAGTTGGAAAAGACTCTGATATCACCGAGCCCAGCTGTTAACTCAGTACTGCCAAATGTGCCAGTGCAAAGGGAAACTGAGGCAGGGCAGTCTCTGCAAAGCTCTCTGCAGTGCAGAGTACTCAGAACCACAGCTCTGAGCACAGCAGGAGGAGGCTGCAGGACAGAGGATCACAGAAGGGTTTGGGTTGGAAGGGACCTTTAAGATCCCCCAGTTCCATCCCCTGCCATGGGCAGGGATACCTTCCACGGAACCATTTACATGATGGGAAGGGCAAGATTCAGAGTCTGGCTCCTCTACCTGTTAGTTTTACATGGGAACGTTTCATGCAGGAGGTGTATCCGACTGAGAAGAAATGTTACTTGGACTAAGACCAAAGGATTCGCAAGAGAAGTGTCCTGGGTTTGGTTTGGGTAATGTTAATTTTCATCCTATTAGCTGGAGGCACTACCCAAACTGCCGGTGAGACAGTGTAAGTTGAGGATGCGCCAGGAAAGTACAGCTCCAGGAAGGGCAGAGAAGGCTACAAATGAACAGCAGCTCGTTAGAGTCAAGGTCTGCACAGCCTCAGACACGCCGATGTGGGGCTGAGCTCTCCCTCCACGCTCAGATTACGGCTGCGAAAGGACAAGGGCATGTTTGTGTGGAACAGCCCACTTTTAATGAGGTGTCTGCCAAAGGCACAATCAAGGAGCGGCGCAGTCGCTGCGCCTCGGGGGAGTGGGGATTCTCTCCTGCCTTTATCTCGGCGCTGAATTGAACCCCGCGCCCCTTGAACCGCTGACATCGAGACCATCACCAACATAATGAGGAGGAAGAGGCCGCTCCGAGGCGTGTGCCTGTCCTTGGTGGGGTTTGTGCTCGCAGCTCCCGCAAGGGACTCCCGGCTGCCGCAGCACTTAGAGGGAGAACATTGTACAACATAAAGCCCGTGCAAACAGAGTAAACAAGGAGCTTGAGAACTGGATCTGTCAGGGAGTAGGGCAGCTTGTGAAGAGAGGTTAAGGGGAAAAAATTAAATAAATAAAAACAAGCTGAAGAGCAAACAAGAGCACTGGAGGCAGTATTTTCATAAGCATTAAAAGTGGAACCTGTGCTCCATTTTCAGAAGTGCTTTTAACACATAGATGTCATTATCACATGCCCTTCCAATAAAATTTGGGATTCTACTTCCCTCAGGTATTTTAGATGCTGTTTTCTCACAACACAAAGAGTCAGTGTCCCAGTGAAATTACCAGGCCAGTTTAAAACAAACAAAAAGAATTGCTTTTTCACACAGCACATAATTAAATATTGGAGCTCATTTGCCACAGGATATCTTGTAGCCTGAAAATATAAATAGGTTCAAAAGGTTTTAGACAAGATTACGGAGCTTTGGTCTATCACTGATGATTACATGTAATTGTTTGGATGCAAGGTCCAAGCAGACCCCACAGATTGCTGGAAGCTACAAAACCACGGGTGGGAGAAGCCCTGTTCTTTACACACCTTGTGACCTGTCCTGAGTGTCCTCCTCTGGTTACAGCCAGGGCCAGCACACAGGGATAAGGATGTGTCTCCTGTGGGGCAATCAGAGCATGTTTACAGTCCTGCCTGCACCCCACTCCAACTCCAACACCCAAGCTTTGTTTTGGATGAAAATGATGAAAAATAAACCCCTTGTGAGTCGCTGCAGCGCGTGCTCTGCTAGAGAGCAGTCTTATTCATTAAGGGAACGGTCTTGTATGCATTTGGGCCTGTTATCAGTAACACTCCAAAGGGAAATGGACTACTTAAACCTATTATATCACTGCTTTATTCACCGTGTGCTGCCATTTACCTCCTACATGACGCTGGGCTCTAATAGCACCAGTTCTGAGAAACCCTGCACATTAGCCACAAGCAGCTCATTAATCCACTGTTTTCATTCTTGCAAAAAAACGGGCTCCAACCACACAAGAGCTCAGATGCCGAGTGCTCAGCCAGAACCAAAACAGCTCTGTTGTGCCAGCAGTTCTGAGGTGGCCCCAAACAGAACAGCACTTCCAGCTGATGGGGCACAAAGGGGGATCCTTGGGCTTGGATGAACAAGGGCTGTGCAACCAGGGAATGGGACAAAGCTGCCAGCCAGCAGCTGCTGCAGGGAGATTTGGAAAATCCAGTTCCTGGAGGCTCCAAGTCAGGTCTGTGTGGTCTTCACTAGGATCAGTCCTGGCTGTCAATGCAGCTCCAATCCAGGATATCAATTGTCCCAGACAGAAGGAAAAAAATGAAAGGCATGTCTTGAACTCCAGCACGGGGAGTCCATGAGCAGGCTGGGGACTGGCAGAATTAATTCTGAGCAGGTACAATGAGCTCTTCCTCGAGAGCCCTTGAGGAAAATGAAAGGCCCCATGTGGCAGCCCGAGGCTCAGCCCGGGGAGTCCTTTGGCTGCTCGGCAAACACGCAGCAGTTGTGGCACAAAGCAGCTGCCACATCTGTTCCATCAGGGACAAGAGCCCTGTAAGGGCCTGGCCTTTCTCTCCCGAGCCTGCTCCTGCTCTGTGCTGAGGAGCCAAGCTGCTCCATCTCCTGGCTGCTGCAGTCCCTGACCCAGCTCCTCTCCATCCCAGGGCAGAGCTCCTGCAGAACGGCGTGGGTGTCTCCAAACAGGATTACTGCTGCTGCAATCTCCAAGGCCAACAAACAAATCCTTTACCTGCAAGATGGACAGGAGCTCACATGAAAACAAGTGCTCATCCACATGGGAGTAAGAGAACTTACTTCTGTGTTCACAAATGAGGCACAAACCAGGAACAAGGGGCAATACTTTTTCATGAATGAGACTTCAGGAATCTCAGCTCTGTTCTTCTGGTCACTTTTTGCTATCTTACTTATCCTTTCAGCTCTGTCCCTGTCACGGAGCTCTCCCAAAGTCATCAGGGTGCACAGAATGTGGAATATCCTGAGTTGGAAGGACCCCACATGCATCATCAAGTCAAATTCCTGCATGTGTTGCTTTATTTGTGCTGGCTTAGTGAAAAATGTAAGCAGGGAAATCAGATTTAGAGGACAGTGAGCAGTTGAGTTTATTTCTGCTTTTGCATGAGGACATGAGTGAAATGGGAGGAAGGCAAGGGGTAAAGGGTTGCTGGTGGTGGCAGAATTCCTGCCCAGCTGGGCTCTTAGTCCTGCTCAGGAGAACTGAAGCTTCACCATTCACACTGCCCAGGGAGGCTGAGGTAGACAAAATCCCTCTTGCCAAAAGGAAATGTGATTCCAGGATCCTGCGCCCTCCCTGTTCCAATGTGTCTGAGCAGAACAGCTCTCAATGAGCAGGGAGCTGAGAGGCACTTACAGAGGCATTTAGTCTCACACAAAACATTCTCCTGGGGCACGAGGGGGATGGAGCAAGGCCAGGCAGACTCCTCTCATCAAGCTCAGCTCCACTGAAATCAATACATGATCAGGCAGCAACTCCAGCCCTTAATATTCCACCTCTGAACAGTACCATGTTTGTGTTGAACAAGGAAGATTTAGGCTAGACATGGGGGGAAACTCCTTGCAGTGATAAGGATAATAAATACATCCTGCAACAATCACTTTACCCAGCTGCCCAGCCCCAGAGCTCTGACCAGTGTGGGTGACAGGCCCCAGCTCCAGGCTGCCTCTGCCCCTCTTTCCAGCTGAAGCTGCCGTGCCAAGAGCCACGACAAACAGGCTGCAAAGCCCTGTCCCCACCTCCTGCATCTCCCTGCCCCACCTGAGGCCCCATTTTCTCTCGTGATGCCTCTAATGACACTAAGTGGCTGCGAGCAGAAAGTTTCCAGTTGCTGCCTCGGGGCTGATTAGCGCGGAGCTGCCGCGGGCAGCATCCCGGCTGGAGGCGCTGCGCTGGGAGCCCTCGGGGGACGGACGGAGCGCTGCTCCGTGCCCTCTGCTCAGCGAGCACCATTAGAGCACCGGCTGCCTAACCTGGCAACCCGAGAGAGCAGCACCTCGCTGCTCTGGCTGCTGGGGCCCAGGTCTCTGGAAAACACGGGCTGGTGCACGGATGGGTGATATCCTCCAGTTCTTGACACACAGCTGCAGCAGCAGAACACACAGAAGAAGAAGTAAAGTTCTTTTATCAAGAGTGCTGCAGCAATCTTGGCTGGTGCTGCTCAAGGAGAGCTGGTCTCACCTGTTATTTTTGTGTGTGCTCAATGCTGGCAGGAGACACTTCCCTGCATCCCTGGTGGATGGAGACTCTGTGTCCTGAGGGGGGAAAAGGGGCAGCTGCCAGGTGCTGCTCCATGTCTCCAACTCTGAACAGTGACAGAGACTGGGGCTGGCTGATGCCATGTGCCCTCTCTGGCCCTTGGGTTGCACTCCTGCACCTCAGAGTTCCTGGCTGTTCCTGGAAATCTGGCCTGAAACAGCAGGCCTGGGCTGCCCTGCGATCACCTTGGATGGGAGGGGAAAGTAAACAAGATTCTGCTCAGCTCTGCAGAGACCAACTGCTCCAGTGTTGCCTGGCAGATGGGGCCCAAGAGGGAGACCATCTGTTTCCAAGTGAAACCCTAAACTTCTCCCTGAGATCCTGGACTGAAGAGATCCAGCAGAGTTCAGTGGGCACAGAGGCACAGGAGAGCAGCCGTGACCTGGGGGGCTCCTTCAGTCCCTGGTGGGAACTTCCAGAGCTGAGCCAGGGCTTGGACCTTGAGTCTGTGGGCTGTTGGATTCCTGAGCGTTCCTATTCCCTACATTCTTTTTTCTTTTTTTCTCTCTCTCTCTGCACGTCTCCACCCTCTTTTCCTCCTGGCAGTCCTTCCCAAGTTCGTGCAGTGCTGTGGAACAGGCTGTGTTCCCTGTTGCAGGGCTGGGCAGGGCCTGTGTGGTTCACAGCTGCCACAGCTCTGCCCTCTGCCTCTCTCCTTGTCCCAGACACCACCTGGCTGTGCCAAGGCCACCTGCCCAATCCCTGGCTGCTGTCACTTCACCTGGCTCCTGCAGCACATCCCAGTGATGCCAGCAGGGCTTAAAAAGAGGCACTTTGGGGAGGCTGGAGAAATGCTGTTAGACCTCAGGGCAGGGGCTGGCATCTCAGAGAGAAGGGGATGGGATGGCATCCAGGGAGAGCTGGAGAAGGAAAGAGCAATTTGCTGACAGTCAGCATGTCTGGGGAGCTGGGAACATATTGCACTAAAGGATAATAACACCTTGAACAGCAGGGTGGTCGTTTCCATCTGGCCTCGTGCTGGGCTTGGGCTCTCTCATTTCTTGCCCCCTGCAGCCAGGGAATCTGAGGCACTGGGATGGCACAGGTCACCCAGCCAGGCTGCAGCTGCAAAGAGGAGAGCTGCCACAGCTCCTTGGCTCTCCTCTTGCCCCAACTCCATCCTTCTTCAGCTGGGCAGTGTGAAGGCACTGGAGCTCTTCGCTTAATTAGAAGTAACAGCTGAAGCACTTGAGAAACAAAAGCTCCTTTCTTTCTCTGCCCCACTTCTACTTGGGAGCCAGGGGTTGGGAGCAAATTGCTTGGAAGCCAGAAAGAGCCCTGGATCTTGTCACCATGGCTGCACAGGCACAGCCTCCTGTTATCTCCAGAGGAGCAAAACCCTCCTCCCACCCTCCCCTGTCTCAGCTGGAGCTGATAAAAGGAGAAGAAATAAACAAAACAAATAATAGTAATAATAAGAATACAAAAATATCCCAGCCCAAACCAGCAAATAAATATTCAGGGAATGAACAAATCTTCTGCAGAACATATTATTTTCTGCAGTGGATTTTGGGTTGTTGGAGAGCTGAAGGACTCCAATGAGCATTTCAGGTTATAGAGGCCATCTCAGGAATCCTGGGATTTACACAGTCACAACTCAGGAGCACCCCAGATGATGCCATTTGCTGGAGAACAACAATCTCTACCTGTATACATGTAATTGTATCACTGATTTATTTATATATATGGATGTGTGCACTGAAAACATGATCAGATACAACTTCTATGTCTTCTTGTTTGGAACCCACAATGATCACACCCCTAAGCTGCCAACAAGAGCTGGACTCCTGCCTCTTCTGCCTCTGGTCAGCCCAAGTGAGGGACAGAGAACACTGTCCAAAGGCTCCTGGAGCTCTGGCAGCCTTGGGGCTGTGCCCATTCCCTGGGCAGCCTGGGCAGGGCCCACATCCTCTGGGGGAAGAACCTTTTCCCAATATTCCACCTGACCCTCCCATGACACACAACACACTTTGGTGCTACCACAGTAGCAGTTTATGCTTTTGGTACCTGGGCACCTCCAGTTTCCACTGCAGCATGAGCTTTAGAAGGTAAATCATAATGCAAACCAAAGTGGGCTGTTGCTGTTTTCGTTGTGTTCTCACAACTAAATGGCTAAAAATACACCCAATAGTAGAGCTGCAAAGCAGTGAAAACTAGCAACCATATATTTGTACTCTGAGAGAAATTAGGGCTATTATGGCTGCTCCAGACGGGCTTCCTACAGGAACTGGGTGGATAATTTCACTGGCTGCTTCTTGCATCAGAGCTCTGACCATCTGCTGAAGGGAACATACCTTTTAGCAACATGTCTTGTTTTGGCTCCATGCCTCGGGGCCACCTCCCTACAACAGGCACTATTTCACTGCTTAATTACACTTACTGGTAAAAAAGGACAACTTATTTTTAGTGCCTGTCTTTCCAATATCAGCTGGTGGCCACCGACTGTTCTGCTGCCTGTGTGTGCCCATGGGAAGCAGGGTGTTTAAATCAGCCTGGGAATTATGTAGGCCATTGGAGCTGATGGCCCAGAGTAGCTCTAAGCTGTCTTGTATTTTTAAAAAATAAAATTATTCATGTGTGAACAAACAAATGAAGGAGAATAGGAACAACTGATACTTCAGCTTAACCTAGTTTCCTCCTTTTGGCACTGGCTGGCACACTCAGGGCTTCAGCTCACCTACTTTTTTACTATCAGTAGTAGAAATGATAACACTTGCAATTTTAGCATGCAAATTATGACTTTTTAATACAATGGACATTTTTCTTAAGTCCTGTTTTTTGCTTAAAGCTTTTTTTGCAAGTGCAAAAGAATATCAGGCTGTCCTTCCAAAAAGACTGAATTAAGTGGGTGATTATGCCTTTCCACTTTTCCACATCCACAATTTTCATCACTGATTTTTGGCCCAACTTTAGCACAGTGGCACTTATAAAAGTCCAATCTGGGGCACAAAAGACCATTCATTTTTTTCCTGGGAGACTTGAAGGGGTGGACTCTTATTTTTAAACTTACCTGCCCCTCCTTTGCATATGGATTTACCTGGATAAATTCATGTAGACCATGACAACAGCTTGCTGGAAAGATCAGGCTCTTGCTGATAGCTCTGAGCACATGCTCTCGTGTCCTCCCATGGCCAGATAAACATGAACATCTGCATTGCCACTGCAAAAACAGCAATAAGGATATTAATGAAAATGGGAGGAGAACTGGGATGAAGCTCCAGTGCTCACATCCTCCTGGAAAACTCTCCCCAGGACCTCTCTCTGAAGGCAGACACTCGGATGGCTTTGGGAACCTGAGTTAAGAGATCATTTTGAGGGAGTTGCTGATATTTCCCCAAACACACCCATCCCTAAAGAAGCCAGTGCAGGATTTCACAGCACATCAGGTGTTCAGGCCAGGCACAGACTTTTGGGGAACTTATGTGGGGAAAGAAATTTGGCAATGCTGAAGATTGCAACTCAGGTCATGGAATCATGGAATACCCTGAGTTGGAAGGGTCCCCTAAGGATCATCAGTCCAACTCCAGCTGCACAGGACACCCCAACAATCAGGAAGGTCCCCCCTGAGCCTCCCTTTCTCCAGCAGCTCAGCTCCCTCAGCTGCTCCTGGTGCTCCAGACCCTCCCCAGCTCTGTTTCCTTCCCTGGACACACTCCAGCCCCTCAATATCCTTCTTGTCCTGAGGGGTCCAAAGCTTGTCACCCCTTTGTCTCATAACCAGTTATGGTTAAAGACCCATTTCCCAGGGGCACATGGCTGTGGTGTGGCAGAGTTCCTGCCCAGGCAGTGTGTGACCTCTCTGTCCCCTGCTGACCGTGCTGCCCCTTTTATGCCTCAGCATCATGTCCTCGGTGAGTGCCAGCCCCTGCACTATCCCCCAGCACCCACCAACTCCCAGCATCTGTGCCACTTGCTTGGCCTCTTTTCCTTTATGCTGCTCCCCTCCACCGTCGTGTGACAGCTATTGTGTGGTCCCTGCCACACAAAAGCCAGCCTGACCTAATTTAAATCAGTGCTATTGAAGCCGTTCTTGTTTTATCTCCCGGCACAAGGGCTGCGCTCCCCATTTCAGAGGCAGGAGAAATGAATGGCTAATTGGGGGGGTTACTGTGCACGGCAGCGTTGTCTCCCGGCCCTGATTGTCAGCTCTCCTGCTCCACGGTGCTTCCAGCTCCCCTCCTGGAGCAGCCACGCAGGCTTTGGGAGCGGAGGGAGGAAAAGGGGAGATGGGGACTGTGCAGCCGGCGCAGCGTGTCGGGGAAACAAAGCCGAGCGTGGCCGCTGGTGAGGGCTGGGGTAGGGCAGATGCTGGTGATAATAGCAGGGAATATCCAGCCTTCACCTCCAAATGAGCCCCCGGGGTCTTTTTTCCCTGCCAGTCCTTTCTCCTGCTCTGGGACCCCACCCGGGGAGCGGGTGAGGCACGGGGGCCCGCACCCGGCAGAGCCACACGGGTGGGAAGCGCTGGGAGCAGAGGAAGGGGGAGCGGTCGGGGGCTGGAAGGGAGAGCGCTGCGGGATCTTTGTCCTGTGGGCAAAGTTTGAGCTGTCCCTGACAATGGATCTTTGTCAGAAAAGGCAGAACATCCCCGGCAGCCGCTCCAGCAAGCAGGAACCGGCAGAAAGAGGGGATTTTTGTCTGGGCCCCCAAAGCCACGAGGAGCGTGCGGAGCCCACGGCTCGGTGTGTCCCGGGGCTCCCAGAGCAGAACCGGCGGGCTCGGGAGTTCACACCGACAGCACCACGCCTTTCGTGGAATTCCTGCCTCTTCCTCCCGCAGGTACCTTCCGAGAGTTCCTCCCTGCGCGGTGTGCTCTGCGGCGCCTCTCCCCACCCATCGCCGGGCTGAAAGAGGCCTGCAGGAGAAAACAAAAGCCAAAGCGTTTGAATCTTTCCGTGGATGCTCTTGGGTCCCTGACAGATCCTCTTCCCCGCTCGAGGGAGGGGACCTTGCCCCCAGATATCGATCAGCTCTGCCCCAGCACGCTCAGCTGATGCTCAGTGCAAAGGTTGCAACCAGTCCTCTGTGCAGCTCTGCCAGCTGCAGGCAAGAAGGATTTCATTCCAGGATGTTTAACAACAACACGAAGCAAACAAGTCCTGCGACACCAGGTTTGTGACAGACTTGAATGTAACATTATAATCCTCATCATAAATCAGATCGGAATAAAGCACTGGCAAGCCCCGAAGTTAAAGAATATGTGACAACCTCTTCTCTAGCCCTTTTGGCCCCAAATCAAAAGATCAGCTACAAAATTGTGAAATGAAATTTTAAAATTAAAGTAGATTTTATTGAGAGCAAGTGTTATTAAAAGTGAGGTTCTTTTTGCTTTCATCTGGGTTTATGATTCATATCTCCCTTCTAAGCTTTTCTCTGCAGCCAGCAGAGCATAAAATACACTTAAACAAAGAAAACAAAACAGGAAAACATAATTCTCATGTTACCACCTGATTCCAAGGGCTGAGGTTTTACCAAAAAGGGAAGGATTGCCATTAAGGTGTTAACGTTGCAGGAGGGTAAGAAGAACACACTTAGAACTATCTGGGATTGTCAGCTCTTGACTGAGGGTGGTGAGGCCTGGGAATGGAATTCCCAGAGCAGCTGTGGCTGCCCCTGGATCCCTGGAAGTGTCCGAGGCCAGGCCAGGCGGGATTTGGAACATCCTGAGACAGTGGAAGGTGTCCCTGTCCACGGGCCAGGCTCTCCAGGGAGCTCCACTCCCTGTCGCCACTATTCTACCGACATCTGCTGGCAGCTGCCTCAGGGAAAAGAGACATTTATTTCCTCAGCAGCGCCCCGCGCCCCTTCAGCGCCAACCTCCCTGTGGGGCCGCGTCCCCTGAGGGGACCCCGGAACACTGCCCGGGACACGCACCTCAGCCGCCTCCTGAGCCAGCGGGTCTCTGGGAACTCCAGTTAGTCACGGATGATAATCGCTGGGACTCCCGCGCGGCACTTCTACGGGTTTGCGGGAGGTTTATTCTGAGGCTGCCGTGAGGGAGGTTCGCGCTCCCTCAGTTGCGATGGTGGGAACATGAGTCACCACGGATGGGAGCTTCCCATAGCGGGTTTCCGTAGTGTAGCGGTTATCACGTTCGCCTCACACGCGAAAGGTCCCCGGTTCGATCCCGGGCGGAAACACCTCCTTTTTCTTCTCTCCCCCTCAACTCGTGGTGGTTTTTGTGCCTGTTAATTTTCTTGTTGTTTGCGGTTTTCTTGGTTTAGAGGCACTTAAGGATTTTTTTGGTTTTTTGTTTTTTTGGTTTTTTTTCGGAGTTATTTATTTATTTTCCCGCCGTCTCCTGACGACTCGGGGCCTCCACGGCGAGTTGGGAAGAGAAGTAACCGTGGGGCACCGTGCGCCCCATTGCTGAGCAGCGCTCAACTGGGCAAACCGCGCTGCGCGTGACAGTGAATCTCAATTCGGTTCGGATCGGTGAGAAATGGGAAAGAAAAATTACGAGGGAAGAAAGAAAGAAAAAGAAAAGAAAAGAAAGTAAGAAAAAAAAAAAACAAACTGCGTTGGCCGGGAATCGAACCCGGGTCAACTGCTTGGAAGGCAGCTATGCTAACCACTATACCACCAACGCTCGGTGTGAAACTTGTTCTCGCCTTCCCTGAGCAAGAGCATCCAGCGAGACCTAACCATTCCCCCGAAGTACAAGGTAAAGCACAATGAGAGACGAGAATGGCTCCACAGCCATTCCCCCCACGACAATTAGGGGGCCATCTCTGAGGGCTAGCAAGAATCTTCGCTCCGTGCTATTTTACCCTGTATCACCCTCAACTTTCTCTATGCATCCCCCTCTCCATGAAGGCATTGCAACGGACTGCCCAGGGAGGCGGCAGACTCACCCTCCCTGGAGGTGTTTAAGGACAAACTTAGCTCCGTGGTCTGGAGGACAAGGTGACTGTCGGACTCGATGACCTCCGAGGTATTTTCCAACATCTCATCCACTCTGTGTGATTTTGTAATAGCTCCGTACTCCCGCAGGCATCTCCTCCCCCCCTCCCGTCACAGGCAGTGGTTCCTCCCGCGCCGCCCGGGCGCGCTCCCGCCGCGCGCGCGCGCGCGCTCCCGCCACTTCCGCCGCCGGGTGAGAGGTCGCGCCGTGGCCGCCGCCGCCCCGCGCGCCCCGTTTCCGGGGCTGCCCCGCGCCCGGGACATGGAGCGGCACTGACGGAGCCGCCGCCGCCGCCCCCTCCCTCCCCCGCCCTCCCTCCCGCGCACGAGCCGCCCCCGCCCGGCACGGGGAGGTCGCCGCGCCCCGCGGTGAGTGAGGAGGGAAGGGGGGGATGGCGGGCACGGGGGTTCCCGCTCCGGTACGGGCAGGGCTGGGTGGGGCCCTGGCCTGTGAGGGGAGCGCTTGGCCGCCCCGCGGGCCGCATCCCCGCCGTGCTGGGCTGGGGGTGCCCGAAGGGCCGGGGCTGCGGGGTTTGCCCCCTTCCGTGCCGTGTTTCCCCCCGAGGGGTGGGGGCGGCCTCTCCTTGCCCCAGGGGGCGATTGCTCGCCCGGGCTCGCCCCCAGGCCTGGCCCTCGGGGGGTCGTTCGTGGTTCGCTCCCGCCGTGTGCTGCCCGTGGATGGGGTGATGGAGGCGACCCCTGCCCTTGGAGGGGGTCCGGTGTCCCCCCGGCGGGTGAGGGGCTGCTCGCTCCCCTTCACGGCAGAGAGCCGCCTGCAGCAGTGCGGGGCACTGGGGGCACGGGATGCTCCATCCCCGGGGATTCCCCCTCTCCTGCCATCCCAAATCCCGGCCTTTCCTCTGCACCAAGGGCAGAGCTCCTGGCGAGAGCTGCAGAGGGACACGGGCTGCTGGCAGCCTTTGCCAGAGCTCATCCCTCTCTGGAGAAGTCCCCCCCGGTTTATCCCACCCTCAGTTGCTTTAATTTTTGGAGATCTTAAAGCTCCCGGCCACAGTGACATGTTGTAAGGGCTCCTGTAGGTGACTCTGTTCCTGTGTTCCATTGGCTCTTCCCGAATGATTCACACTGGTTCCTGATCTCTTTTGTCTATTTTGCTCAGTTGCCTTTTTTTTTTTTTTTTCCTGGTTCATGATTTTACTGTTCCTTCCTTGTGTGAAATGCGTGATCTGGGCTGGGTGCAATGAGGGTTAAGATGTTCCTCAGGATCATTAAAATCACAGAACAGCCGAGTCTGGCAGGACCTGGGAAGTCTCTGGTCCAACCCCGTGCTCAAGGCAGGGTCAGCTGGGAGATCAGACCAGGTTACTCAGCATTCCTGAGCATCGCTCCTGCTGCCCTTCGTGCCTGCATCCAAAACTGCCCTGAAATTGCTGAATGCAGCTGCTTCCTCCCTCTCTGCCCTCCTCTGCAGCCGAGGAGCTTCTTTGTGATGCTTTGTCTCTCCTGGTCCCCTGTGAGTGCGTTTTTGGCTGTTTGGGGAGAGCAGGAGCCTCGACAGAAGGCAGTGGCGGGTCTTGAGTGTGTCTGTGATTCAGAGCTGAAGACCTTTGTACTTGGGGAGAGAGGACCTTGGGCAGAGAAGCACCTTCCTATGCTGCTGGAGAATAGATTGGTGTGGGAAGCCAGGGTTCCTCGTGGCAGCAGGCTGAGGCACAGGGAAGCAGTATTCAGGCTTGGAAGATAAATGTGCTTTTTATGTCCCAGGTGGGACTGTGGTCCTCTGGCTGGCTCCTCACAGTGTGTCCTTTGTTTGACTCTTCCCTCTAAGTGTATGGACCAGATCTCTGTTTTATCAGTTTTTAGTTCCTGATACTTGCAGGAATTCCAGGATTTTGGGAAGGGGCTGGCAGAAAAGTTCAGTACTCAAGATTCTCAGATTTTAAGAAGAATTTTCTGGGAAAGAATGAGGCACACCACAGAGTTCACTGAGCCTTGTTGTTCAGATGAAGTCTCTCACATTTATCAGGGCTGTTCAAATCCAGGCTGTGCTGACAGAACAGATTTGGACCAAGGAATGAAACCCAAGGATTTATTTGTGCCTCCCCGCTCAGCTGGAAATGTGACCTATGGAAGATGCTTTTACCCAGCAGTTGTATGAAATCTCCTTTCTCCCCTCTTCCTCCCCAGTTTCCTGTCCTGCCCAGCTCTCTGAGTAGTTAATGCAGAAGATAAAGAGGGTTCGTCTGGAAAACGAGACTGCAGGAAGTTGGAGAAGGTACGTCCAGGTCCCTGTGTGGCCTCTGTGTGCTGTGGGACAGAGCAGCAGTCACCTCTGGAGCTGGGACAGAGCAGCAGTCACCTCTGCACTGGGAGCCTCTGAGAAATCCCATCTGTGCAGTCCTGCCCAGGGAGCTCTGTGTCAGGATCTGTGAGTCAGGAAGTGACTCAGGACAATAACTTGTTTCACTCACTCCCATTATCGAGCTTTACACATTTTTCTGGGTTCTGATTTCCCACCTGTGCTTGTGGTCCCCTCCAGACTAACACCTTCCCCCAGAGCAGGGCTTGGTGGCTCACCCACCTCACCTGACAGGGCACAAATGGCATTAAAAGGCCCCCAAGGGGCAGCTCCATGTTTTTGGGAGTGGAGAGAGCAGTGTTCCTGCAACAGCTCTGAGTCATCTCAGTCCCTGCCTCAGCGTGGGGCAGAAGGGACAGGGCTTCAGCAAGGTGGAGATCTTCAGTGTGCTACTGCTGCCTGTCTTAAGATGGTTAATAACTGGTGTCTTGAGTTTGAGTAATATAATCCCCAAATCTACTCTGAGATAAGTTACTCCTTGTTCTTGTTTACTTATGTACACAGTGTTGCCAAATACTGACTGGATCTTTTTCCAGAGGTGGCTGTAGTGACAGAGGCAGAAATCTGAGTTTCCTTTTCCTCTGTATCATGCCAGGACCTAAGTTTTAGAGGTTTTGTTTTTTTTTTTTCCTCTAGTGGGAGGTATCCCTGCCCATGGCAGGGGTTTGGAATTAGATTAACTTTAAGGTCACTTCCAGTTTAAACCATTGTGTGATTTTGTGAGGGTCCACCAGGCTCCAGCAGTGCCAGTGGTAATTCCCAACACTCTCCCCTCAGTTTGTGTGGTGGCTGCTTTGCTAATCCCACTTCCTCCCTCCATTCTAGTGTCCAAATCACCAGGATGAGAACAGTGCCAAGCTTAGAGCTGTGCTGTAAATATGATAAAATCAAGGCATTATAGTTTGGAAGGTGCTCCAGGCTCCAGTTCATCTGGGGACAGGTTACCAGTATCACATCTGTGGACTGGTTTTAAAGGTTAAACTTTGGCTTGTGAGGAGCCAGCCTGGCTGAGTGAGATGGCTTCATCAGCTGGGTGAGAATAACCCAAGGGCCAGGCTTTGTGAGCTGAAACCAGAGTATTTAACTGGCTGAGTTGACCTGCAGTGGGATGGGGTTGGGAGAGCTGCACTCAGTTTGTGGATTTTCATGGTCTTCCTGTCATGTGTCTCTGGCGGGCAGCACTTCTGCCTTCAGCTGGAACTTCAGCTGCTGCACTGGAGAGCCTGGGCACAGGCAGAGGCCACAGACACAGGCTTAGAACGTCCCATCATGTTCTCTTTTGTGGTTTCAGTTGGGCTTCCTGCCTGCCTTTGATTGGAAAATACTCCTCTTTATCCGTTTTCAAGCTGTGGATTTACTGCTGGGCAGTAGGTACCAGGAGTACCTACAGAACTATTTTGGGAGCTTGTGCTTGCCTTACTTTTGGCATAATTTTGTACAATTTAGGGACTTAGGAGTTTGAGGGGATGTTACATTTTCAGCCCTTGCACAAGGCTGATTCTGTCTCCTTGGGGCAAAATTCTCCAGGCTAATTTTGTCCAGTAAACTGAAGTTCTTCTGAAATTCTCTGTAACATTCTTTCAGGTACCTCCAAAACCCCTCAAATGTCCTCTTGGAGGGACATCCTACTTTTCAAGTGGGATGTCAGAAACAGGTTTTCCTAGTCCTCAGCTCATTCCTGCTTTGCAGTGGATGACATCACTGACCTTGGGCAAGTCTGTGGGTCCACCTCACCTCAAATTAACATTTGTGTTAACGTGGAGGCGGTTCTTGTCCTCTGCTTCCACACCTGCTCACTGGGAAATCTCTGAGGAATGTGTGCCACGTTTCTCAGGATACAGCCAGGGTCTGCTCCTGCTGCCTTCTCTCTTAGCAAAGCAGTTGCACTTTTTCTTCTGTTTCCCCATCTCTCTTACTTCATTCCTGGCCTCAGGATCTCCTCAGGTAGGTGAATTGCTGTGCTTGGGTTTGAACCTCTTTCCCCAAGGCTTTCCTTTGGGACAGGAAGGGGATTCCACTTCTGTGGCCTCACAGGGTCGGAATTTATGTGCCTTTATGATAGGTCATAGCTTTGATGACATATCTGTCTGAATTCCTGGAGTGGTTTTCCTTTGAGTCAAGCTGCTCCTTGTCTGCACCAGAATCTGCTGCTTGTGCTTCCTTTAACAGCTGATTCCTAGAGCCAGCCCTGGGAGAGGGAGTTTGCTGAGGTCAATCTTCATTTGCAGGATTCCATATGGGATGGGAGATGCACTTTTCCTTTCAATACATTTAAAATGTAATCCTTGAGTGCAGGGAGTCCCAGGATCTATAGTTTAAGGAGCGCTGCTTGATTTTTAGCCTTGATTGTGTCCCTCTACTCCTCCCTCAGTTTTTTGCCCAGTTCTGAAGGGGAAGCGAGGATGACTGCAGTGGACACGCTCTCGGACAGTTCCGAAGTGGTCGAGATGGAGGATGTGCCTTCCCAATTCCAGGTGCAAAAGCATTCTTGGGATGGGCTGCGTGACATTATTCACAGCAGCAGGAAGTACTCGGGCATGATAGTGAACAAAGCTCCCCATGACTTCCAGTTTGTCCGGAAAACAGAGGAGTCCAGCCCGCACTCGCACCGCCTCTATTACCTGGGTAAGCCTCGTGCCAACTTCCAGGGGAACCTGGGGCTCTTCAAACCCAGCAGGCAAGGGAAGGAGTGGGAGGGATCCCCCTTTGTGGGATGGGGGAGCTGAGATTGGGTAACGTGGCTCAGGGCTTGCAGGATCTCCTGCAAAGCCTGGGACTGAGCAGGACTCCCAGTCCCAGACAAGCACACAGGGATCAGCTGTGACAGGGGAAGTGTTGGCCAGCCAGCACTTCTGTGTCCTTTGTCACGCAGAGGATGGGCAGCAGACGGGACTATCTTGTGCCTCTGGAGCTTGGGAGAAATGGGATTTACTTTCTTCATTAACCAGACTGACTTTCCAAGAAATTTGCTGTCAGTAATGACTAATTATATGTTGCAACATATTAATGGCAGGGTGGTGGTGTCTCCTGCTTTATTAAGTGTCATGAAGGTAGGATGCTTTCAAGAGCAGGGAAGAAAATTGAGCTGTTCCTGGCATTTACAGGGAAATATCCCTTTCCTGCAGTGGGACTGAAAGCAGAATTCCGTGTTGTACAGGTCCCTTGTTCCAGATGGAGCCACAATGTAATTAGTGACAGAGTTGTTGGATTTTAGTAACTGGATAATTTTGTGGCTGGTAACATGGGAAGCTTTATAAAGGGTTTGTTGTGCTTTGGGGCATGAGCTGATCATTACTGGGCCAGTACAAAAATTGCCGGATGTGCAGCTCTCTGCTGTGACTGCTGCCCTGAAGTGACCCTGCTGCTCTTCCTTCTTCTGCCAGGTTTGGAGTGTAGGTCACTGTAGGATGCTGGATTTGAGGAACTGATTTGTTTTGTCACTAAGCAGCTCCTGTGTGCCAGTGACTTGATTTGTGTAGTTCTCATAAATTCTTGGGACACAAGTGCTGCTCTGAAGGGCAGGATCCAGAGCTGGCAAATTTTTCTTGTCAAGTCTGAGCAGTGAGGCTTGATTTAAAGCTGAATGTATTTCCAGTTCACTTTGATACTGGTTTTGATCTAGATGATGAAAGAACTAAGTAGCTAATTTTAAATTTTTTTAATGTTCTGTTGTATGAAATGGCAACCAAACCAGCTACTGGGTGGTTGGTGTTCTGCCAGGGTGTGACTGCTCCAGGAGCCAGAACCAGGAATGAGGATACACAAGTGCCTTTTCAGTGTTTCCTTCCTTAAGGAATTGCACAGGGCTTAGAGCAGATTAATCCCTCAGTTAAGATCAGCATCAGCCAGGTAATCCCAGGGTACCTCTTCTCAGATGTCCCTAATAAAAGGTAAATGCTGATTTAAATGCTGATTTAAATGCTCATTCTTTTGCCATAATAATGGACACTCCCAGGGATGGGGCAGCCACAGCTTCTCTGGGCAGCCTGGAAGCTCACAAGTGTTTAACTCAGTGTGCTGTTACTGCCCCAGCATTAAGTAACATTTTAAAGTGTTTAAATGAAACTGAGGAGTGGATGGAGACTCCTGATGAACTTTGCTGTAGGCTTGAATATTTCACTGGGAAGCAAAGTAAACTGTCTTTTGGGGAGGAAGGCAACATTTTCCTTGTAAATGCCAATTGATTGTAGTCAGCCTGAGGTCATTGGGGAAAGTTCTAACAGAAGGGGAAGGGAAGTCCAGGTCCCAGTGCCTGGGTGTCAGATATGTGTGTCCAGTCATCTGTTCCTCTCTGCAGTTTTTCCTCTCTGGCCATCTTCAATCATTCCTGGGCCATCCCCACAGAGTTTTCTGTTGTATGGTGGCAGATGCTGCTTATGTTAAACACCACATGCTCAGCACTTTGGTGTTCCTGCATCTCTGAGGATTACATCCTCACATATTGCTCTGCTTCCCGAGCACTTATTAATATTTCAGTTTTAATTTGAAGTAACTACTGCTGGGTCAGCCAGCTCAGAAATCTCTCTGTTCTGCCCAGAACGTCTGCAGAGTAGGCAGTATCAGGGCACATATCCCTGTGTGAATTTCTGATCCAGGGAGTCTCTACAGCAGAAGTAGAAGGCAAGTTCATGGTCTTTGTTTTTGTGGAAACTGTCAAAATCACTGTCAGGATATTTGATGGTTGTTTTGGAAGTTGGATGAAGGCCAGGAGCTCATTTGATAACCACAGTCAAAGGCTTGTGTAAAATGACAAGGTCTTTTGACTCTGTAGGGTACTGCTTCACATTTGAATGGGCTCTCTGGAGCTTCCAAGCTTTTCCTTCCCCCCTTGCAAGCTGCTGCCATCCTCCTGTAGCAAATTTCTGTATGAGAAGTGTGGAGAGTAGTGTTGAGTCACCCATTCAGGGAGTGGTGCTCTTAGAGAGGCTCTGGGGCACAGAGGGCAGGCACAGAGGGGAAAATTGGACCTAATACATTCTGGAGAGGGGGGCTAGTGTTAAACCTTGCTTAGGAAAATTCCAAACAAATCAATATTTATGTGGTTTAGATGTTATTCTGGGATTGATCTGGGAGCTGCTTGGGAAAGAATGTGGATAAAGGTCTGTGGGTAGCCCCAGCCCCTCTGTTTCCAGACTTCTGTTTGAATTTGCCCCTGGGCCTCTTTGTCCTGGCTAACTCATCTTAAGTAGAATGATGCTTTTGTCCTCCTCATAGGAATGCCATATGGTAGCAGAGAGAATTCCCTTCTTTACTCAGAGATTCCCAAAAAGGTACGGAAGGAGGCCTTGCTGCTCTTGTCCTGGAAACAGATGCTGGATCACTTTCAGGTGAGCCAGAGTGGGGAGAGCCTGGGCTGTCAGTGCCTGGGGAAACTGGGTGATGCTGTGGTGGGGACATCTGTGTGGTGCCTGTCATCCTTCCTGCTTTTAACAAGTTGGGAAAGCTGAGTTTAAATTGCTGCTTCTGCCTTGCTCTTGTGAGTGCACCAGAAAGGGAGGGAATTTTCCCTTCTCTGGTTTCAGTATCTTCATGTCCTTTGTCACTGACAGCATTGGAGGGTGTTGGTCTTTTCTCCCCTACTTCAAAAGTTCCTGGTGGAACAGAATTTATCTGTCTTGACCCCATTTGTGCTGCCAGTTCTCTCCAGGGTAATTCAAGATCCCGGAAGAACTTTTGTTTGCAGTGTCTGACATGGAAACTGTTTGTGAAGGCTGCAGATAACGTCATTAAGTTAATTGGTTACATCTGATTTGCATAAGCAGAGCAAGCGCAGCTGCTCTCAGTTCATGCTGAAGTGCCAAGTGCAGAACTGAGAGATTCACAGCCCAGCCCTCCTGTACAGGGAAATTTGGGGGCTGTGCTGGGTTTAGGCCTCCTGGAGCCCACAGCTGTAGCCTGGAGTGCAGGAATTGGGGACCTGTACCTGACACTGCTGCCTGTTGGAGCTGGGCTGTTGTGACAGGCTCAGAGCGCTCCTGTGAACATTCCTCTCCTTGCAAATCCTCTCAGATATTCCTTCCTTCAATTCCAGGCAACCCCTCACCACGGGATGTATTCCAGAGAGGAGGAGCTCCTGAGGGAGCGCAAGAGGCTGGGTGTTTTTGGGATAACATCTTATGATTTCCACAGTGAGAGTGGCCTGTTCCTCTTCCAGGCCAGCAACAGCCTCTTCCACTGTCGAGATGGGGGCAAGAATGGGTTCATGGTGAGTCTGCCAGGGATTGGTGGTTTGGACTGGAGAGGCTACATGTGGATTCCCAGGCTGGATTGGGGTGGAAGGGACCTTAAAGCCCATCCCAGTGTCACTCCCTGCCATGGCAGGGACACCTTCCACTGTTCCAGGCTGCTCCAAGCCCCGTCCAGCCTGACCTTGGACACTTCCAGGGATCCAGGGGCAGTCACAGCTGCTCTGGGCACCTGTGCCAGGGCCTGCCCACCCTCCTGGAGCCCCTTCATGCACTGACTGCAGGGGGCTCTGAGGTCTCCTCAGATCCTTCTCTTCTCCAGTGAACACTCCCAGCTTGGCTCCAGAGGGCTCCAGCCCTTGGAGCATCTCTGTGGCTCCTCTGGACCTGCTCCACATCTTCCACATATTCATCCATTTGGTTATGTCAAGGCCCCTTTGCCATCATCCCCTGGGCTGGGCAGTGTCTCTGGTTTAGATTTTTTCTCTGCAGAGCTGGGAGCTGCTGTGGCACCCAGCTCTGTGTGTCTCTTGCTGTAGGTGTCTCCAATGAAGCCTCTGGAGATCAAGACTCAGTGCACAGGGCCACGGATGGATCCCAAAATCTGCCCTGCTGACCCAGCCTTCTTCTCCTTCATTAACAACAACGACCTGTGGGTGGCAAACATCGAGACGGGCGAGGAGCGGCGGATGACGTTCTGCCATAAAGGTAACAGGGCTTCCTGCAGCCCCAGAAGGGAATTCCTGCAATACCCACATTCCTGCCTCATTCCTTACAAGTGCATTTGTCTTTTAGGTCAGCATTTTTTCCAAGATGTAAATGCAAAATTCTCCTCTTTGTTCCTCTGCAGGCTTATCCAATGTTCTGGATGACCCCAAGTCTGCTGGTGTGGCCACTTTTGTCATTCAGGAGGAGTTTGATCGGTTCACGGGCTATTGGTGGTGTCCCACAGCTTCCACAGAAGGTCAGTCCCTGTTCTGCTCATCAAACCTGGCCCTGTCACTGCTGCCTCCTGCTAGGAATGAGCTTCTCAGCAGGATTTGCCTTTGGTCTGGGTTTGGGCTGTTCCTGGGGAGATCACCTGAAGGAACAAAGCACTGGAGGGATTATATTGTGGAGTGTGTGCAGGTGGTCACTGAGAGCTGGGGCTGTGCAGGTGCTCCCTCTGCACCAGTGCTCCAGACAAGCCAGAAACAGCAGGAAATGCTGTTGCAAACATTGCTGCTCTCTGTCCCAGGTTCAGAGGATTTAAAAACACTGCGGATCTTGTATGAGGAAGTGGATGAGTCAGAGGTGGAGATAATTCATGTTCCTTCACCTGCCTTGGAGGAGAGAAAAACAGATTCCTATCGGTACCCCAGGACAGGTGAGTGGAACACGTGGGGATGCTGAGGCAGCTCTGGACTCCTGCTGCAATCAGCAGTGGAATTGGGGCTGCAAACTTTGCATCATTAATCTGGGCACTTGCTGGGATGTAGGAACTGGTTGTAAATGCTGAGGCCTGATTGACTCTCCGATCCCAAAATCTGCTGCAAGAAAACTGAACTTTAAATCCCAGCCCTAAATGAAAGGGTTGCTGAGGAAGTGGAATATGTCTGGTGGTGTATTGTGGAATACATTCTGAATCCCATCTTTCCTCTCCCTCCTGGGAACATGCAGAGCCAGCTAGGGAAGGCAAAGCAAACTGTTCCCATTCCCAGAATGACTCTGATGTTTGCTCACATGCATATTTGATATTTGTAAATTCACACAGAGCCATTTCAGTAGGACCAGGGGCTGTTCTCCTTCAGAAGCTGTGTTTTGTGTAACCACAGAAGGTTCAACTTGATCATTTTGGTGTTTTTTCACTTCTTCTCTGCAGGCAGCAAAAACCCCAAGATTACATTGAAACTAGCAGAATTTAAAACAGACAGCAAGGGTAAGGTAAGTGATAACTCACAAGGGGACATTGCACAGGAGGGTTTTTGAAGCTCCCTAGAATTAAAACAAGGTCACAAAGAAATCCTACATAGTATTAGTCTGGGTTTTTTATTCTCTTGTAACACCTGCTTCTCTCATGTGTTTATCCAAGAATTCAAAAGACTTGAAAATGCTGAGAAGAATCATTCTGGGGGAGATTCAGCTGGGAATGTGGAGGGAAGGGGAAAGTGGGGCTTGCCTGGTACACCATGGCAGAGACAGGAGGGCTGGAGCCAGGTCTAATCCAGGGCTTCAGTCCCTGCCTCTGTCCTTTCCTGTGGCTGAATGCCAAAATCATTTTGCTTTGAAGCCTGTTTTTCACTTCTCTTCCTGATCTTTATAGCAAGGCTTGCTTCTCCTGGCCTGACCCTTGCTGATGGCAGTAGCTAAACTTCCTTGTTCTGCCCTCTCCCTGAGTTTCTCTGGGAGGAGGTGATGAGCTCTGGTGCTCTGATTTGATGTTGGGCCTTGGTTTTGCTGCAGATTGTGTGTGCTCAGGACAAAGAGCTGGTGCAACCCTTTGCTGCCTTGTTTCCCTCTGTGGAGTACATTGCCCGTGCTGGATGGACCCGGGATGGCAAATAGTGAGTCCATTTTCCTCCCAAAATAACTCTCCCAGGGGCTCCTCTGGTTGCAGACCCTTGATATGCTTCTGCTGTGTTCATGACCTGGTTTTAAAGCCCTGAGTGCCAGAAATGGCACAAGAATATTTGGCTTCTTCAGTGCTGTAACATCCTAAAAGTAGGAATGAAGCAGAGCAGAGTGACAGGCTGTGGGGTTTGTCACAGCATTGATGCATTAGGTGGGCAGTCCTGGGGAATTCTTTGGAGCTGAAGGTTTTTAACACAGATACAATGTGTTTCCTGCTGGAAATGGGGGTGTTCTGTGGGCAGTTTTATCTTTGTTCCTTGGCACAGTTTGCCATCAAAGCCTGAATCCCTGGGCAGGGGCAGGGTCTGTGGTGCCACATCCTTCATGCAGAGTGTCCCAAGGGAAGGGCTGCTCTGGGACTGGCTGTTGCTCCAAATGGGGTACACAGTCTTGCCTGAGGAGTTTCACCCCAATCTGATTGAAATTTTAAAGTTCTTCATTTTTCCCCTCCCAAGCTTGCTTGGCTGTTAACTGGTGTGTGTGCAGATTAAGAAGGTGACTTGGCTGTCTTTGAAGGTGGCATTCTGTAACTTGTCATCAATTTTCTGCTCTGGAAAGGAAATTTAGAGAGCTTTCCAGCAGGTAATCCCAGAGGTGATTGTGATGTTCTGCACCAGAGCTTATCTAAATGTGCTGAATATCTCAGTTCCTGAAATCCTGCAGCACTGGGGGAGAGCTGGCTCTTTCCAAATCTGTCTTTGCTGATGAAACTCCCCGGGATGCACTCACAGGCCTCGGGGTGGCCTTGCTTTGCCATCTGTCCTGCTGAGAGCCTGCAGGGCAGCACCACTGGCAGGGACTCTCCTTAGAGGGGAGCAGGGCTGGGGCTGAAGCAGCTCCTTCCCCTGGCACTGGTGTTGGGTCTGTGCCTGTCCCTGCCGGGGTGCAAGGAGGAGGCTGCAGACAGAGCTCCTGGAGGGTGATCACTTGAACTGGAGCAGAGCTGGAGCACAGACAGGGCTCCCTGAGGGAGGAGAGTCCAGGGAGGAGCTCCATTCTGGAGCCAGGGCTCTGGTGGCAGTGCTCCCTTGGAACAGGCAGATCTGTCAGACATCTCACTGCAGCGATGCCCCTGTGAAATAGCAGAGCTGGCTGGCAGTACGTGTGTGTTGGCACAGCTTCCAGGGGATTAGAAAGCAGCAGTGATGAGAAAAGCTTTGCATTCAGATGCCCAAATCCTTTCTGGCAGCAGGAGGGAAGAAAGGGGTGCATGTTCTGAGTGTTGGAAAGGGACCTCTATTCTGTGGTACTGACATTCACCTCTGACTTCTCTCCCCAGTGCCTGGGCTATGTTCCTAGACAGACCTCAGCAGAGGCTCCAGCTAGTCCTCCTGCCTCCAGCACTCTTTATTCCAGTCCCAGAAAATGAGGAGCAGCGTGCTGAATTTGCCAAAACTGTGCCAGAAAATGTCCAGCCATTTGTGATCTATGAAGAAACCACTGATGTGTGGATAAACGTAAGAGGCTCGGGGCTGGGAGGAGAACACAGGCTGCTCCTTCCTCCCCTCACTTAACCATTCTCAGGTTGATTGGGTGTCCAGTTAAGTCCTTGCTCCAGCAGCTTTGCTACTCAGCACTCCCAAATTTGGTGTTGGATCAGGGGTTTGATAAAGCAAATCACTCACAGGTTTCTCATCTTGTGTGACAGGTCCATGACATCTTCTATCCTTTCATCCAGCCGGAGGGGGAGGAGGAAGAGCTCTGCTTTATCCGAGCCAACGAGTGCAAAACGGGGTTCTGTCACCTGTACAGGGTGACAGCAGTCCTGAAGCCAGGCAGCCACGACTGGGTGCAGCCCTGTGTGCACAGTGAGGGTAAGGGCTGCAGCCCTGGCACTCCCCCTGCTCTTGGCCCAGGCTGTCCTTTGAGGAGGGCAGTGACTGATGCTCGTGCTCTCTCTTGCAGATGATTTCAAGTGTCCCATCAAGGAGGAGATTGCCCTGACTGCTGGGGAGTGGGAGGTGCTGGCGAGGCATGGCTCCAAGGTAGGGGTTATTTTTATTCTCTTGTAGTGTCCCAGCTCTGCATTGTCTGCCCCCACTCCTGGCCTGAGTCCTCCCTCACGCCTGGGACCTGCTAGAACTGCTTAAGCTTCATTTTGTTGCTGTTTTTATTGCTGCCTCTGCTTTCCCCAGAAGTGCTGTAGGCCAGAGCACATGGATCTGATTGCCTTCTTAATCAGACTTCAGATTGCTCCTTAGGCAAATCCCAGGAGTGGGTCGGGCCATAAAAAAGGACACAAGTCTGAGGTTTAAGAGCAACAAAGAACCATTTTGTGGAGGAGCTGGGGATTGCTGCCTTTGCTGAGGCATTTTAACTCCAATGAGTTCTTGCAATGTGGAAATGTGTCCTGGCACTCAGAGTGAACTCTTGGTCTCCAGCTGATCCCTCAGCAGAGCCTTTAGGAACAAGGCAGCTGGGGAATATAAAGCAATTTGGAATATGGAAAAGCTGTATCTGTTGTCACTTGCAGAACAGCCAGAAATGAATTTTTATTAATCTTACAGAAGCCTAGTTTCATTTTTGCTTCAGGAATTAACTCTGAGTCTGATCTTTAACACTCCCAGGTGATTTCTGTCAAAATAAAGACCTTGTCTGTTCATTTCCAATTAATCTGGATTTTCGCTTCTCGCTTTTTAAAAGACCAACAGCTCCAAGCTTTTGGTTTCTGCTGCTTTTCCTCAATCTGCAATTAACCTGCTGTCCCTCCCCATGTGGATTCTCACTGTACATGCTGTTGATTTTGGCCACAGCTCTTCCCTGCATGTGTTATGGCTAAAATTGTGTTAGCAGCAATTATTTTGATGCATTTGTTGCTCCACAGGGCTCTGCCTGGTTTTCCTGGCCAATTGAGTTGGATGTGTTTTTCCCTTTGCTGTTCACAGGGGTCTTCAAACTGTGGGTTAGCCAGAAATAGATTTGGAAACAGTAAGGTGGAAAAACACTTCAGTTACTGTTGCTGGATCAATGCAGGATTTAAAAGCTGTCACCTCTGTTCCTGCCTGACTGGGTGGTTTTTAGAAATAGCTTTATCTGAACAGTAAAAAACCTATTTTAATGTCCCAAAGTTTGGTGCTGAGAGCTGTTAGACTGGTCCTCCCACAACTGGGAAGTCATTACCATGATGGCTGGAAAAAAGGTACCTGTACCTTCATAATCCAGCCATGCTGGCTGTGGCCAGGTGAAGGTTGGGCTCTTCTCCCAGGTAACGAGGGACAGGAGCAAACAGCCTCAGGGTGCACCAGCAGGATTTAAGTTGGAGATGGGGGAAATGGCTTCACTGGAAAGGTGATCAGGCACTGGCACAGGCTGTCCAGCAGCCCTGGAAGTGTCCAGAAGGGTTTGGATGTGGCACAAGGGGACGTGGGTTAGTGGTGAACTCAGTGCTGCTGGGTTAAAGGTTCATCTTGGAGGGGTTGTCCCATTTTCTCAATGATTCCATGACTCTGTAAGATGCCATATAAGCACAGAATGTTCCTTGTTAAGAGGATGGCTTCCTCTTAACCTGCAGGGAGCAAAGCCCAGCTTTTTATGCCCATTAATAAGCAAATGCTTTGATCTTTAGCAGGAAGGCTATTGGGCTGCTCTCTGTCACTGCTCTGTGTTGTCTGCAGTTCTCCAAGTGCTGTGTGTGTTCTCCTCACCCCTCTGCCCTGAGCAGCCCTGCCATGGCCTGTGTGTGTTCTGGGCTGGCAGAGGAGCAGAGCTTGTCCCTGCCTGTCCTGAGCCCTCTCTCCTGGCACAGATCTGGGTCAATGAGGCCACCAAGCTGGTGTATTTCCAAGGCACCAAGGACACCCCTCTGGAGCACCACCTCTACGTGGTCAGCTATGAATCTCCTGGCGAGATCATGCGCCTCACCACTCCAGGCTTCTCCCACAGCTGCTCCATGAGCCAGGTCTGTTGTTTCTTGGATTCCCACCTCCTGACTGCCAGGGGTCCCAGCTGGGAACAGCAGTGACTCGTGGCCAATAAGGAGTCCTGAGTGCTGCTGGGGCCGTGGGCAGTGCAGGACCTGGTTCCTGACTCTGCTGTGTTCCCTGGCAGAACTTTGACATGTTCATCAGCCACTACAGCAGTGTGAGCACTCCTCCCTGTGTGCACATCTACAAGCTCAGCGGCTCTGATGAGGACCCCCTCCACAAGCAGCCCAAGTTCTGGGCCAGCATGATGGAGGCAGCCAGTAAGTCCTGGAGAACATCCCAGGGGGGCCTTTCAGTGAGAGCTCTGCCAGCAGTGCCAGGAGTGATGGGGAGGGAAGTGGCCTGAGTACCTCACTCTGAGGGAACAGGAATCGTGTTTTCTTGTGGGGGAGATATTTCTCCTGGTCTGCTCACCCAGGAAATGCTCTGTGGGCTTTTGAGGTGTTTCACACATTGAGCAAAAATAATGCTCAGGGTGTACAGAGTTGGCACACCCACAAGGATGTGGCTTTACTGGAATCACTGAAGGGTTTAGGTGAGAATGGACATTAAAGTTCACCCTGTTCTCATGCACTGCCATGGACAGGGATGTCCTCCACCCCCAAGCCATGTCCAACCTGGCCTTGAATACTTCAAGGTGTTTTTTTATTTGTGATTTGTCTGAAGAGGGAAGGAACGAGTACCTGGGATGCAGTGGCTGCTCCATTCTGCACTGCAGGTTTTAAAGGTTTAGGTAGAGCTCACAGCAGCACCTGATCCCTACTGCAAACACTTCCTCCCATCCCTGTTCTCACCCCCTCCCACCCTGCTGTTGTGGAGCACTCCCAGCCAGTCAGGATTTCCTGTGGAATCCCTTCCCTGTGCAGGCAGGTGTTTCCCAGGGAGAGGCTTTGCCTTGGTGTGGTTTGCTGTTGAAGGAGCCCTGCCCAGGGTGAGGTTTGCACAGAGCTGGTTCAGGGGGTGGGAGCAGAGCCTGCTCAGCCCCTCAGCACTGTGTGTGCCCCTCCTGCTGCAGGCTGTCCCCCAGACTACATCCCCCCGGAGATCTTCCACTTCCACACGCAGTCGGACGTGGAGCTCTATGGAATGGTCTACAAACCCCACGATGTGCAGCCTGGCAAGAAACACCCCACGGTGCTCTTTGTGTATGGAGGCCCTCAGGTAAAAACCCAGGGGAGCTGCTGGGGTCAGGGCTGGGGCTGCTGCCCAGGGCAGGGCTCTGCCAGTCACACTTCAAGACTTGCACTTTGGGTAGCAATGAACACTGCCATGGAGTCTTGGAATGGTTTGGGTTGGAGTGACCTTAAAGCCCATCCAGTCCCACCCCTTCCACTGTCCAGAGATCCAGGAGATCTAGCCTGGCCTTGAACACATCCAGGGATGGGGCAGCCACAGTTTCTCTGGGCACTCTGTGCCAGGGCTTCACCACCATTACAGCAAAATCTTCCCCCTAATATCTAATCTAAACTCTTTTTGTGTCTGTATTTGACCTCTGCTTCAAACCCCAGGTGACTTTTCCAGCCTGTGGTTTGATATTCATGGCTCTGATAGCTCAGTGAGTGGCTGCTGCCCAGCTCAGGATCCTCCACTGACACAGGAAGGCACTGGAAGGCAGCAGCTCTGAAACTCTTCCCCTCTCTTTGTGCAGGTGCAGCTGGTGAACAATTCCTTCAAAGGCATCAAATACCTGCGGCTGAACACGTTGGCATCCCTGGGCTATGCTGTGGTGGTGATTGATGGAAGGGGATCGTGCCAGCGAGGCCTCAAATTTGAAGGGGCCCTGAAAAACCAAATGGTAACATCCTCCTTGTGCTGGGGAATCTGATGTTTGTCCTTCCTAAGGGTGGTGGCTGCTCATTTCCTGTGTGAGTGTTCCTGCCTCAAGTTTCTAAATTTACCACTAACATGAGCCTCCTTGTTGCCTTTTAGGGTCAGGTGGAGATAGAGGACCAGGTGGAAGGTTTACATTATGTAGCAGAAAAATACGGGTTCATCGACTTGAGCCGGGTCGCCATCCACGGCTGGTCCTACGGGGGCTTTCTGTCCCTCATGGGGCTCATCTGTAAACCCAATGTCTTCAAGGTGAGCTGGCACCTTTGGGACACTTGGCTCTCTCAGCTTCTGTCCCTCTTGGCAGCTGGAATTGGCATTTTGGCTTGTTTGTGGTGGACAGGTGGAAATGTTCCCCTGTCCTGCCTGCCCGACTCCAGTCCTGTGTCCTGCAGCTCATCCCTGCCTGGGGCTGGAAGAAGATGGCTCTGGGATGGGTTTGCTCTGCCATACAGGCAGATACTAATGTGCTGTTCCCCAGCACGGTTTCTGGATCATTCACAAGTCCTCCTTGCAGAGGGGGAGGCCTTTAGTGCTGATGTGCAGGAATTTTTTCCCCACTTTGACCACAAGAGGAACAGCAGGAGGAGGAATCTGGGTTGTGTGTGGGACTGCTGAAGGACAATCCTGCTCTGAGTGACAGGACAGCCCAGAGCCTGCTTCCTCCTGCCTCTGCAGGAAAGCAGGGAGCACTGGTGCTGCTGGGCAGGCAGTAATGGAGGCTGTGTGGGGGCACCTCTCTGTTTGACAGATTGCCATAGCAGGTGCCCCTGTCACCGTGTGGATGGCCTATGACACCGGCTACACCGAGCGCTACATGGACGTGCCCGAGAACAACCAGCAGGGCTACGAGGCTGGCTCGGTGGCACTGCACGTGGAAAAGCTTCCCAACGAGTGAGTTCCTGCCCCAAGCTGCTCCTGGTGCCACCTCTGCTCAGCCCTGGAGGAATGGAGGGGTTCTGATTGCTCTGACTCAGCACAGCTGGGTCAGGGCACCCCCAGCCCCTCTGCCAGGGAGGGCTCGAGGCCCGTGGCCATTGCCTGGCACTGCTCTGGCCTGGGTTTGGCTTGTCCAGCTGGCAGCTCTTTGCTCAAACCCTCTGCAGAGCTTTTATCTGGTGGGTCATTGTGTTTTCCAGCTGGTTTCTCATGCTGTTTCTCTCCTTATCTCTCACCCCATCTCCAGGCCAAATCGTTTGCTGATCCTCCATGGCTTTTTGGATGAAAATGTGCACTTTTTTCACACCAACTTCCTGGTATCGCAGCTAATCCGGGCTGGAAAACCTTACCAGCTGCAGGTAGGAGTGCCAGGAGTGGGGAGGGAAGGTCCCATAAATCAGGAGAAAGTTCCCTGGTGTGTGTTCTGGGAATGGGAGGAGCTGGAGGCAGATCCCCCACATGGTGGTGTGATCTGGGGATGGTGAACACCTCACTGGCCTGGAGAGGAGGCCAGGAGGTGGCACTGTGGCTGCTCCATGGCTGGCAGATGTGCCATGTGCAGGCAGGGCTGCTGCCCTGGGGCCTGGAATTTTCCTCCTCCACGAGCTGTTCCGTCCCACTCCCACTCGGCAGGGGTGGCTGCAGTGAGGGAGGGGCTGCTCCAGACCTTCCCTGGCACTTCTTGGTCCTGATAGAGGCTGGATGGAGGGCGCAGGGCTGGGGGGAGGGAGCTGTGTCCCTGCTGAGTGACCAATGGCCCATGTCTGCCCTGGCACAGATCTACCCCAACGAGAGACACAGTATTCGGTGCCCTGAGTCAGGAGAGCACTACGAAATCACGCTGCTGCACTTTCTACAAGAATACCTCTGAGAGCACGAGCCTCTGCAAACTGGACACTGACAGCTCACCTGCCCCGTGCCCTCCTGCTCCCTGCAGCATCCAACCCAGAGCACAAGGGGCTGAGTGCCCACGGCGGGCTGGGGGTACCCCCAGGCCAGGGGGAAAAGCTGGAGGGCACCTTCCCTTTGGACAGTGCCACCTTCTCTCACTTTCCAAGCTGGAGGTCTGCCCCTGCTCGGCTGCTCGTCCTCCTCTCCTCCAGCCTGGCTGTTCAATGCTTTTTTTGCTGCTACTCCCTCTCTCCTGGGAATCAATGGACAGTGGTCTGTGTCCCGAGGCTGAGGTTTGTGTCCATCTCTCTCTCCCCAATCCTTTTCCCCTTCCACTGCACCTGTGCAGTTCCCAAACTCTTACCTGCAAGAACTCAGTGCCTGTGTTGGAAACGGAAGAGCCGAATCAGTAGCTGCCTTAAGCCAGGAGTGCGAGGGAAGAGAGAACTACCTACTGCTCACCTGGGGATCTGCTCTGTGTCCTGGCCCTGCTGCCACACTGGAGCCCTGGGAGCTGAAGAGAGGTCTACAGAAGCATGCAACACTAGTCATTTTTTTATATATATATCTATTTTCCAGTTCAAATTTGCAGAGCAGATGGAGGAAGTTGCTGGGGCCAGTAACGGCGCCCTCTGATCCTTCCTCTCATGGCCGCTCTCACACAGAGTTGTGCCAACAGGTAGCACTGGCAGCTGGCTGCAGCCAGAGCCTCTCTCCAGAGCTCACAGCAGCATTTGGGTTTTTGCAACACAAGATGGATGGTATTTATGCAAATCCTCCCTCCCTCTGTTCTCTGTGCCGCTCCCGACCCCCCAGTCCTTCCCCGAGCTTTCCCACGTGCACTGAAATCGGCTGTGCTTCAGTTCTCTGCGGGTCAGTGACTGGTCCCCTCGCCTGTCTACTCAGCAATGCTCTCTCCTGGTTTTTATTTACCTGGGCATCAGGAACTGCAGTTCTGGGGAGGGGGATTGAGCAATCACACCTCAGGGGAGCACATCCCCCCCTCAAGCCAAGGGTTCTGCCAGGGGCAAAACAAAAACACAAACAAAACCCACCCACATGAACCACATCGACTTGCCCTGGAGTATTTTAAGTGCGTATTATGAAAAGAAAATATTTTTATGGATTCTTATTCTTTTATAATTATGAGTGTAAGATGTAGCGACTCATTAAAATATTGGAAAGAGACGTGGTGGCCGCTTTGGGGGGCGGGAGGAAGCAGCAGCAGCTGCTGCCACAGCCAGAGCAGCTCTGCTGAAAGCCAATGCTCTGTTCTTTCTGAGCCGAGCAGTGGAGAGAATATTAAATCCCTGATGTTCCTCGGGGGAAGCATGATCCAGGCAGCTGAGGGCTGGGAATCCTGGGCTGTGCTCTTGGCTCAGAGTGACCTTGAGCGAGTCAGCACCAGCCTGGGGTGGGCACCTCCCTCCCTGCCTGCCTGCCATGGGCTGGGGGTGCAGCTGCTCTGGGCCTGCCCCTGCTCGCCCTCCCAGCTCAGAGCCACCCAGCGTGGCCTTGCTTTGCCTTCCTCCGTGGGAGCTGCTGTTCATTAACCCACTGCTAATGCCCTGAGGCTGCTGCTGCAGGGTTGTTCTAAATGCAAAGCTTCTTCCAGATGGAGCATTTGGGTTCCTGGGGATGGCTGGCAGCAGATTTTGTCCCCTCTTCTTGTCCCTGTGCCCAAATAATTGTCCCAATTATTGCAGTCGTGGTTTAACTGCTACAGAGCACCTCAGGTGTGAGTTTTGAGGTCAGAAGAGGGACGGGTGGAGGAAGTTGCACCTCTCTGAGATGTGTCTGTAAGAGCACCCTGCAGCCAGCAAAGCTGCACTCTGTCCCTGCTTCCCTCACAGCTGGCTGGGTGCTGCTGGATGGTAAGAAGCCTTTTTTTTTGCAGGGTTTGTTTCTGTGCTTCCCCTAATTTAATTTTTAGGCTTAATTTAAACTGCTTTTTCCTGTCCCCAAAAAGTTGAGTGTTTCCTAAAATATCTTAAAACACTCTTGCCTAGAAGAGTTTGCAGATCTGTCAGCTCCTCTGATCCCCTAGCTTGCTGCAGGATTGTTTGGCACCCTAAAAAGGGGTTGGTCATCTTCTTTTGGGGATTGAGAATCCCAAAAGGAATTAGCTGGGAAATCCAACGGGAGCTGGAATGGAACAGGCTCTGTGGGGATTGAAATAAAAATGATGTGGGAGCCCCTAGCCCCCTGTCCTGCAGGAAAGGTGATGGGAACAGGGAGCAGGGTGGCTCTGGCTGGAGGATTTGCAGCTGGAGGATGAAGCTGAGTTAATTTCCTGAGTGAGTGGTAATGACAGAGGAAGCAGCAGGTGCTGGGGAAATCAGGCAAAAACTACTCTTCCTCAAGAATTTGGGACTTCAGAGTGGCTTGGGAAGCATTTCTCTCCCAAAACCCACCCTGTGGGGCTTTATTTTTAGGTGGATGGTGTGGAGGGAGAACAGATGTTCTTGAGGACTTATTTTTAAAACAAAATCACTCCTCAAGCTACAAAATTAGCTCAGAAAAGTCACTCCTTGCCCTGAAAGATGCTCGAATGGAAAACTTCCCGGCATCTCCATTCCCAAAGTGGGTGGGATAAAGGTGCAAGGACAGCTCTGGCTCTGGGAAAGTCACGTCAGTGGAAACTCTGGGTGCTTGGGGGTCTCAGGCATTTGATCTCTGTCCTGGGCCGTGCAGGCAGCACCCCCAGAATAACTGGAGTGGCTCTGAAATCCCAGGGTCCCCCAAAGGAGGAGTGGGGTGTCCAAGGAAGGCACAAGGCTGGGCTGGGCTCTGGGTGTGTCTGTGCTGCCCAGAGGAAAGGCTGTAAATTGATCTTGGAGAATCCTCTCGGAGGGGTTTTGGTGAAATCAGAGGCATCCCAGCCCCGTGCTGGGACACAGGGAGGCTTCAGGCCTGGCATCTGCAGAGAAACTCCTGGGCCTGCTCCTCCCTCCAGCCCCTCTCAGAGCTGGTGCAGATTTCTCTGTCTCTCCTCTAATCCAGGATTTTCCTGCTCCCAGCCTCTGGCTGCAGTTGGAATTTCCAATTCTTCACTCAGGTACTGTCTCCTTTTTGAGGGTGAACTGAGGCAGGGCCACCTCTGCAGGCCTGGGCTGCTGAGCCCCTTGCCCAGAGACTCGGGACCAGCACCTGGAGATGGGACCTGGCCCCAGCTTCCCCCGGGCATCTTCACTTGCCCACGGGCCAGCAGAAACTGACCCACGCCATGCGGCTCGTGGGCTACAACATGGCCCAGAGGGGCAAGTGAATGACAGCTACTGGATCCTGAGCACAGGGCCTCTTGTCCCCGAGGTTCCCTGTGCCCTGGGGTCAGTGGTGGCCTCGGCAGCGCTGGGGCACTGTTGGACTTGATGGTCCTGGAGAGCTTTTCCAAGCTCAGCGTTTCCTGGATTCTGTGGAGGAAAAGCTCGTGCTGAGGTGAGGCTGCTCCTGTTCCTCTCTCCTGGCAGGGGGATTTCAGCTGCACCTTCACCTACTCGGCCCAGGGCGGCACAAACGAGGTGAGCTGGGCGAGCCCCGGGAATTCCCGCTGGAATCCGCTCCTTTTTCCCATCCTAAAAGGAAAAGGGACTCGTTTTGTGTGAGAGCACAATGGTGACTGTGGCCAGGAGGGAGCCCTGGGGGCCACCAGCGAGTGCTGGGGTGGGGTTGGGTTATTTTGGGGCTCCTGCTGGTTGGCCTGGGAGGGTTTTCCCCGCTCTGGCTGAGGGTGTTCCCTGCAGCAATGGCAGATGAACGTCGGAGTGAGCGAGGACAGCGGGCTCTTCTCCTGCTCCATCTGGAGGTGAGTGCTGGGCACAGCTGGGCTGGCTCTGGGGCAGGGACAGGGATCCTGCTCCTCTCTGCATTTACATCTTGCAGGGGGGGTTTCCTCTCCCGGGGATGCTGTGGCTCTGGGGGCTGTTGGTGCAGCTGTTGGTTTATAAATTCTGTGTTCTCCTCTCCCCCAGCTCTGCACAAAAGCCCCAGGAGATCCAGAGGTGGCTGTGAGGGGAGGGAGGGAGCCAGGAATCCTTCACTCCTCTGCACCTCCACCCTCTGTGCCGCTGACAAAGGCTCTGCTTTCTCCTTTCAGGCCCCAAGGGAAGTCTTATCTCTTCTTTACCCAGTTTAAAGCTGAAGTGAAAGGAGCCAAGATTGAGTATGCCATGGCTTATGTAAGTCCCAGCTGATCCCCGGGAAGCAGGAGTGTGGGAGGCTGCTATAAAACATGAATTAGACATGGAAAACATTTATTAGACATCTGTGCCATAAAATGTGCTCCACTGTGTCCCTAATTAGAGGCTGGTGGAGGGCAGGAGAGGGGCTGCAGGTGAGCCTGCCCCATTGTGTTCCTGCCCTCTCAGTCACTGGGATTTGCTGGGAGGGGGCTCCAAGGGCACCAGGCCACAAAGGGAGTCTTGGATTGCCTCAACAAATTGCATGTGACAAAGCAGATCAAACCTCTCCTGGTGTTTTTGTCTGGCTCATTCTTCCATTTCCCAGTTTCCAGGGGTGAGGCTTTTACTCACCCCAAGGACATGAGTCTATGTTTTAATGGGAAATAGAAAAACAGCCAAAGATTTTCCTTCAGATTCCCTTTGTGCACTTAATTCTTTCACTGCACATAAACCAGAAACCCGTTCATTTTCAGTGTGCTGTTTGGTTGGTTTGAATTCTGTGACTTGCTTGATTGCCTCAGCCTCTTACACCTCCTTCCTTCCTGTTGCAGTCTCAGGCTGCTGCGGGTGCCCTGAGCGACATCCCCTTGAAACAGGAAGAATTTGACATCTCTGAAACATCAGGTGTGTGCCTGAGGGAGCTGGGAGAGAGGGGCTGGGCTGGGGGCCAGGCCAGGGACCAGTTTAAACTCAGGTTCTGGTGGCAGTGCTGTGGAGCTGCTCTCAGTCCACTGGATTTTGTGGGACCCATCCCAGTTATATTCCGAGGGTGAGGGGGAGTTTCTTCCCCAGCCTGGAATGTGCAGGAGGGGAAGAGGGAAGAGCAGTGCCTGACACCCTGAAAGGGCCCAGTGGGGCTGTTTTGTTCCTGCTTTTCCATCTGCTGATGTGGGCTTTGCTCCCCCTCTCTCTGCAGTGTCTCACAGGGAAGGCAAGTTCCGTTTGAGCTCTCCAAACTGGTGATTGCAGCGAAACCCGCCCGGGACGAGCTGTGAGCCAGGGCAGCCCTGGCCCAGCGTGGCACTGAGCCAGTTCCTGCTCACCTGCAGGCCTTTTCTTTTGGTTGGCCAAACCTTTTATGTTTTCCATACTGAAATGTGCTGGGGACCGACGTGAGTGGGGCTGGGAGGTGTGAGGACAGGTTTTGTTCTGCCTTGTGTCAGAGTGGCAGCTGGAGACCCCCCTGTGCCCCTTCCTGCCTGGCTGAGCAGGACACAGCTCCTGCAAAGGGCTCCTTATCTGCTGCCTGGAGGAGCACTGCAGGGAGATAAGTGGCTGGACTTAAGCAGGGTTTGCTAAAGGGAACTTGTTAACTCTGTATTCTCTGGAGGGGAGATGGGATTTCTCTCTCCAGCAGCGTGACAGGAGGAAATAATTAATCTATTTCTTTCTCTCCCCCTCTGATTCTCTATTTCTTTCTCTCCCCCTCTGTTTCATTCTAACTCTACTTCCCCCTCACTGTATTTCCCCCTATTTCTTGCCCTCTCTAACTCTTTCTTTGTCTGTCTTTCTCTGTTTCCCTTTCTCTCTCTCTCTCTCTGTTTCTTTCTCTTTCTAACTTTCTTTTCCTTTCTAGCTTTAAAAAAGCAGCAGTAGAAACTTTCAGGCTCCCTGGGAGTAAATGTTAAAAAATTTAAAAAATTTTAAACATTTAAATAAAAAAATTTACTCCCCGGGAGACTGAAATTTTCTACTGCTGCACCAGACACATAGTGTGCTTTTCTTTTTTTTTATCTATAGGATATAGGGAGCCGAAGCAGCAGCCCCACCCCCAGGGGAGGGGTTTGGCCAAAGCTCTGATTCCATGAGAGCTGGGGCTGGGCGGGGGTCGCTGGGGTGGGGGAAGGCAGAGCAGCTTATTCTGACACAATCAGGAATCAATCCAGGCAACACTTGCACGTCTCAGCACAACCACGGGACTATTTTATACCTACAGAAACGTGATTTTTTTCTTATCCAGAGTAATAACAGGGAATGTGCAATTCCGTTCCTATGTGTAAATACAGCACAAATAAAGAAATAAAGCATCGTGCTCTGGCCTGAAGCTGCTCTGCTCTGTCCCTCCTCCCCTCTCCAGCTCCTTTGTTGCTGCTGGGCCAGGAGGAGCTGAGGTGTCCCATGGGAATCTGGGCGCTGCAGAGGGTTTGGGGGGGTCATGCAGCTGACACAGACACACACCTTGGGAGCAGTGAGGGATTTCTGGCTGGGCATCCCTCAGCCCCAGCCCAGCACAGCTGCCTGGGGTTCCCAGCTCTGGTTCCTGCCCAGCTCCCTCCTGACAGGGACACACCAGCCCAGGGGGACAGGAGCTGTGGGCTCCTGGTGCTCTCTGCACACCCCCCTGTGCTTGGGCTGTGTCACACAGTGATCCTGAGTGTGAAATGGCAGAGACAGAGCCTTTGTGCCTTTTATTTGATTTCATTCTCCACAGCTGAGAGATCAGTGCAGGGGTGGGGAGGGAGCAGAGCAGGAGCAGCTGCCCATGCCTGGAGCTGTGCAGGGAGCAGGAGGCACTGGAGGGTCACAGAGATAAGGCCAGGGGAGATCTGTGGTGTCTCAGGTGCTAAAAGGGCAATTCCCAGTGCTCAGGGTGCTGGGAGCAGCTGGGGCATCCCTGCCAGAGCACCTCCTGCTCCCAGAGCTCTGCTTCTGGGGGTGCAGAGGAGCACGTGTGGGTGTCTGCTGGGAGCAGGGTCTCACAGAATCCTGGAATGGTTGGGGTTTGGAGAGGCCTTAAAGCTCATCCAGCCCCACCTGTGCATGGGCAGGGACACCTTCCACTGCCCCAGATTGCTCCAACCCCCACTGTCCAGCCTGGCCTTGGACACTTCCAGGGATGGGGCACCCTGTGCTGGGGCCTCCCACCCTCCCAGGGAACAATTCCTGCCCCATGTCCCGTCCGTCCCTGCCCTCTGGCAGTGGGAACCCATTTCCCCCTGTCCATGCAGATCCAGGAGTTGCTGGATTGAGCAGGGACAACAGCAATGCCAGGGGACAGAGAGCACAAAGCCCAGGTCACAGAGAGCCAGCAGCACCTGGGGGACAGCAAACCCAGCTGTCCCCAGGGCTCATTCTGTCACCGTCACCACTGCTGGAACAACCTCACCGAGCTCCCAGGCCACACAGGTGAGTTTATTTAAATAACTCATCAGGGCTACAGAGTTTGCTAAAAAACGAACATCACTCAGTCAGGGGCAGGGAAAAGGGGTGAAATCCCAGGGGAGCTTTGGGTCCCCACCAAGGACAGCACTGGAGGGCCAGGAGGCACCGCTGCTGCAGGCTGGGGGGAGCTGGGTGTTCCTGGGGTCCAGGGGAGGAGCAGCTCCCCCCAGCTCCCCCCAGCCTCCTCCAGGTGAGGAGGGATCCCCCTGGTCTCAGGACTTGGATTTGAGGACACCAAAGCCCACGCAGCAGCACCTTCCTGCCTGAGGCAGCACAAGTCTGCACCAGGATTTGCTCCCACCACGTTGTGGAGCTGCTGGGAGAAATCCACAGATTGGGGGACCTCAGAACATTCACCCCAACAACGTCCCAGCTGCTCAGAGACACCTCAGAGGTGCTTCACACTGCAAGTCTTTGGTTCAGTTTCCCCCCAGAGGTTACAACAGAGTTCAAGGCAAAAGTCCAAACCCTTGGACTCTGAGCTAAAGGCACTTGGTGAGCAAAGGAAATCAAACTGTACAGCGGGGCCCAGGATGCCCTGGAGAGCGCAGGGAGGGCTTTGCAGACCCTGGGCAAGGGGGAGACAAAGTCAAGAGGCTCAGTCTCTTGGGGAAACAAGGAGAACACGGGTGAGCACTGCAGAGGGGAGAGGGGTGAAGGTCAGGGCAGGAGGCAGAGCCCAGCTGCCAGGAGCCCTCAGATGTTCTCCTCCTCCAGCATCTTGCTGACGCCCTCGCAGATGCGGCGCAGGTGGGTGCGGTAGGGCTCGGCCGGGCCGTACAGCGCCGCCAGGAACTCGCAGTCCGCAAAGTGGTTGAAGACGTGGTTGATGCGCGAGTGCGACTTGGCCGTGAGGTGCCCGCTGACCGCCTGGTGCAGCAGGTCCCGGCACTCGGTCAGCGCCGTGGCCATCACCCGCCGGTCGAAGGTGAAGTCTATCTGGTGGAAGCTCACGGCCGTCATGGCCAGCGTGTGAACCTTCTTGCGGAAGCGCTCCATGACCAGCAGCTCCTCGGGGCTGAACTGCCCGTTGCGGTAGAGAACCCCCAGCTTCATCACGATCTTGATGAGGTTCTTGATGATCTTCTGCGCCTCCTTGCGGTTGTGGGTGTACTCCTTGGTGGCCCGGTACAGCTCGTCCAGGATCTCGCTGCTGGTGTCGTCGATGAAGGCGTTGGCGATGGTCTTGGTGGCCATTTTGCTCAGCAGCTTCTTCTGGGCCTGCAGGGCCAAGTTCTTGGTGCTGAAGGTGTCCATCTCTGCGGGGCAAGGGGCACACGGGGATCAGTCCCTGCTCTGCATCCCTCCCCATCTCACCTGGGCTGCTGGAGCGTCCCTGGCCATGGCAGGGGGTGGAGCTGGATGAGCTTCAAGGTCCCTTCCCACCCAAACCATCCCAGGGTTCTGTGGTTCCTCACCTCCCCATGCAGATTTTTGGCAGGACAAAGAGAATTTCCAGGCAAGACTGAGGGAGCTCCTGGGTGCCAGGGCAGGTGAGAGCTGAGCTCACCCCCCAGGTTTGGTTGGTGGGATCAGTTACAGGGTGTCCCCTCCTTCCTGTCCCCAAACTCCGTGGAGAGGCTGCAGTGTCCCTACCTGAGCACCGCCCGTGTCCCTCCATCCCGGTGTCCCTCCTGTGCCCGACGCTACAGGACTCTTGCCCCATCCTTTTAACATTTTTCCTTCCTCAAAACCTGACTCACTTCCTGCGGGGTGAGCTGGGGACAGCCCAGGTGGCAGCTGAGTCACCCCCGATGCCGTGTGCCACATCCAGCGTGGTGCTGGCCCTGGCTGGGGCGGCACAGCCGGTTTGCAGCACCCAGCACTGGCGTGGGAGCCCTTCTCCCTGGCACTGCTCACCCTGCAACACCCACACAAGCTCGGGCTTGTTCTGCTGCTGCCCCAGCCTCCTGCAGAGTGAATAATTCACCCAGGCAGGAGCCTCACCTGGAGCCCAACTCCCACATCCTGGCGGGACCAAATCCATCACCTGGGGCAGAGCACGGCTTTAAACCCTGCTGAGAACGATTAAAACCCGACCCTGGAGATGCATCCTGGCCTGGGAAACCGCAGAGCCACAAATCACAGGGAGCAGGAGAAGGAGGGGATGGATGGGCAGGGCTGGGAGCTGCTGCTGCAGGAGCCTGCACAGGGCACGGGCAGCCTGGCAGAGCAGGAGGGGAGGGATCATCCAGGAGATGTTTCAGCTGAAGGATGCTGCTCGTGTGAGGATGGATGGGGGTAAATTACTCGTGGATAGGGAGCAGGTTTGGATTTGATGTTAGGAAGGAAGGAATTCTATCCTGGCACAGGGTGCCCAGAGCAGCTGTGGCTGTCCCTGGACCCCTGGGAGTGTCCAAGGCCAGGCTGGACAGGGCTTGGAGCAGCCTGGGACAGTGGAAGGTGCTGAGCCCCAGCTCCCTGAGCATCTCCCAGCCATCAGCTCCCAAATCCGGGGGCAGCCAGGGCTCCGTGGGGATGAGAATTCCGGGGGCAGTGGGGAGCCTGCAGGGTTATTTACAGCCCTCAGGAAAAACACGGAGGTTTGGAAGCGTTTCCTACAATGGGAAAACACTGATTTTTGTCAGCCTGAGCCTTGAGCTGAGGCTCTCACACTTCCTAAGACAAAAATGAGCAGGCAGAGCCTGGTGAGAGCAGCTCCCGGGTCAGGCTCAGGGGGTTCCCGTGGCTGCTGCCCGGAGCCGAGCAGCAGGGAGGGAAGGGCAGGATGGGCAGGGGCAGCTCTGGCCTGGCTCTGGGGGAGGCTCTCCCTTCAGCCATGCCAGGCATCCTGTCCGGAAGGAGCAGGGCTTTGCCGTGGTGTTGACAGCCTGGAATTTCCCCCTGCAGGGCTGCGGGGTGCCCTGGGAACGGTGCCTGGATAAATAGGAATTCCCACACCCCAGCTCTGCCTTGGGTGACCACAGACAGAAAGCGAGTGCAGACTCCGCCTCCAGAGCACATGAAAAATAGGAAGTGCCAAGTCCTGCGAGCTGCCCACGGCTCCCAAATGCCAGCAGGAAAAACAGATCAACCCTCTGCTCCCTGCACCAAAGAGCTCCCGAGTGCTCACAGCCCTCCCCTGCCTGGAGCATGGCTGCGGGGGGAAACTGAGGCACGAAGCACTATGGGAGGGGGTCTAGGGACCCCAAAAGGGGTATAGATGGGTATGGGGATCCCAAAAACGCAACCAGCTCCCTCTCCAGTGCCCAGGGACGGTTTCACAGCTGCTCCCTGCAAGCCCCAAGGAAAGGCAGGCTCACCTCCTGCTGCTCCCGCTGCACCGGGACGGTTCCCCCGGACCCTCCACAGCACACCCGGCCCAGCAGGACCTGCTGACTCAGCAGCAGCGGAGATTTCAGCGGAACGAGCCGTTTTCCTGCCGGGAAGGGCCCCACGACCCCATTGTTGGCGAGGGGCTGCTATCAGCGCACAGAAGAGCCGAGCCTTGCCCCGAGCAGCCAACCGGAGCCCGAAATAACCCACTTCGCTTCCTTCCTGTCGCTGAAGTTTCCAGCCCAGCTCAGGCCTTGGGCTCCCCCCCACCCCCTTCTTCTTTTTAATGAAAACGCCCTAAAAAACAGCTTCTTCTCCTTCCGAAACAGAGCAGCCCAGCGCTGCTGTCACCGAGCTCCTCCCTGCTCCGGAAGAGCAGGCAGGGCCGTGGTCCCGGCCGTGGCTTTGGGGACAGGTACAGCCCTTCCTTGGGGGGTTTGCACCCATTTTGGAGGTTTTTGGGGGAGTCTTGCAGCCCTGAGCGGCCGTGTGAGGGTTGGGGTGTCCGGGATGGGGACACAGAGGGGACAGACACGAGCTGTGCCCATCTCTGGTTTGGCGTTCGCCCCACTGGGTTTGCACCTCACCCAACACCCAGCTCTTACCTGATTTCCCAAAAAAACCCTCCCACACCACCGGGGCCACAAACATCAGTGAAAGCTCCTGTCTGAGGGGGGAAGACAAGACCCTGGCACCCTGCAGCCACCTGGCACCGGTGGCACCACAGCAGAGCTGCCAAGTGAGCAAGGCCAGAGCTCCTTTATGAAGAGGGACCAAACCTGCAGTGACATCATCCCAGTTACCATTTTAGCTGTTCCTAACACCCCTCTCCCTGCCTGTCCCTTTCACCTGGTTCCCACCAGCGGCTCCGTGGGCTCGGCCCCCCAGGCCCCCCCAGTTCCCCTGGCAGCGGGTGAATATTTCATGCAGGAAAGGAAAAGTGCTTCAATAATTCATGGAGCAGCACAGAGGGGGAGGCTCCACAAAGCTCCAGCTCACAGCAAAGGCACCTCTGCCTCCTCTTCCTCCTCCTCTCCCTCCTCCACCTTCCCACCGCGGCCACAGTAACTTGGATTGTCCTGCTACAAGTTTCCTCCAACACGGAAACATCGTTTCCCGACAGGATAAGCATCGAATAGCCGCGATCTCCCTGGACTTCCCTCCATCCCTGCCCCTGCTTTGGGAAGCCCCCCCGCTCTGCACCCCAGCACTCCCGCTGTCCCAGAATCCGTGGCTAAATGCCGAGCGTGTGGATGGGATCCCCCTGCTCTGCTCTCCATCCCCGGCATCGCTTTCCCCCGCGCTCCAACTCCTATAAATTAATTAAACCCTCCTGGATTACAGGAGCTCCGGGCAGTAACCGGAGAGCCCCAGCCCGTCCCCCCCAGCCCTGACCCCGCAGCTCCCGGGCCCCGTTACCAGCGCCGGGAGAGCCGAGCAAGAGGAGCGGGAGGAAGAGGAGCAGGAGGAAGAGGAGCGGGAGGAAGGACGCGCGCCGGCCCTCGCAGGTTGCCATGGGTGCAAAGAGCAGCCGGAGATGCCGGCCCGGGCGCGTGTGTGCGCAGCGGGGCGAGGCCAGGAAGAAGCCGCTGAGCAAACACCTGGCCCGAGGAAAGGCTCCGTCCTTGGGGTGAATCCGCGGCCGTGGCGGCTGCGGAGGGCCCGGGGGAGCTGCGGGGCAGCGGCGGGTTCTGCCTGGCCCCGCTCGCCCCCGGTGCCCCGGTGCCGCGCGCCCGGAGTGTCCCCAGCACTGTCCCCTGACCTGAGCTCCCCCAGCCCAAAATCTTCCCGCAGGTGCCCTCGCTGGGGCTGCGGATGCACCCATGGCAAGGAGACGGTTTTTGGTTTTGCCTGGGAATGCTGATCCGCCCTGGCAGCTCCGACGTGTCTGAGCAAGGAGCTGAGCGGCTCTTCCGAGGGGCTCCGGCCGTGCCAAGCCCGGCACGGGCGGGGAATCCCCGGCAGAGCTTCCCGTGGGAATGGGACCCGCGGATCCCATCGCGGGGCGGCTCAGCACAGGGCAGCGGGAACCTGGGGGCTGATCTGGGGATCTGCTGTGGCACCAAGGAATTCCCCCGGGATTACTGTGCCCCACGGGGGAGGCAGCTGCCAGGCTGGAGAGGAGAAGGAGGAGGAGGAATTGAGGTTATTTTAAGGAGAGAAGGAGGAGGAAGAGGAGGAGGAAGGGGGTTATTTTATGGAAAGGAGAAGGAAGAGGAGGTCAAGGAAAAAAGGGGGATTTTATGGAGAAAAAGCAGAGGAAGAGGAGGAGGAAGGGGGTTATTTTACAGAGAGGAGGAGGAAGGGGGGGTTATTTTGGAGCATCTGTCTCGCCTTCCATTTCCTTCTTTTCTTTCTCCAGCTGCCATCAAGCTGCTCCCTCTGGCAGCAACTTCCTTTCTCCTTCGCTCGGAGCAGACGGAGACTTATGGGGAAGTAGAAAACAGAGGCTGGGAGAGGGGAAACTGAGGCCAAACCACCATCTGTCCGTCTGTCCGGCTGCGGCGGGGCCAGGGCGCATCACGCGCTTCCCGCCCCGGGAGCCGGAGGACAAAGTCGCTCTGGGAGGGAGGAAAACTCCACGGGACAGTTCGGATCCAATACTGGGCTTGAGGTCAGCGAAGGATGGCCCGAAATGGCCCAAACCCCTCCCCCTCCAGGGGAAGATTAGTCAGAGTTGGAGGTTTTACACCCAGCTGCTGCCCCGGGAGGGATCTGACCTCTCCAGAGGGATTTGTCTTTCCAGGAATCGAGGAATTTCATCCTCTGCAGCGCTGGGAGGAGGGCCGGGCGATGCTCAAGCCAAGTGCTGCCATGGGGCACCGGGCCTGGCCCGCACGTGGGGCCGGGACAGCCCCAGGGGGCGCCTCCGGTGCCTCCTCCCCGCTCCCGTTATCCAGCACCCACCGCAGCCAGCATTCCGTCCACCCCCGTGGCATTTCCCCTGAATCTGGGGGGAAATGGCCCTTTCCCCGTGTTTTACCCACCTGGGAAAGCTGAGGCACATCCAGGGGCTGCCGGGAGCAGCTCCGGGCCCTGCCCGCCCCGCAGCCCCCGCCCCTCGCGGCTCCCCAAACCCTCCTTTCCCGGGGCTGCGTGGGGGCCGTCGGTGCCCGGTGACACCGGGGTCGGGGGACACACACGGGTGATTCCCGGGATGGGGAACGAGAAGTTTCGTCCCGCAGCGCAAGCACGAAACGGGCCGGTACCGAGCGCTCCCCCGTCCCCACGGACCGGGGAAGAGGGGAGGAACGGGGGGAACCGGGAGGAACTGGGGGGTACCGGGAGGTACCGGGGAATCCGGCCCTTACCTGCAGCCTGCCTCGGGGAGAGCGGCTGGGACCGGGACCGGGGCTGCTCCGGTGCCCCCGGGATGGGACGGGGCGGGGCGGGGCGGGGCGGGGCCGGCGGAGGGTCCCGCTTCCCCCGGCGCCTCTCCCTGCCCCGCGGGGCCCCGCAGCCGCTGCCGCTGCCCGGTCGCGGATGCCGGTGCCCGGGGACGATGTCCGGTGTTCGGTCTTCGACGCTCAGTGCCAGTCCCGGTGTCCGGTGCCCGGTTACCGATGTCGGTTCTCGGCTCCCAGTGCCCGGTTCCCGGTGCCAGTTCCCTGTGCCGGTTCCCGGCTCTCAGTGCCCGATTCTGATGCCCGGTTCCCGGTGCCGGTTCCCGGCTCTCGGTGCCCGGTTCCGGTGCCGGTTCCTGGCTCTCGATTCCCGACTCTCAGTGACCGGTTCCCGGTGCCGGTCCCTGGCTCTCAGAGCCCGGTTCCCGGTGCCATTTCCCGGTTCCCGGTGCCTGTTCCCGGTTCCGGTTCCCGCCGGGTCGGGCCCTCCTGGCCGCTCCGAGTCCCGCGCGGGGCCGGGAGCGGCGGGGGCGGGGCCGGGGCCGGCTCCAGCCAATGGCGGCGCGGGGCTTGCTACGAAGCAGCCAATGGGAGCGCGCGGACGGGGCGTGGGCGGGGCAGGCGCGTCCCCGTGGGTCCCGCGCGCGTGGGCCGGACACGGGGACGCGCATGGGGCGGGCACGGAGCCCCCCGGGCTGCACGGGGGTGGCGGGAACACGAGAGGGTGATGGGGACACCGATGGGTGACCAGGACAGGGGAGGGTGACGGGGACACCGGTGGGTCACGGGGACACTCTGAGTGGGTGGCGGGGACTCTCTGGGTGGGTGACAGGGACAGGGGAGGGTGACGGGGACACTCTGGGTGGGTGACAGGGACACTCTGGGTGAGGATCACGCGTGGAAGCGGCGCGGGGCGCCGGGCGGGCGGCGCTGAGGAGCAGGAGCTGAGGAGGGCGCTGCCGGACCGGGCTGAGCGCGGGGTCCTGCTCAGCTCCCCCTGCCCTGCACGAGGGGATGCGACACGCGTGGGGACAGCGGGAGGCGCGGGGACTCCCTGTGAGAGCAGCGTGTGCGGGAGTGTGGAGGCCTGGGGGTCGTGGCCGTCAGCTCATCCCGGTGCTGGGGACCCCCCGGCACCCCAGAGATTCTGAGCTCCCCGGCATCGGGAGTGTCGGAGCGTCCTTCCCTCCTCTTCCTCCTCCCGGCTCAGCGGGTAGGACGGGATCCTAATTCCCAAAGGTGGCATTAAACAGATTAAAAATGGGATTTAGAGCGGATTAAAATCTGGATTAACGGACCCTTGACTTGAGTCTTGGTGTCACGCAGCGCCTGGGAAGCGAACCCCAGATCCTCGCCAGGCCCCCGGCCCTGCTGTCCCCACTGGTGGATCAGAGGGGATGGGAGCTGGCGCCGCATGAAAACAGGGAATAAAAAAGAGAAGCAGCCGGATCTGGGCCAGCTCCGAGCGGCCTCTCCCCCCGTCCCTCCTCTCCTTTCAGGGAAATGAAATGGGGCTTTGCAGCGCTCCTCTCCTGCCCGCTGAGCACCGCCCGCGCTCGGGGAGGCGCACGGCTCATCCCTGTCCTCCCCCCGGGCAGGAACCGCAGCTCTGGCCGCACCAGCCCCGGCTGCTCCCCCCGGGGGGCGCGGGGGCTCCCCTTGGGCGGGAGGAGCATCCCCAGGGCGGCAGCGCCTGAATAATTCAGGAGAGCTCAGCCAGCGAAACTGGATCCGCTGCCCGCCGGCCCGCGGGGAAGGGGAGGGCACGGAGCCGCTCTCTGTCCTCCCGCCTGTCCCCAGTGTCGCCCTGCCAGGACCCCGCAGGGTCCATCCAGAGCAGGCTGCTGCTCCGAGAGGAGCCAGCGCCTCGTTTGGCTGGGCGGGTGAGCGTGCAGGGGGACAGGAGGGGACAGGATGGGGACAGGCTGTCCCCAACACCCACCTGTCCCCACGGAGGCACCTGCCAGACCCCGGCAGCTCCTGGGACAGGGGGTGGCGTGGCTGCCCATAAAGCCACCATTGTCACCGGGCGCGTGCGGGGCGGCGGATCCCGCAAGCCCTTCCCTCTGCAGCACTTTGCATTCCCGCTGCTCCTGCCCGCGCCGCGCAGCTGTGCCTGGCCACAATGGCCCCTTCTTGCCGCGTCACCGGCGCCGGCTGCGCTCCCTCGGCCCCTTCCCCGGGGCCGAGCCACCCCGCTGGCAGCCGAGGCGGAAAAATTCATCCCAGCTTGAAAAAAAAAAAAAAAAAAAAAAAAAGAAGAAATAAAAAAAATCCCTCCTGGCAGGCACCAACTCCGGAGGAAAACGGCGAGCAGGGCACACTCTCCTGACCAGTTATCCCAGTGATGCTCCAGGGTTTTCAGTTGGCGTTGGTGAAGTGAAGGGGACGATGGAAGCGCCATTTAGGGGTGCTGGCAGTACCCAGAGGCAGCTGGTGACACCAGGGGACTGTCCTGGAGCCGTGGGGACAGGCTGTGACTCCTGAGTCCCGGCGTTGTATCCAAACTGCGCTCCTGGACCTCCCTCAGGACAAAGGGGGCTCACGGGTCCCCGGCGCCTCATTCCTGAGCAATCCCCTGCCACCCCACCCTCCCCGCTGCACATCTGGCCCGGTGTCACAGCTGGATCGGGGCCCTTCTGCCTCCGTGTGTTTGCTCCCCGAGCGGGGAGCGTTCGTTAGTTAATTAAAGCTCGATCGAAGCTGTCAGGCGGTGCGAGAGGCTGCGAGCGCTCCCGTCCCCAGGGAAGGGATGGAGGAGGATGCTCCGGGGCCGAGACGCGCCCTGGGGAAGAGATTTCTGTGATTTCCCTCCCTGGGAGGACACGAACCTCCCTCCCTCTCCTGGGGACGCTGCCGTGCCTGAGTGTGACCCACTTCCCCAGGCTCAGCTGAGCCTAATTCGGGGCTGGGGGCTGCTGAGAGGGACCCAGAGCGAGCCGAGCCCAGCGCAGAGCCCCGGGCGCGCTCGGGCCGGGACAAAAGCGAATGTAGGTTAAGCACAAAGTGCTGCGGCTGCGGCTGCGGCGCTCGCAGCCCGCTCGGCCGCTCGGGGGGGCCGGGGCAGGCGCCCACCGCTGCAATTAGCTAATTGCTCCTGTTCCCGCTCAGAGGATGCTGTTACTGCTCCCTGCTTCACTCTCCATCTGATAAAACTGCCCGGGGGGACACCAGGCCCCCCGCCTGCCCCCCGTGCTCTGCTCAGCGCCGGGGGTTCGGGATGGAGGGAAGGGGAGCCCCCCAAAGCAGCCGTGCTGGATGTGACATCCCTGCTGTCGCCTGCTGGGGACAGTGGGGACGATGCCCTTAACACCAGGGATGGATCTGGCTGTCCCCAACATTTCGGAGGTGTCCTGCTGCACCCCAAGGCTTCGGGATCCCTTGTGGCCAAATTCCATCCAAGCTGCTGAGCGGGAACCTGGGGTGGGTGTGACATCACCAGGAGCCTGAGTGACAAATGACATCATCAGAGGGGGGCTTTGTGTCACCTTGTGGGACAAAGGGACCCCCAGCCTGCTGGGAGATGGCAGCACGGATGGGCGAGGGGACAGACAGGATGCTAATGACATCATCAGGGTGATCCGTGACATCATCGGGTGGCAATTAACAGGGGGCAGAGAGAGGGGCCGGAGCAGACTGGGCCGGGACTGGTGGAGGAGGAGGAAGAGGAGCAGGAGTGGGAGCAGGAGCAGGGACAGGGACAGGGACAGGGACAGGGACAGGAGCAGGAGCAGGAGCAGGAGCGGGAGCCGGGAGCAGGGACAGGGACAGGGACAGGGACAGGGACAGGGACAGGGACAGGAGCAGGAGCGGGAGCAGGGGCGGGAGCGGGAAGAGCACAGTGGCCACAGTGGGCCCATGGAGCGATGTCCCCAGCTCAATGTCACTGAGCCTGTCCTTGTGCTGGTGACATATTGACTGACAATTCTTAATCAAGTGGATTATTAATTAGCAGCAGAGCTGGCTGGTTAATCCTCGGCCGGGCTGGGAGCTGGTGGCTGGCGCTGACACAGCCGGGGATGGTGACAGTGGCACCGGGCTGGTACCCGCAGTGCCAGGGCTCCCGCGCTGGCCGGGACATCCCCAAAAGGGTGGATGCCACCGCCCCAGGGACTCCGGGGGTGGCTTCGCCACCGTGCACACCACTGACCCAAATCCTGCAAGGTTTCACCCCAAATCTGGTGGGTGGCACCTCAGGAATGGCCCTGGCGCCACAGGACCCGAGCCGGCGGGTGGGCGCCCGTCTGTGCCGTGCCTCGGTGCCATCTGGGCCACGCGGGGGAGGCGACACGCCTGTCACCAGGGCCACACGTGTCCCCAGCCCTTGCCGTGGAGGGTGCAGGGCGCGGGGAGCCGCCCTGTGTCCCTGTCCCTGCCGTGGGGACGGTTCCCGCGGGAGAGCAGCTCAGGCCACACGAGTGACCTTGTCCCCTCTGTCCCCACTGTCCCCACCACCCGGGGGTCCCAGCGGGTGGGGAGGGGGCTGGGAAGGCTCCCCCACCCCCATCCGAGCCGGCTCCGCGCTCTTCTCGCCGCAGCTGCTGCCGCCGCCGGCTCCATCCCGCATTTCCCCGGTGTCGGAGCCATCTGCCGGGTGCCCGCGGGCAGGGGCCGCTCCCCCATCCCCCGCTCCGCGCCCCGGCCCCTCCGCCGGCCGCGCTCCGAGCCCTCCGCTCCCGGTGTCGCCGCAGACCGTTTCATTTCGGCCCTAATCCGGGCCGGGCTCCTTTCCCCGCGCGGCTTCGGCGGCGATTTCCCGGCCCTAATTAAAGCTCGGAGCGTGTGACGGCGGCTCCCTGGGGATGCTTCCCTCGCTTCCCGGCTCCCGACAAGATCAAGGGGATAAAGCAGCGCTGCCGGCAGAGTTATCGCAGGCGGCGGCTCCGGGGAGCCGCGACAGAGCCGAGGAGCTATCCCATCCCGGGGAGCGATCCCAGTCCCGGCTCTGCGCGGGGAGGAGGGCTCGGGGCTCCAGGTTTTGGGGCGCCACAGCCCAGTCAGAGTGTCGCTGTCCCCCTCCCGCCCCCACCTGCAGCCCGCAATGACCCCCTGGCACCGCCCCGGCGAGCGGGGGAGCCGCGAGGGTGGAGCTGCCGCCTCCCCGGCACCTGCCAAGGAACGGAGCCCGGACATCTGTGCCCGCTGCCACCAGCTGCCACCAGCTGCCACCAGCTGCCCTGGGCACCCGAAAGGCCACCCGCAGCCCCGCGCGTGGATTCCCAGGCCTGGCAGGAGGACGGCTGCTGCAGGCAGGGATGCTCCGGCTGCCTGGCACGGCTGCTGCCTGCTTAATTGCGCTGAAAGCACAACAGATGGCAGAAGGGCTTCAAGATGTTCTTTTCCAACATTTTGGGCTCCTTTGCTCGCCTTCCTCCGAAGCAGCTCCAAGGAGGGAGGCTGGGAAGGGCCGTGCGGGCCGGGGGAGGGTTGATGACCCCGGGGACGAGTCCAGGGCCCGGCAGTTGAAGGGAATTAAAACATTTGCCGGGCTCACACTGCAGCGCTTTCTTCCCGCTGTAATCCCCGCGCCTGCCGCCCTTCCTGCCCGCACCCCCAGCAGCTGCCCGCTGCTCCCGGGCCACAAAAGCCCCTTTGCACCACCCCGGGGCAGCTGCTGGCAGCAGCTGGGTGCTGGGGGGTCACCTCTGGGCCGGGGGGGCTGCGAAGGGACCTCGTGGCATCTTCTCAGGGATCCCCATCCTGCCACGCTCCAGACGCAGCCCTGGCTGTGCTGGGCTGTCCCACCAGGGCACCAAGAGTGGCACCAGCACCCCGGGACGCTGTGCCACCCCCACCCTGAGCCTTGCTGGGGCTGGGCACGGTGCTGTGCGCTGTGCGAGGCTGGCACCAGCATGGCTGGGCTGGACCAGGACCCGCCACCTATCCCTGTCCCCATCCCTGTCCCCATCCCTGTCCCCATCCCTGTCCCCAGCACCCATCCCTGTCCCCATCCCTGTCCCAGCACCCCCCGGCCCGTGCCGCTCCCCGCCTGCCCCCGCGGCTCTCGGGCCCGAGGTGTGTTACCACGCGCCTTTGATGAATTATTTATGAGGCAGGTGACCTCATTCATTCAGATTGATTTTCCTCCGTGTCACTCCAATTCCATCGTGCTCCTGGAAGCGGCGGGCGGGCGGCACGTCAGGTGCTGTGCTGTGGGACACGAGGCGAGAGCCCTTTGCCTGCCCGGGAATTATTAGCGTTAATAACAATATTATTAACCATATTAGTGCTTTCAATGTCAGCATTGTTATTATTAAAATTAAGATCTAAAATATTTTTTATTATTATTGCTGTTATCATCATCATTAGTAGTACCATTATTATCATTATTGATAATTTTGGAATTATTATAGTGGTTACCGCCCTCCTGTCCTCCTCAGGACCCCGGGCTGTGCCCACCCTGCCTTGCCGTGGGCAGACAGATCCACATCTGCTGGCCCAGGGCCACCAAGAGCCACGTTGTCACCTCTGCCGATGTCCCCAAGCAGGAGGGCGGGAGGGGCAGCCTGGCTGCTCTCCCAATGTCTTAAAGATGTGGTTGCAAACACTCCATTGGGTTAAAGCTGGAGATAGTTGAGGCTATATTTAATTTTAAGTGTTCTCTGTGTTCAACCAGTTGCTCGAGCTTAATAAAAAGATATATTAAAAAAGTAATGTGTGTTTATTAGTGTTCACACTCATCTGCAGCTCCTGCAGCCTCTCCCCAGCACTCCCTGCCTGGCTGAGCGCTCCGTGCCTCAGTTTCCCTCCCGGCTGGGCAGGAGGAGCACAGATCCTCCCGGGAGGGGACGGAGCAGGGCTGGCCGAGCCCACGGTGCTGCCGGCCTTGTGACACGGTGGCACTGCGGGACAGCGCCAGCGCGGCCACCCTGTGCCCTCCCAACAGCCCTGAATTCCCAGCCGAGAATGGGGAATGATCTGCCAGAGCATGGAGCGTTCCCGGGATAAACATTCCCTGGATAAACATTCCCTGGGGCAGAGCATCCCTGGGACAGAGCATCCCTGGATAAACATTCCCTGGGGCAGAGCATCCCTGGGCCAGAGCATCCCTGGATAAACATTCCCTGGGACAGAGCATCCCTGAGCCAGAGCATTCCTGAGCCAGAGCATCCCTGGGACAGAGCATCCCTGGGATAAACATTCCCTGGGACAGAGCATCCCTGGGCCAGAGCATCCCTGGATAAACATTCCCCTGGACAAGCATTTCCCGGCCAGAGCATCCCTCGGCTCTGCGTTCCCCCGGCCCAGCATCCCCCCAGCTCAGCCTCCCCTCAGCTCAGCCTCCCCCCGGCTCAGCCTCCCCCCAGCTCAGCCTCCCCCCAGCTCAGCCTCCCCCCGGGCGGGTCCCCAGCTCTGCCCCACGGCCAATTCCCATCAGGAGCCGCCGATGGCCCAAATTCCCCCCGCGCCGCCCCCAGCGCGGCTCGGTGGCCGCTGCCCATCCCCGTTGTCACCCGACAATGGGAAGCGCCCAGCGCTGCTCCCCGGGAGTGCCATTAGCCCAAATATTTGCTTCCCGTCTCCAGGGTGACAGGGTTGCCAGCGCTCACCCACATCCCTCCTTTGATCATTTTCCTCTTGATCTTCGCGCGCCGCTTCCCGCGCTCCTCCCCGGCGCCCTCGCCTCGCGGGGATGCGGGAGCTGGTGACACCCGGGGCCGGAGGGGCCGGGGCGATGGAGGCCGGGGCTGCGGGAGCTGGTGACACCCGGGGCCGGGAGGGGCCGGGGCGATGGAGGCCGGGGCTGCGGGAGGTGGAGGCAGGACTGGGAGGGATGGAGGTGAAGAGTGGGGGATGAAGGCAGAGCCGGGGGTGATGGAGATGGGGGTAACAGAGATGGTTGGGGGTGTATCAGGTTCTGGAATCTGCAACCACCATCCCCCCATGGCCACAGCCATCCCCTATGGCCACAACCATCCCCTCCCCATGGCCACAGCCATCCCCTCCCCATGGCCACCACCATCCCCCATGGCCACAACCATCCCCCCATGGCCACAGCCATCCCCTCCCCATGGCCACAACCATCCCCTCATGGCCACAACCATCCCCCCACAGCCACAACCATCCCCCCCATGGCTACAACCATCCCCCCATGGCCACAACCATCCCCCTATGGCCACAACCATCCCCCATGGCCACAACCATCCCCCCATGGCCACCATCCCCCATCATCCCCCATGGCCACAACCATCCCCCCACAGCCACAACCATCCCCCCATGGCCACAACCATCCCCCCACAGCCACAACCATCCCCCCATGGCTACAACCATCCCCCTGGTTCAAGCAAGGCCATTCAATGCCCAGGGAAGGGAGGGCAGAGACTCTTTGTTGGGACCACGCTCCCCTCACGCTGCTGGGACAGCAGGACCTGGTTCAGCAGAAGCCCTGGGCAGAATTGATGCAGCTTCTCCCTCTCCCTCCCCCTGCTCCCACGCACTCTCCCTGGAACAAGTTTTTCCCAGCCCAGGGAGCCAAGCAGACCCACCAGCAGTCCAAGCCTGTTTCTGTCTTTCCCAAAGCTCACCCAGGTCCAACACCGGCTCTTAGGATGGGGGATGGAGATGGGAAATTTCTCCCAGAATAAGAGGAATTTTGGAGCCAGGTGGGATCAGCTCCAAAATCTCTGGAATTTGGCGGTGGCAGGAGAGGGACCGACAGCACCGAGCCATTTCTAAGCAGCGTTTTCAAAAAAACAAAGCAAAATCTTCGCCAGAAAATGTTATTTCGATCCCTTTGGCAACCACGAGTCGCTTCAAAGCGACACTTTGTGTTCAGCATGGGACCCAAATGTGCAGGAGCTGGGCTGGAGCCTCTGGGAAAGCTGCTGGGAGCTGGGATGGAGCCACAGCGAGGGATGTTGGGGTTTGGCAGCCGGTGGGGCTGGATCCACATCCCCACGGTATCCCCTCACTGTGGGACCTCAGGGTGTGCTCAGGGGGTGCCACCACCCTGGTGACAAGCAGCTCCCTGTCTCCCTGTGCCTGGCCAGGTGGCCTCAGGAGCTGTGGCCTTTCCCGGCAGACCCAAAGCCCTTTGTCTGCGATGTCCCGGCCCCACACTGCAAATCCCCGGGGGAAGGGGCAGAATCCAGCCCCCGTTCCGTGGGGGATCCCATCGTGGAGCAGGAGGGAGCAGGGGGGATGTCACTGTGGGACCAGGATGCGGGAGAGGGGACATCAGAGGGGACATCATCATTGTTTGGGGCCAGGAAGGACACGGCTGGAGAACCAGGAGCTCTGCAGGAGCCAGAGGACCGGGAGCGAGCAGGAGAACCTGGAGGGACCATTAGGGACAAAGCCTCAGGCCCAGGGGCGATGCTGCCACACGGATCCGGCGGAGACAACCCCAGAGGAGCGGAGGACAGCGGGACGGGCACTGTCACCAGGTGGGAGCAGCCGAGGACACCGCGGCCCCGGCGCGGGGGGTGGGGGCGGCCGGGGGAGACGTGCTCGCCCGCACTTTGCTGCATGACGCTGATTAAGTTGCTTCCCTTGGTTATGGTCCCTCGGGGAGGTGTTAACCAGCTGCTAATAAAGACGGATGGCTCTGAAGTGGCGTCTCCGGAGCCTTTGTATCCGTGGAATTTCGGGAAAAGCCGCCGGGGTGCCCGGAGCCACCGGGCAGAGCCTCGAGCCGCGACCACCCGAGAGCTGCGGGGACAAATCTGCTCTGTGGGGTGACCAGGGGGACACTGGGCAGGATTTGGGGAGGCTCGGAGGATGCCGAGAGCCGGAGCAGCCCCGGGAAGGAAAAGGGCGACCCGAAGGGCTGCGGGGGGTGGGAAGGCAGCGGGAAGAGGAGAAATCCAGCAGCAACTGCCCATTAAAATTCATGAAAGCTGTTAAAAAGCAGAGCGCAGCGCGAGCTCCCGGCTGCTGCTGACAAAGCCGGAGAGGGAGGCGGCGGTGCCAGCTCCGTGCAGCGGCAACTTCGGGGTTCAGCCCCCCCTTCCCAGAGCGGTTTCTGCCTGGGTGACCCCACGGGGCCGCGGCTCCCTCACGCCAGCAGGGCCGGGGGGATGGAGGCCCCAAACCGCATCCCCAGCACGGCCACCCCTTCCCTCACAGGGGACCCCGAACTCCCTCCGCTGCCTGGAGGGGGATTTGCATCTTAGAGCTCATTTATTTTCCTTTTTCCCATATATTTTTAGCCCCCCCCCGCCACTCACAGCCCCCCTCCCAGCTTCCTGCGAACAAGCCCCGGCGCGATTCCCTCGCCGTAATTAGCAACGTTTCTGCAGGCAAATGGCAGTCGCGAGTGGAGGTGGCATTTCCATAATTAAAACAATTAATTAGGGTGGGGTGAGAGGGAAGATAAAACATCTTCCCCACAGAAAAGCCTCTTGGAGCTGCCGGTCCCTCGCGGTGGTGCCAGGGATGCGCCGTCCCCAGGGTGACGGCGCCACGCGTGTCCCTGTGGGTGCCACCCTTGGGTGCTGCCGCGCCGCTGAGCGCCCCGGGGCGGCTCTCGGACCCTGCAAGGCCGGGCTGCTTGTCCCAAAATGTCCCCGTGACGGCCGTGGCCGGTCCCAGCCGGAGCATCCCGGCGATGCCGATGCCGGTTCTGTGCCGGGGTATAAATATCCGTGTGTTACTTAGCGACTAATTGCACGAGCGCAACCGCGGGGGGTGCCAGCCCCTAATGAGGATCTGGAATCAAAGCTGCTAATTACCCCTGTGCCGAGCTGCCGCATGGCTCATGCTGGGCTCTGCCCGTCCGGCCACCGCGTCCCTGGCACCCCTGGCACCCCCTGCCAAGGGGTTTGGGGCCTCCGAGAGCCCAAATCCAACCCTCCTCCCGTTTGGATCGCCCCTCTGAGGCAGGTGCCACCCTGCCCCCTGGTGACATCCCTGCGGGTCACCTGGCAGGGCCACACGGGTGCCAAGGAGCGAGGGCTGCCCTGGGTGGGTGTGGGGCACGTGCAGGAGTGTCCGTGTGTCCCTGGGGGTGCGCGATGCCAGCCTGGGACGGCGGTGTTTGAAATCCAAACCTTTCCGTGCGCTGGGGGAGCGGCCCCGGCCGGGCCGGCGGAGCCCCCCAGCAGCACCAGCCGCCCCTCGCTGGGCTCACCCAGCCCTGCCCTCACCGGGACCTTTCACCGCGCCCCAGAAGCTCCGACACCGCACGGGACGAGGCTCCGGCCATCCCAGCACCGGCAATCGCAGCCCTGGGGCAGCCCCCACACCGCCCTGGTGCCCAGGGCACCCCCGGGGCTGGGGTTACCCTTCCCCAGGTCACGGAGTTCGGGGGACCCGGGAATATCCCCGGGGCTCATCATCTTCCCGTGGCGGGGGATTTTTTTCCTCAGCTCTGCACACCACGTGGATGGTGGGAAGCAGGTCCCGGGTAAATATCTCCCGGCGGGTGCGTGCGGGGATGCTGCCTTCACAGGATTTACAGCTTCAAAGCCTCGGCCTCAAAGCCTGCAGATATCTTTTCATCATTTCAGCCGCGGTCTAATTACCCCGCTGGCCGCCGGCGGTGCCCAGCGCTCCCAGGTACAGCCTCTCTTAATAGCTGGGATTTATTATTTAAATGTCGCTTTTCAGCTCCTCGCTCCCGTTCCGGCTCCGAGGGTGCCTGTGCCCCCCCTGCACCCCAAAACCTGAGCGCCCTGATCCGCCAGCACCCGGCGTTCACGCTCTCCGCCTGCTCTGAGCCGTGACGAGTTATTAATTAACGGCGAGGTATCGTTCCCTGCTTCATCTTCGGTGTAATTAGGTGGTGGGGATGCCGGGAAGCTGAGCCGGTTAACGCTCGCCGGAGGGGGACGGAGGGAACCGGAGCCCTCCCGACCCAGCCGGGGCTGCCGGATGCTCCCGAGCTGCCCAAATCGGGGCTCTGCGCCCCGCAAGGGCCCCCCCGGAGCCCCGGAGCCGCTGATTTACGGCGGGCACCAACCCCGCGGCCGGCGGGGCCGTGATGGATGCGGGGAGCAGCCCCGGCCGCGGCGCCTGTTAATTATTCGCTTTGGATTGATGAGAAATTGCAGCTCCCGCTAACGATGGCAGCGGCTCAGCCGCGGCAGGGCCGGGGTCGGAGCCGCTTCCCCGGCGCTCCGAGGGGCTGCTCGTCCCCGCAGCCGGCACAGCCGGAGGATAATTTATGGTTTCGTATCAGTGCCGCTGATCTTGGAGCTTTTCCAGCTTCCTCTTCCCTCGCCCCACATTGCTTTTCCTCGAAAGCCGATTGCCCAGGATGGGATCCAGCTCCAAGCTGGGATATCGCTGTCCCCAGCATCCCTGGCCGTGTCACCCCCAGGGGACCCGGATCCCCCCCGGGATGAGCTCATGCGTGTGCTGAGCTGTGACAGGGCTCTGCAGGGCTCTGCTCCTTGGGCTGAAGGATGCTCGGCTGCTCCAGGCACGCGGGCAGGGCGGGATAACGGCATCCCCGAATTCCCACAGTCCCACATCCCCAAATTCCCACAGACCCACATCCCCAAATTCCCACAGTCCCACATCCCCAATTCCCACAGACCCACATCCCCAAATTCCCACAGTCCCACATCCCCAAATTCCCACAGACCCACATCCCCAAATTCCCACAGTCCCACATCCCCAAATTCCCACATCCCCAAATTCCCAGCCTGGAGGGACACGCACCCGGCCCGGCCCCGCGGGCAGCCCCGCACCCCCGTTTGTAATCTTAAGGTGTCAAATCATCTTTTAGTGATTAGATTGCTCTGCGGAAGTGGAGCTTGGGGATCTGGGAAGGGCATCTGGAAAAGGATCTGGAAATTATCTGGAAAGGATCTGGCAGGGCATCTGGGAAAGGGTTTGGGAAGGGATCCGGGAAGGGAAGGGAAGCTCAGCAATGAGTGGTGACCCCCCGCTCAGGGAACTGAGCCCAGCTGGGCCGGTGTGGGGGAGATTTTGGTGGATTTTGGAGTTGTCTCGGTGGCGGGGGAGCTCTTTGCTGGATGCGGGCAGAGCCGGGTCCGGCGGGGGCACAGGGGTGGCAGCGCCCGGGAGCCCGGCACGGGCAGGGTTAAGGTGAGCGCCGCAGGCAGAGCCCTGCCAGGGGGATTATCCGCGTCCCTCGGAGCCGGCAGTTCCCTGCCTTGTCCATCGATCCTGCGAGGTGTTAAGAGAGGCTGGAGCATCGATTGGAGCAAAGCCCAGGCTCAGCGAGGCCCGAGGCTTCCCCGGGAAGGGGCGCAGGCTCCGGCCGCGGGCTCTGGGGGCCGGAGGAGGCTCCGAAACCTCTCTGGGGACAAAGGACGGCGGGGTGGGGACGTGCTGGGCCATGGGAAACGCCGATGGAGCCCGGCCGCGCCTGCAGGGCGCTTCACCGCCACAAGCCGGGGCTGGATCGCGGCCCGGGCGCTCGCAGGGACAGACGGGGACGTTCGGGGAGCCGGGCCAGGGCACCTGGAGCGGGAGCGGCCCCGGCTCGGGATGCGGCGGGAGCGGCCCCGGCTCGTGGCATCCATCGGGCACCGGTGTATAAATAACACCGACAAAAAAATCGGATTCCATTTTCCTGAGGAGAAAGGAAGGGCTAAAGACAAAAGAGGCCGTTTACCAACCGGCTGGCAGCCCAGGGGAAATTGCTATCCAGATAAAAAATCACAGATTAAGGAAGGAAAGAGCTGACCTTAACTCCAGTCCTTAGGCAGGGAGGAAGGGTAGGATTTTCACCATTTAATTGGGGATTTTTAACCATTTCGGGCGGTTTGTTTGCTCTACTTCAAAGCCAGGAGCGCATCATTTTTACTCTGTGGCTGTAATAATGGCATAAATAAAGAGACTTTTTTTTTTTTAAGCAGCTTTTTCGACTAATTGTCCTTGAATTAATGAATCATTTTGAGGAGCAGAACCCCAGTTCCTGGGGGTTATCCTCTTGCAGAGACAACATCAGAACTACAGGACTGGGCTGAAAGCTGGAAAAAGCTGATGGAGGGGGCAAAAAAAAAATCCCAGAGAACTGCAGGATGGGTTCAGCAGCCGGCTCCCGGTTTGTGCCGTTACTTTGGGTGAAATCCCCGTGATGCCGTTGCAGGCGGTGGGAGGGGATCCCCCGTGCCCAGGTTTGTCCCTGCAGCGGGGGCTGCCGGAGCCCCTGCGGGGGTGGGAAACGCTTTGCCTTGTGCTGCGGGGCCGGCCTTAGCCACGCTTGAGGGGAAAACCACAATCGCTGCCGGGGCCCCAGGCCAGGAGCCGGGCCCGGATTTTCCCCGGGAAGAGCCGCTCTGCCAGGGGGGATCCACATGGGGGCTGCTGGGGGCTGGCGGGGTCACTTTGGGGGGCTGGGGGCTCGGTTTGGGGGTCTGTTGGTGGGGAAACTGAGGCACGAGCTGAGAGGGAGAGGCTCAGGGGGGACATGGGGTTGGGGGGGACACGAAGCATCCCCCCATCTCCACACCAGGACCCCCGAGAGGGAAAAAGCCCTGCCCACCCAAAAGCCGTGACTTTGCTCCTCCTCCTCCTCGGTAGGATACGGAAATCTGGAGGATTTTGTCCTGGTGAGGAGAAAGGAGAAAAGCTGAGGAGGGGGCAGGGATGGGGGCAGCTCCTCCATCAGGGAGGAGGCGAAGTCCCTCCCCAGGGATTTGGGGGCACGGGCACCTCTGTGGGACCCCCGGCGCCGGTTCATTGCCAGAGGGAGGGGGGAACTGAAATCTGAATAAAGGAGGTTGTGAAAGTCACTGACTCCGGATGGAACCGGAGCAGGAGAGAGCTGAAAGGAGGATAAAAATAGCCCCGGCTGGGTGGGGGGCTGGGGGGCACGGGCCATGGACCGGGGGGAACAGCTGGGCTGGGGCAGCCCGCGCTCCTGGGAGCACATCTGGATGGGGAAACAGCGGGAGCAGCTGTTTTGGGAGCCTGGGGGCTCCCAGCTGGATGGTGGCCCCAGGGTGACAGCGGGAACAGCTGGAATGGGGTCACGGGGGCACATCTGCATGGCAGAGCCCTGGGATCTCGGGGGGCTGCGGGGGGCTAGGAACAGCTGGCAACAGCTGGATTTGGCCTTGGGGTGCATCTGGACGGGAGAGGCCGGTGAAGGTGACGGCCAGGGCTGGGTGACACTGATGGGGACACGCGGCTGTCCCAGCCCAAACCGGGTCCCCCTGGGGCTCGGAGGAGCTCAGCTCCTTCCCAACCCCCCCGAGCAGCCTCGGAGGGTCCTTCTGTGTCCGGATGAACCCGATGAAGTCACCAGTCACCTCCCGGAGCAGCGAGATGGCAGCGGGGTGGCAGGAACAAGGTCATTAAAGCAGAAAGAAAAATACATTAGAAATGTTCAACTGCTCAGTCTTGCCTGAAATGTGCTTAAATCAGCCCCGGGTAAACAATGAGACGGGATTAATGGCAATTAGTTTTCATTAGAAAGGTGGCATCACCCTCTCCTGCTCCCCAGGGGCCGCTCCCCGCCTGCTGGGGCTCCCAGGCGGATCCAGCCGGGATTGGGGTGGGCGCGTCCTGCCGAGCCCCGGCCGCGGGAGCCGCGTTATCTCCGCCAGGGCAGCCCGAGCTTCAAAGGGAACCCACAAATCCGGCCCATGCAAAGCCCCAGCTGCTCCTGCCGGTAAACGGGGCGCGGTTCGGGGCGGCAGCGGAGCCGCGGGCACTGCCCGCTCCGGGGCTCCGGGGGCTGCTGGGCCCCGGGGAACCCCCCAGCCTTGGGGTGATGCTCGACTTGGAGGTGATGCTCAGCCCTGGGGCGGTGCCCGGGCCCCGGGATGCTCGGCCTCGGGGCAACTTTTGGGGTGTTGCTCGGCCCCAGGGCAGTATTTGGGGTGATGCCCAGTCTCAGTGCAGTATTTGGGGTGATGCCCAGTCTCAGTGCAGTATTTGGGGTGATGCTCAGTCTCAGTGCAGTATTTGGGGTGATGCCCAGTCTCAGGGCAGTATTTGGGGTGATGCCCAGTCTCAGTGCAGTATTTGGGGTGATGCTCAGTCTCAGGGCAGTATTTGGGGTGATGCCCAGTCTCAGGGCAGTATTTGGGGCCATGCTCAGTCTCAGGGCAGTATTTGGGGTGATGTTCAGCCTCAGTGCAGTATTTGGGGCCATGCTCAGTCTCAGGGCAGTATTTGGGGCCATGCTCAGTCTCAGGGCAGTATTTGGGGTGATGTTCAGTTTCAGGGCAGTATTTGGGGTGATGTTCACCTCAGTGCAGTATTTGGGGTGATGCCCAGCCTGGGCACAGCCCCAGTTTTTGCCCCCCCGCCGTTCTCAGCAGGATTTTGGGGACGGGGGTGAGGCAGCAGAGCTCCCAGGGGTACACGGGGCAGGGGGAGGGGACGCTGTGCCCGTGCCTCCCGCATTTTGGGGCGCTGCCGCCGATGCCATCGGCGACCCCGCAGGGAGGGGACGCTCCGGTGGCCGCCACCCCCCCCGAGCTGACACGAGCGGCCAGGTCTCAGCTCATCCCCATCATCCCAAACCTTTCCTGGGCAGGAGGGGTGGGAAGGAGCCCCGCCGCCCCCAGAATGGGGCAAATTCCCTCATTTTGGGGGCTGGCCCAAGCGTACCCCGGCCTCGCCCGGCGGGACAAACCCCCTCCCACCGGGCTGACCCCGGTGCCTCAGGGGCCTCGGCACCCCCGGGGGTCCCTGTCCCCCACCCCGGGGCACTGCCCCCGTCATTAGCACCCAGAAAATGTTGGGTTTCTGCCTGGGAAAACACAGCAGATATGTACATTAAACATCGAATTATAAAATTAACAGATTCCAACTGCGGATGATTTGCATGTGCAAATTAACTTAATTACCACTCTTCCTCCCCGAGCGCCCGCGCTCCGGGAAGGGCCGGCCCCGGCACGGCCGGCGGCAGCTGCGGGGGGACCGGGGGGGCTGCGGCAGCTGCGGGGACAGCGGGAGCGGCGGCGGGGACAGCGAGAGAACGGCGGGGACAGCGGGAGCGGCGGCGGGGACAGCGGGAGCACGGCGGGTGCGGGACGGGATCTGCGGGAGCGGCGGCGGCCGGGAGAGCGGGACGGGGCGGGAGTAGGGATGGACACACGGAGGGACACACGGAGGGACACACAGAGGGACACATGGATGGACACACGGAGGGACACACGGATGGACAAAGGATGGACACATGGATGGACAAAGGATGGACGCATGGACACACACCTGGATGGACACAGATGGACACGTATCTGGGCACAAGGATGGACACACGGACAGACAAAGGATGGACGCATGGACACACACAAGGATGGACACATGGATGGACACACATGGATGAGCACACAGACACACGGACAGACACACAGGGATGGACACATGGCTGGACGGACACAGAAATGGACACACATGGATAGACACACACATGGATGGACACGTGGATGGACACACATGGATGAGCACACAGACACACGGACAGACACACAGGGATGGACACACGGCTGGACGGACACAGAAATGGACACACATGGATGGACACACACATGGATGGACACACACATGGATGGACACGTGGATGGACACACATATGGATGGACAGACAGATGGACACACATGTACACGGGTACAAACACATGGACACACATGGATGGACACAGGGATGGACACACGGAGGGATGGACAGACAGACAGACACACACACAGGCACACACACATGGACACACGCGTGTGCACAGCCACACACCCTCACCCAGGGGGGAGCGCCCTGGGCTCCTCATCCGGGGTCTGCCAGGGAGGGCGGGGCTGCCGTGCCAGGATCCCCCGGGTTTGGGGCTCCTGCCCCCCCGCACCCCGCTCAGGGTGGAGGGGCCCAGGGTCCATCGCCGGCTGGGTGGGGGCTGTGAAGGCACCGCTCCCCAAAACCCCTGCCTGGGCCCCAGCAGGGCGCGGGGTGGGATCTCGTGCCGTGCCGAGGCGTGCCGGGACAGGCCGGGGGTCGCGGCTCGCACCCCGCGTGCTCGGGATGCACGAGGCCGGCGGGGCAGGGGCGGGAGGGGGACACACCCTGCCCCTGCCCCTGCCCCCGACCCTGCCCTGCCCCTGCCCCTGCCCCCGACCCTGCCCCTGCCCCCCGCACCCTCCCGCGGCTGAGACCGGCCCCGCTCATGGCACGAGTGGCTGCGGGACTCAGCCGAGCCCATCGCCCGCTGCGCCGCGCGCTGCTCCCTTAAAGGTCACACAAATCCCCAAATCCGGGAATAAATCCCGTTCTGGAGGCTGCGGATGGGAAGAGCCCTCCCAGGGCCGCTGTTTTCCGAACCGCCGGCCAAAATTCCTGCACGGGAGGAGTCCTGGGACCGCCGCGGGGTGTGGGGGTCACCTGGGACATTCGGGTGCCACTGGGTATTGGGGTGCCATGGGTATTGGGGTATTATTGGGGTGCCATGGGGTATTATTGGGGTGCCATGGGGTGTCACGGGACGATGTGGGATGGCGAGGGACCGGGGGATATTCGGGTGCCGTGCGGTGCTGGGGTGCCAGGGGGTACCCGTGGGATATCGGGGTGCCCAGGACGGGGCTGATGTTCAGCAAAACGCATCTGGACGGTGCTTGCAGGGATTAATTCCGGGGAGGGTTGATGAATTAGCCGTAATGGACCCGAGCTGGGCGGGCGCAGGGCCGGGGCTGTGTGAACGGGTCAAGGGGCTCGCGGTGTCCCCTCGCTGTCCCCCTGGGGACGCTGATTCAGCCGCTGAGTCATGGCTGTGTCTCCTTCCCCTGGAGACCCCCCTTTCCGTCAGTGTCCCCCCCCCGGGGGTGCCCGTCCCCCTCCCTGCCCTGGGAACCGGCCGGGACCGGAGGGATGCAGGAAAGGTGAATCACGGCCCGGAGCTCCTGCTCGCCAGGGCGGGCTGGGCCCGGGGCAGCTCGGGGCACCCGGACAGGGTTTTGCCCCGATTTGGGGTTTTTCGGGCTAAAACAGCCGGGACAAAGCAATAAAGTAACGCCGAGCTACGCCCCCACCCTGCGTGTCACCCCCAGCCCCCCGGGATGGGCAGCACCCGTGGGGAAACTGAGGCAGGGGATGGGGGGCTCACACCAGGGAGGGGGTTCGGCCTGGGGACAGGGACACGTCTGGCAGCAAAGGAGGGGAACGAGCTCCGAGGCTGCGGGGAAATGGGGTCCCGGCTCCTCACCGGGATGGAAATTCGGGAAACTGAGGCAAGGGGCGGAGAGGGTCGGCCTCATTCCCTCTTCGTGCCAGGGATGGGGAAAACGGAGGCAGAGGATGGGGGGGCTCGGTCCGAGCCCCTCTTCGTGCCGAGGATGGAGGCAGGAGATGGGGGGGATCCATCCCAGCCCCTCCCGGCGCCCGGGATGGGCGAAACCGATGGCGGGGCCGGGGGGCGCCGATGCCGGTGCCCGGGAACGCGGGGGAAAGCGCTGCCCCTTTTCGGGGGGCGAGGCGGGCGGGGCGGCTCCCCCGCGCTGCCCCCTCCCCTCCCCCCGCCGGGGGCGGGGGCCCGGGGCCGGGCCGGGCCGAGCCGCCTCCCCGGGGCGGGGGCAGGGCGGGGGCGCAGCCGCTCCGGGAGCGCCGCCGGCGGCGGCGGCGGCTCCTCCATCGCCGCTGCTGCCGGAGCGGCCCCGGTGCCGCCGCAGCCACCGGGCGGCCCGGCCCCGGCCCCCGCCCCCGCGGCCCCGCCCCGCCCGGCCCCGGTACCGGCGCTCCCGGCGCGGCCGAGCGGAGCCGAGCGGGGCCGGGCCGAGCGCTGCCGCTGCCGCAGGTGCGCGGAGCCCCGACCCCCGGACCCCCGGGACGGCGAGGTAAGAGCGCGGCCGGTGCCCCCCGCCCGCCCCCTCCCCATGCGGTCCCGTCCCGGTTTTCCTCCTCCTCCTCCATCCGTTGCCCCTCCTGGGGTGGGGGGAAGGGGAGAAAAGGGGGTGCCCCCAGCCCTCCCCTCCCGCCGCCGCCGCTGCTGCATTGGGAAGCGGCGCTTTTGTTAGCGGAGCGGGCGGAACCTGAAGGGTCACGGGCTGGAGGGGCCCCCGCGCCCCCAACCCGCACCCCTCTGGCCCTCTCCGTGCAGCCTGAGCCCCCGCGCCGCTGCCCCCAGCACCCCCATCCCTCATCGCCATCCCCACCCCGCCACTCCTGGGGTCCCACCCGCACCCCAATCCTCCCCCCTCCCCAGCTCCCTCCCGTGCCCCCATCTCCAGCCCGCACCCCCAGCCCAGCCCGGCACCCTCCCCCGCACCCCAGCCCCCGGCACCCCGAGACCCTCCCGCACCCTGATCCGCAACCTCCTGCCCCCACCCCGCACCCCTGCTCCCCCCGCACCCCGATGTGTCCCCCAGCACCCTGGGCCCCCCACACCCCCAGCGCCCCCAGCCCAGCACCCTGACAGCCCCCCGCACCCCTGAGCCCCCCCCTCCACCCAGCACCCAGTCCCACCCCCAGCCCCTCCCACGCCCCCTCCCACCCATCAGCCCCCTGGACCGGCACCCCGAGCCCCCCCAGCCCCGGGACACAGCGAGGGGCGCGGGATACGGAGCCCCGCGCCGGGCTGGGAGGATGGGGATGGGATGAGGATGATGAGGATGAGAGGATGAGCTCGGGGGGGGGTGTCTCTGTTTCGTCGGGCTCCGTTTTGCCTCCGCTGTTTCTTTGGGAAGCAGCCAGGGCTTGTTGTTGTTTATTTTTTTGGGGGTGAGAAAAGGAGGCGCTGCTCTGTGCCCCCACCTCGGGCAGCCTCTGCTGCTCTGGGGAGGCAGAGCCTGAGACGGGGGGGTCCGGCCAATGCAGCCCCCAGGTGGGCAGCGGGGAGCGGCGGGGCTCAGCCTGGGGGGCTGCGTGGTTGTGCCCCCCCGAAATAATCCCGCAGGGCTGGGTGGGGGTCAGAGCGCCCACAAATCCGGGGGGTGCCCGGCTCTGTCTCGGGGCTGTAACTTGGTGGGAACAAGGCTTGGGGGCGCAGCCGGCAGAAGTGGGGGACCCGCCGTGCTTGGGGGGGGTCAGGGCAGGGCCGGGGGGGCCGAACAGGCACCGCCTGCCAGGCTGGGGGGGCTCCGTCCCCCTTTGTGGGGCTCGGCACCCCTGCACCTCGGCACATTTGGCGAGGGGGAGCCCTAAAATCCCGCGGCTGGGGGTGTTTTGTCTGACCCCAACCCTCCCTGTCACCCTCTCTTGGGGTGCCTCGGGCACCCCCAGACCCCGGCAACCCCCTGCCCCCTCCAGCCTGACCTCCATCGTCCCACATCACCCAGAGCAGTCGGGGGGACTGGGGCACCCCAACCCCCCCAACCCCCCAAACGCCCCCATGGGGCAGAGGGGAGGGGGGAGCCCCGGCCCTGCGCAGGGGCTTTGGGGAGGGGGCCCAGCACCCCCTTCAGAGCGGGGGGGGCGATGCCCACGGGGCTGTGCCGGCGGCACGGGGTGACCTTGGGTGAGCTCCGCTTCCTGCCGTGCCTCAGTTTCCCTCTGCCGAGCCAGGCCGTGAGCTCGAGGGGGGATTGCCGAGGGGACCCCCAATCCCTGGGGTGCAGGGGGGGTCAGACACCTGCCGTGAGTGACCGGCCGGGGGGGGCACCCCCTTCTGCTCGCCTGGGAGAGGTGGGGGCGGTGGTGGCACTTGTGGCACCCCCGTGTCCCCCCCGGTGCCCCCTCGGTCTGTCTGGGTCCAGCAGGGCCGGGTCTGGCTCCGGGGGTCGCGGGGAGGGGGCAGGGGCCGGCTGAGCCCCTGTCCCTCAGACACAGCCTTGGGGAGGGCTTCTCCTGCTTTGGGGGGCCCCTCTGTGTGCCCCCCTCCGTTCACCCCACAAAATGACACCCAGGGCAGCTCTGGCTGGCCCGGGTCCGTCCCGGGGTGCCGGGTGCGGGCAGTGCCATGTGTCCCCCGGCCGCTGTGTCCCCCTGTCGCACCCCAGGGGTGCTGGCCGTGTCCCCGCTGGGTGCTGGGGTCACATCCCGGCGTTCCCGGGGTGCTGAGCGCGGCCCCAGAGCTCCACACGGGAACTGGGATCTGGGATCTGGGAACTGGGATCTGGTAACTGGGTCACCGCCTGCACCGCCGGCACCGGGCACGTGGCTGCACTGGGGACCTGCTGTGCGTGGGGGGACAGGAGGCGGCCCCGGGGCTCGGACTCAGCCCTGGGGGTGCCGGGTTCAGTTCTGGGGGCGCTGGGTCCAGTTCTGGGGGTGGCGGGGGCAGGTCTGGGGGAGCTCTGGGGGTTCCGTGTTCAGCTCTGGGGGTTCCGGGTTCCGTTCTGGGGGTTCCGGGTTCAGCTCTGGGGGTTCCGGGTTCGGTTCTGGGGGTTCCGGGTTCAGCTCTGGGGGTGCCGGGTTCAGCTCTGGGGTTCGGGTTCAGTTCTGGGGGTTCCGGGTTCCGTTCTGGGGGTGCCGGGTTCAGTTCTGGTGGTGCCCGGCTCAGCTCTGGGGGTTCCGGGTTCAGTTCTGGGGGTTCCGGGTTCAGTTCTGGTGGTGCCGGGCTCAGCTCTGGGGGTTCCGGGTTCCGTTCTGGGGGTGCCGGGAGCAGCTCGCTCCCCCCCAGCAGTGCCGGTGTGTTGGTGTGGGGGACACGGCCCACAGGAACCCCCCCGGTGGTTTCGGTGCCGCTCCCACAGCGAAGGGAGCTGGCCCGGCTCGGCCCGGTGACCCCACAGGACCCCCAGGGCAGGGCTGTCCCGGGGGGGCTGCAGGGACCCCCCGTGCTCCCCCCGGCCCAGGGCCCCGCTGGCTCTGTGTCCCTTCCCGCCCCACCAGCAGCCCTCAGTCACGGGACAGGGCAGTGACAGGGCTGGCTGTCTCTGTCCCCTCGGCCCTGGCCATGTTCTGGCTCCCAGTTCAACCAGTAAATCCCGGCTGCCACCAGCAGCCCCAGCGCGGTGCTGGGCCCGGCCGGGCCGCGGGCGCTGCTCGCCAGGCACCGGAGCTGGATGCAGATCCCTGCTGCAGTGCCGGATGCGGTTGGTATCCCTAGACAAGCTGGAATATTTTTAATTAAACCTGCCAGTTTGGATGCGATTTAATTTTTCAGCGGGCTGAGCTGCGCCGGGCCCTTGGAGCAGCTCCCGCGCCGGGGCCCGGCTCGGGCCGGGTTTGTCCCCCCAGGCTCGGAGCCCGGGCCGCCTTTTCCCCCCGGTGCCTCCCCCGCGCCGGGTCCCGGCCGTGCCGCCCGGGATCCTTTCCTGCGCTGCCGCTGTGGTGGCACCTGGCGCTTTGGGTGACATCAACAGAGGTGAAGAAAAGCAGGAGCAGCCCCGGCTCCATCCGGGAGCTGTTCCTGCCGTACCTGGGGGCTCCCATCGCCGCCGGCATCGCCGCATCGCCCGCGGCTCCCGGGAGCTGCGGCCCGGGCGCCTCCGGCTCTGCCGCCCGTACCCGGGACAGAACCGGAGCGGGGCGCCCGAAGGAGCCTCGGTACCCTCGGTACCCCCGGTAGCCCCGGTACCCCCGGTAGCCCCGGTACCCTCGGCAGTGCCCAGCCCAGCGGCAAACGGGACACGATGGCCTTGGGGACCCTCCGGCCGAGCCCAGGTTTTGGTGGTGTCCCCCAAAAGGGGCCATGAGGGGTTGGGTTCCCTGAGAGAAGCGGGGGGGAGGAAGAGCGGGGGAGCACAGAGGAGATGGCAGAGCGGCCGCCGCGTTCTAACGGGATTTTACTCCCGATTTAATTACAATTTTGTCAAATTTAAAAAATATATATATAGTTGGGGGATAAAGAGATCCCTCTCGCCTCTTTGTGCCGGTTAATTAAACAGCGGCTGCTGCAGCCGCCAGTCCCGGGAGAGCCCCGCGCTGGGGCTCGGTGTCACACCTGGGCTCCAGTTGCTCCCAGTTCAGCCCAGTTCGGGTGGCGCGGCTGCGGCCGTGGCAGTGGCAGTGGCTGTGGCAGTAGCAGTGGCTGTGACAGTGACAGTAGCACTGGCAGTAGCAGTAGCTGTGGCAGTGGTTGTGGCAGTGGCACTGTCTGTGGCAGTAGCAGTGACTGTGGCAGTGGCTGTGGCTGTGGCAGTGGCACTAGCTGTGGCTGTGGCAGTGGCAGTAGCAGTGACAGTGGCACTGGCAGTAGTTGTGGCAGTGGTTGTGGCAGTGGCAGTAGCTGTGGCTGTGGCAGTAGCAGTGACAGTGGCACTGGCAGTAGCAGTGGCAGTGGCTGTGGCAGTAGCAGTGACAGTGACAGTGGCACCGGCAGTAGCAGTGGCTGTGGCAGTAGCACTGGCAGTGACAGTGACAGTGGCAGTAGCAGTGGCAGTAGCAGTGACAGTGACAGTGGTACTGGCTGTGGCTGTGGCAGTGGCACTGGCAGTAGCAGTGACAGTGGCACTGGCAGTAGCAGTGGCAGTGGCTGTGGCAGTAGCAGTGACAGTGGCAGTAGCAGTGGCAGTAGCAGTGGCAGTAGCAGTGGCAGTGACAGTGGCAGTAGCAGCGCTTGTGGCTCTGTCGTGCCGATGCGCCGTGGCTAATCCTCGCTCTTCCCCGTGTAATCCCGCCCGCCGGGATAATCCCATCAAACCCGGCAGCGCCGCGGCCGAGCCCAGCGCGGGTTTGGCGCCGGAGGGATCTGGGGGGACACGGGGGACACGGGGGGGACACGGGGGGGACACGGGGGGCCTGGGGGAGCGGCGGCTGCGGGAGCCTGCGGGGGGCTCGGGTGGGGAAACTGAGGCACAGAGCAGGACGGGAGGGAGGCAGCGCTGGGAGCAGCCCCAGGGGGATGGAGGGGCTGGGACAGGCAGCGGTGGCAGCAGCCGCGGGTCTCCCCCAGAGACGATCCGGCCCCGGTTCGGGTCGGGGGCTCCTCTCACCGCCCCATCCACCAGCCCCCGCCGGGAGCGCTCGGGTAAAGCGCCGGGAAATGCGGAAGTGCCAAGATGCAGGTTTGGGAGCCGGGATCCATCCCTGCCATGCGCCCAAAATAACCCGAGCTGTGCTCAGCCCCTCGGGGCAGCCCTGTGAGCACAGCCAGCACACGCCTCACACGTGTGACACGCAGGAACACCGGGACACGTGTGTGACATCCAGGAACACACCTGCATATGTGTGACATCCATGAACACACCTGCACATGTGTGACACCCATGAACACCTGCACACGTGTGTGACTCCCATGAACACCTGCACACGTGTGTGACTCCCATAAACACCTGCACACGTGTGGCCCCCCACGCACAGACACACAGGTGCCACCCCATGCACACACCAGTGCCACCCGGTGCCCACATGCCGCCACACACAGGCGCCAGCTGGTGCCCACATTCCTGCAGGTGTGTGTCACCCGGAGCCTCCTGCCAGCCCCTGCACACGCACACCTGGTGCACACACACTGGCACAGAGGGACATGTGACAGGTGTGACACCTGCAGTACACACCGACACCTGCACACATGGCACACGGTGACACCCCCCGCGCGCACGTGACACCCCGCGCACATTCCCCCCGCACACCTGGCACACCTGGCACACCTGGCACACCTGGCACACCTGGCACTCCTGGCACTCCTGGCACACCTGGCACACCTGGCACACCTGGCACACCTGGCACACCTGGCACACCTGGCCTGCCCTGAGGCTTTGGGCGCTGCTGCCTGGGAAGCTGCGCCGGTGATGGCGGCGGGGTGGCGGTGGCGGAGGCGGTGACGGTGACAGTGGCGGTGGCGGTGGCCGCGGTGGCCGCGGGCTGTGCCGGGAGAACAGGAGCGGCTCCGAGGGCGGTGAGGCCGCTCGGACCTTCCGGCGAGGCGGCAGCGCGGAGGCGGCGCTGGGAACAATGGCCCTTTGTTCTGCGCGCTGCTGGCATCCTCAGCCCGGCCTGAATCCCATCCTGCATCCCATCCCACATCCCGTCCTGCATCCCATCCTGCATCCCGTCCTGCATCCCACATCCCATCCTGCATCCCACATCCCATCCTGCATCCCACATCCCATCCTGCATCCCACTGCCTGGCCTGCATCCCATCCTGCATCCCTTCCTGCATCCCATCCTGCATCCCACTGCCTGGCCTGCATCCCATCCTGCATCCCACTGCCCGTCCTGAATCCCACATCCCATCCTGAATCCCGTCCTGCATCCCGGCCTGCATCCCGTCCTGCATCCCACTGCCTGTCCTGAATCCCATCCTGCATCCCACTGTCCGGCCTGCATCCCTTCCTGCATCCCTTCCTGCATCCCACATCCCTTCCTGCATCCCTTCCTGCATCCCATCCTGCATCCCATCCTGCATCCCATCCTGCATCCCACATCCCATCCTGCATCCCTTCCTGCATCCCGTCCTGCATCCCATCCTCCACCCTACATCCCAGCCCACATCCCACATCCCATATTCCATCTGCACATCCCGCATCCCACTCCTCATCCCACATCCCACGCTCCCCCCTGCACGCCCATCACCCATCCCGGCTCCAGGCACCCACAGCTCCCGTGGCCTCAGGGGGGTGGGGGGTGTTGGTGTCACCCCACAAAGCTCCCCCTGTCCCCAGCCGTGACAGGGGACACTCCCAAAACGGAGAGGGATGGAGAGAATGGCGCTGGGCACGAGGAGGAGGAGGAGGAGGGGCAGGGCGAAGGCTCACGTGCTCTCACCCACACCTTGGCACCGGAAGCCACTTGTCACTTTGTCACCCTCAGGGCACACTGATGGGGGCGAGAGGAGATTTGCTGGGGGTGGCCGTGGCTCCTGTCCCCTCCGTGTCCCCTCCGTGTCCCCATCCCTGGTGCTCCTGGGAGCTGTGTGGCTCCAGGAGGGAAGGTGGCACCCTGAGTGCCAGCTCCAGGGCCACCACCACCTTGGGGACAGCAGGATGCTAAGGATGGCGAGGCTACGGTGACACTGAGGTGACACTGAGGTGACCTGCCACCCCCCAGCCCCTCTCTGCCCCGTAGAACCCAGCAGATATTTAACCTCATTTAAATACAAGAGTTTGAAGGTAATTTGAGCAGAAGTGGCAGCTCTGGGCCTGGAGAGCTGGGACAGCTCCGTTCTCGCGACAGGAGCAGCACAGCTCACACAGGGAGGGGGGACCCGAACGTCAACAAACCCCCCAAACCTGCAACCCACCTTTATCAGGGCTTCAAACCCCCCCGGCTGCGGGGTCCCAACCCCCCGGAGCCCCCCCGGCTGCTCTGGCTCTGGGATCGGTGTGCTGGCATTGTGGGGCTGCTCTCTGAGGGCTGGGCTGTTTCTGGGGTGGTTTTGGGGTGCCGGTGGGTGGTGTGGGTGTGTTGAGCAGCCTCCCATCCCGGGAATGCCGGGGCTCCGTGTCCTGGCAGGTAATTGCAGGGTTCCCGCCTGGAGCCGCATGTAAACACCGCGGGTGTTGTTGTGGGGTCTGCAGTGGGATGGAGCCGGGAGCGGGGGTCCCTCTGCCTGCCCGGGGACACCCCCGGGGACACGGATCCGCGGGGATGGGGACATCCTGGGGATGGGGACATCCTGGGGACACGAATCCCTGGGGACAGGGAGCCCTGGGACAGGGAGGTGCCGTCCCGGGACCGGCAGGGTGTGCGTGGGGGTTCCCAGGGCGGTGCCAGGCTCGGGGCAGGAACGGGGGGTTTCCTCTTCCCGTGCCGAGGGGAACTGAGGCACGAGGCCGGGGCGGTGACTCGGGGCAGCCGGAGCCGCTCCTGGCCCGGCCCCGGGGCCATGCGGGCACCAAAGAGGGGGGACAGGGCGAGACCCAGGGGACCCCGCCAGGACTCGGAGGGGCACAGGACCGGGGAGGTGAGTGCCTTCGGGGACAAGGGGACATGAGGGGCTTTGGGGACAAGGGGGATGAGGGGAATGGATGTTTTGGGGGACGGGAGGGGCAGGGATGTGCCCCTTTGGGGACAAGCGGGGTCTCTGGGGGGATGTGTGCGAGTAGGGACGGGTGGCTTGGGGACACGAGCGGGACGGGAGGATCGTGTCCCGTGGAACTGAGCGGGGGGGACAAGGGGACAAAGTCTGTGAAATGGGGGACAAAATCTGTGAAATGAGGGGAACAAAGTCTGTGAAATGGGGGGACAGCAGGGGACAAGGGCTGTGAATTGGGGGGCACAGGGCTCTGTCTGCCACCCCCTCTGCCCCCCGGAGTTTATTTCGGCGTGACGCGTGATCCTCCTCGCTAGGAAACCGTCCTTAATATGCAGATGAGCCCGTATTTAATATGCAAATCACCATGCGGCTCTGGCCGGCCACCAGCGCCGCCGCCGCGCGGAGGGACGAGGGACGTGTCGGGGCACCCATGGGTGTCACCCGGGGGGTACCGAGGGACACCCGGCACCCGGGGCCACCTCTGGGCACCCACGGCGGGTGACAAAGCCACCCAAGGTGACCGAGGGGTTCCCACCATCCCCGACGCCCCTGTCGGGGGCCGGACGCCCCTGGTGGGTTGTGGGGGGCTGTGTCCCCACCCGGTGGGCGATGGGGAGGGGACAGGGGCAAGGGCCAAGGGCCAGGGCCCGGGGCTATAAACGGCAGCTGTAAGCGGAGCCGGTAACCGGAGCGGGAGGCCCGGGGGGACATTTGAGCCGCCGGCGGGGCCGTGGAAGCGCCAAGGTAAACGCTGGGTGCTGTGTCCCCCCCCGGCACCACGGTGACCCCCCCATCGCTGTCACCCACGCGGGGACCCCCCCGGTGCTGGTGTCCCCCGTCCTCTCGGCTCCTCCGCAGCTCTGGGGGTGCTGGTGCGGCCCCCCCGGGAATGGGGGACCCGGGGCACGAGACGGGGACAGGGACAGGGACAGGGACAAGGCCAGCGCGCGGTGCCAGGTGGCCGGGGTGACATTTGCTCCGTCCCTGCCGTGGGGACAGCTGCTTCCTGGCTCTGCCATCTGAACCGGGCCCGGAACGGAAACCCGGGGGGGCTCAGCCCCCCAGCCCCGGCGGCGGCAGCAGCTGGGATTGGGGGGGTCCCCATGGCAGTGGGGGGGCACTGCTGGTGACCCCCAAACTCTTCTGTGGCAAAGGGGGCGGCACTGTGTGACCCCACGGGGCAAGGGCGCATTTTGGGGGCCTGGGGGCATGTGGGGGTGTGCGTAAAGCCTCATTAGCATAACTAATTACTGATTTCTTATTGGCGTTGGGCGCCTTCTGAAGGAAATGACCCCAAAATCCGGCGTTAAACCGGCGGGGTGGGACGTGGGTATTGAGATTGTACCAGGGACGGGATTCCCAAAAAGTTGTATTTTGGGGGATTTCATTGTTGGTGTCCTCTGCCTTTCCCACCCCCCATTCTCCAGCGTGTGTCCCTCCCCTTCCCAATGTCCCCCCCATTCTCCGCTGTGTCCCCCTCTCTCAGTGTCCCCCCTTTCCCACTGCCCCCCGTATTTCCCAGCGTGTGTCCCCCTTTCCCGGTGTCCCTCCCTTTTTGGTGTCACCCCCATTCCCGGTGTGTCCCCCCCTCTTCCCCAGTCCTTTATGAGGACGGGGGTCCCGGTGGGGCTGGGGGGACCCCGCTGTCCCCGCTCTGTGGCCGGGGTGGCTCCGTGCCGGTTCTTTCCCGTGGGGACCCCGCGGTGCCGCTCGGGGGTCCCACGGGCGCCCCCCCGGGTCCCGGCTGCGGTGACAGCTGCCAGCAAGGGGGGGTTCGGTGGCTCCGGTTACGGTGACATCACCCAGCCCTACCTTCCCACCTGGCGCGGGCGGGGGGCGCGGGCCCCCTGCCCTGGGGGTCGCGGGGGGTTGATGTGACAGCTGAGAGCTCTCGGAGCCCCCAGCGCCGCCGGGGCGTCCTGGAGAGGGGGGGCGGGGATGGGACCCCCCTGCGCGCGGAGGGGACAGCGGTGACACGGCGGTGACATCGCGCCAGCGGCCGGAGCAGCTCAGGTGGGCAGAGCGGCCCTGGGGGGCGGGGGAAGGGACGGGAAGGGGGGGCAGAGGGGCCCCCCAGCAGGGACACCCCTCCCCTGGGGGATCAGAGATCCCGCGGCGCTCGGAGCCCCGGGACTGCAGCGAGGGGGGGACACGGGGGGCTGCCCCCCCTTCCTGCCCCTTCTCCCCGTGCCGGGGGTCGCCGAGACGCTGGGGAGGGGGGGTGGGACAGATCAAGCAGCTCCCCCCGCCCCCCAAAACTTTGAGTGTGCAGGGTGAGAGCTGAGAGTGCTCTGGGATGGGGAAACTGAGGCACGGAGCAGCGACAGGGACAAGGGACAAGCCCGAGGGCTTCACCCGCTCCGTGTCCGAGACACCCGGGTGGAGACCCCCCCTCAGTCCGGGCACACCCCCCCCTCCACCCGCTGCCTCAGTTTCCCCACAGCCGCGCTGGGGACACGCGCGGGGACCGTCCCCTGCCGTGAATGGGTCCCTGTTTGTCACCCCCTGCCGCCGTGTCCCCTCCCCCCGCGCCCCCCTCTTCCCGCGGCCTTTTCTTTTCCCGCACAATCGCTGCCATTTACGGCGCCGGAGGCTCCGGTTACCCCGCCCTGGGGACGGTGACACCGCACCCCCCGCCCGGGGTCCCCAACCCCCCCGGCCCGGGCGGGGTCCCAGGTGGCCGCTGGACACCGAGCCCGTCCCCGGGGGGGCTTTTTGGGGTCCCCTCTTGCTCCCCCCGGCGCTTGGTGGCTTTCGGGCGCCGCTGTGTGACAAACCGGCCAGGAAGGGCTCATTTCCTGCTTGTTGGGGACACCGTGGGGACAAAGTTGGGTGGCACTGGGAGCTGTGGCACTGCGGGGACAGGTTTGGATGTCCCTGAGAGAGCGGGGACATGCCTGGGTGTCCCGGGGGCGGTGACACCCTGAGGATGGGTCAGTTGTCCCCAGGGGCGGTGACACCCTGAGGATGGGTCAGTTGTCCCCCGGGGGCGGTGACACCCTGAGGATGGGGTCAGTTGTCCCCAGGGGCGGTGACACCCTGAGGATGGGGTCAGTTGTCCCCAGGGCGGTGACACCAGGGTCGGGTCCCGCTGGGGTCACCCCCTGCCCGGGGGCGGTGACACAGCAGGGTCGGGCTCAGATGTCCCCGGGGCCATGGGGACAGTGCCGGCTCTCACCCGGGGCCGGTGACACCACGGAGGGGTTGGGGACGCGTCCCCTGCTGGCACCGCCCGGTGTCCCGGCCCTGTGACCCCCACCCCGCACAATGTCACCCGTGCTCTGTCCCCGCGGGGGGGAGGGCGCCGCTTCGATCGCTCCCGCTCCCTGCCCCCATGGAATTAACGATCAATTAATTCCCTGCCCCGCTGCTAATTACGCAGCCCCTCGGGGACGGGCGGCAGGGTGGGGGTGGCGGCCCAGCGCGGTGTGGGGACAGTGGCGGTGGCACTGGGGCTGTCTGCATGGGGGGTGCTGCGACACTCTGAAGCGTCCCCGGAGATTTTCCGAGACATCCCGGTGGCGTTTTGGGAGGGACAAGAGTCTCTCTGGCTTCCCTCTTGTCCCCAAGTCCTCGTGTCCCCATGTCCCCCTGCCCAGGTGTCCTCATCCTGCTGTCCCCAAGTCCCCAGCCCTGCCCTGTCACCAGCCGTGGCTTCCCCACGCGCTGCGGGTGACAAAGCACCAGCGTGGCCCCAATCCCGAGGGACACGGGAGGGTTTGGGGTGTTCCGGGGGGGTTTGGGGTGCTCCGGGCGGGTTTGGGGTGCTCCAGGGGAGTTTGGGGTGTTCTGGGGGGATTTGGGGTGCTCCGGGGGGGTTTGGGGTGTTCCGGGGGATTTGGGGTGTTCCGGGAAGGTTTGGGGTGCTCCGGGAGGGTTTGGGGTGCTCCGGGAAGGTTTGGGGTGCTCCGGGGGTTTGGGTTGTTCCGGGGAATTTGGGGTGCTCGGGAGGGTTTGGGGGGTTTGGGGTGCTCCGGGAAGGTTTGGGGTGCTCCGGGAGGGTTTGGGGTGCTCCGGGAAGGTTTGGGGTGCTCCGGGGGGGTTTGGGTTGTTCCGGGGGGGTTTGGGGTGCTCCGGGAGGGTTTGGGGTGCTCCGGAAGGTTTGGGGTGTTCTGGAGGGTTTGGGGTGTTCCAGGGGATTTGGGGTGCTCCGGGAAGGTTTGGGGTGCTCAGGGGATTTGGGTTGTTCCGGGGATTTGGGGTGCTCCGGGGGCGTCACCCCGGTGGGTGCTGCCCCTCCCAGCCCCGCCCGTGCCCGCAGGTGCTGTGGGTGCCCAGCCAGGGCGGGGGTCGCCATGGGACCCCCCGCGCGCCGCTGCTGCTGCTGCTGCTGCTGGCGGCCGAGAGGGCGGCGAGGGGCACCTTCCCCGAGGAGCCCGGGCCCATCGCCGTGGCCCCCCCGGACTGTGAGTGCCCGCCCGGGGCTGGGGGGGCCGGGGCGCTGCGCTGGGCACGGGGGGCAGGGCCTGGCGTGGGAAGGGGGGCGGTTTGGGGTGATTTTTGGGGGTTTGGGCTGAAGATTGGAGGGAGCTGCCTCCCCCGGGCCGGGCTGGGTGTGGGGGTCTCCTGGGCCGTGTGGGGGTGCCCGGCCCCGTGTGACCCCCCGTGTGACCCCCCAGATGTGAAGCACTACCCCGTGTTCGTGGGCCACGGCACCGCCCGCCCGGGGGGCCCCGAGGGGGGGGGCCCCCAGCGCCTCAACATCCAGCGCATCCTCAAGGTCAACAGGACCCTCTTCATCGGGGACAGGTCTGGAGGGGCACCCCAAAACCTCCCCTCCCCTCCCACACCCACCCCACTCCCCTGCCCGGGGCACCCCAAATCTGCCGTGGGGCATTGAGGGGGTTCATTGGCACCGACACCGACCCAGCACCCCAAACCTTCCCGGGAGGGGGGGTGGGGGTGGATCCTGTACCCCCAACACTGGGGGGCTCATCCCAGCTGGGGGTGGTGACACGCGTGTCCCCCTCCCCAGGGACAGCGTCTATCGGGTCAGCCTGGAGCCCGGCGGGGCTGCTGAGCTGCGCTACCACCGGGTGAGTGCTGGGGGTCCCAGGGGTGCTGGGGGTCCCGGGGAGCCCTGAGGGGCCTCGGGGGGGTCTCAGGGGTGCTGCTGGCTTCTCCCTGTCCCCACACTGCTTTCCACCCCCCCCAGAAGCTGACGTGGCGCTCGAACCAGCACGACATCAGCATCTGCCGCATGAAGGGCAAGCACGAGGTAGGGGCGGGGGACCTGCACCCCGTGGGGACCCCCGGGGGGCGCTGAGCACCCTCTGTGACCCTGTCACACCCTGTCCCCTCCCAGTGTCACCGCCCCACTCGCTGCCAGTTGTGTCTCTGATTTATTGGCCGCTTGGCTAATTTGATTTGTAATTAACTATTGAGGGGCAGAAATCCCATTCCCAGCTCCCCTAAATGCAGTTCTGGGGTGAGAACAGCCCCCCCCAAGCCATCCCCTCGCGGTGACGAGGTCCCGGGTGGGGTGGGGTGAGGTCGGGGGTTTGGGGTGCTGAGGGTGATGGTCCCCTGTCCCTGCACAGGCAGAGTGCCGAAACTTCGTCAAGGTGCTGCTGGTGAGGAACGAGAGCCTCCTCTTCGTCTGTGGCACCAACGCCTTCAACCCCGTCTGCGCCAACTACAGCGTGAGCCCCCCGGAGGGGACCCTGTGGGAGGGGGCTTGGGGCCAGGAGGGAGGGGACACCCATGGGAAGGGTTTTGGGGTCGGGGAAGGGGGGACACCCATGGGAAGGGTTTTGGGGTCGGGGAAGGGGGGGACACCCATGGGAAGGATCTGCAGCATCAACACCTTTAACCCTGTCTGTGCCAGCTCCAGCCTGAGCCCCCCTCGGGATGGGGGCCCGGGTCCCCCCCGTGCCCGGCTGCGTCCTCACGTCCCCCTGTCACCCCTCCAGATGGACACGCTGGAGCCCGTCGGGGACAACATCAGCGGCATGGCCCGGTGTCCCTACGACCCCAAGCACGCCAACGTGGCCCTGTTCACAGGTCAGTGGTGGCACTGCCGGTGTCCCAGCGGGCACGGTGCCCCCCGGCCCCGCTGACACCCGGCCCCCACAGGGGGGATGCTCTTCACGGCCACCGTGACGGATTTCCTGGCCATCGACGCCGTCATCTACCGCAGCCTCGGGGACAGCCCCACCCTGCGCACCGTCAAGCACGACTCCAAGTGGTTCAAAGGTGTGTCCCCAGCCTTGGCTGTGCCAGGACGTGGCACGTGTCCCCTGTGAGCCCGCCCTGAGCCCGCTGTCCCCGCAGAGCCTTACTTTGTGCACGCCGTGGAGTGGAGGAGCCACGTCTACTTCTTCTTCCGGGAGATCGCCATGGAGTTCAACTACCTGGAGAAGGTGGGACACATCCCAGCGGGAAATCCGTGATCCCTGTGCTCCCTTGCAGCCCAACCCACCCCGTGGTGGGCACAGGGACACTCGGGGTGGGGACAGGGCCACAGGGACAGGTGGTGACGGTGTCCCCCCGCAGGTGGTGGTGTCACGGGTGGCCCGGGTGTGCAAGAACGACATGGGGGGCTCGCAGCGGGTGCTGGAGAAGCAGTGGACGTCCTTCCTCAAGGCCCGGCTCAACTGCTCCGTGCCGGGCGATTCCCACTTCTACTTCAATGTCATCCAAGCCGTGACGGACATCCTGGAGCTGGACGGGCGCCCCGTGGTCCTGGCCGTGTTCTCCACACCCACCAACAGGTCCGAGCCTCCCGTGCGCCGCCAGCTCCCCGGGCTCGCTGGGATCTGAGCTTGGAGCCAGCTGGGATCTGGCTGAATCCAGGCCGGATCCTGACTGGGATCTGGGATGAGAGGTCTGGGCTGGGCCCGGTGGGTTCTGTGCAGGCTCTGCCTCGTTTCCCTTGGGGATCCCCGGGGCCCCCCGTGCTCACCCCACAGCCGTGTCCCCACAGCATTCCCGGCTCCGCCGTCTGCGCCTTCGACATGACCCAGGTGGCCGCTGTCTTCGAGGGACGGTTCCGGGAGCAGAAGTCACCCGAGTCCATCTGGACCCCTGTGCCCGAGGACATGGTGCCAAAGCCACGGTGAGGGACACGGAGGGGACAGGAAGGAGCAGCCCTGGTGCCTGCAGCAGGGTGGTGGAGATGGGGATGGGGATGGGGACAGGGCTGGGATTGGGGAAAGGAACGGGGCTGGGGACAGGGACGGCAGCCAGTACCCGCTGGGATGGGGACAGGATGGGGACAGGGGTGACGATAATCACGGCCGCCACCAGCGGGGCTAGGGACAGGCTGGGGACAGCGCCACTGAGCCGCGCTGTGGCCGCAGGCCCGGGTGCTGCGCGTCCCCGGGGATGCGCTACAACTCCTCCAGCGCCTTCCCCGACGAGATCCTCAACTTCGTCAAGACGCACCCGCTGATGGACGAGGCGGTGCCGGCCCTGGGCAACGCCCCCTGGATCCTCCGCACCATGAGCCGGTGGGTGCCGGGGGGGCTGGGGGCGCTGGGAGGGCTGGAAGGGGCTGGCAGGGGCTGGCCAGAGCCTCCCGTGCTGCCTTTCCACGCTTGTGCCAGCACTGGGAGCGCTGGGAGAGCTGATAAATCTCATACACTTTGCAGTCAAGATTGTCTCGTCCTAATTAAATCTGCCTTAATTGCTGCTTGATGGGGAATTAATCAAGCGGCGCTCTCGGGCCGCAGCCTCCCGCCGGCAGGGCAGCCGTGGCGTGAGCGGGGATGGGGACAGGGACATGGAATGGGGACAGGGAGGTGAAATGGGGGGTGGGGATGGGGACAGGGACCTGGGGATGGGGGGGCGGGGAAGGGGACAGGGATGTGGGGCTGGAATTGGGGACACAGGGCTGGGGTGGGGACATGGAGATGGGTTATGGGCTGGGTCCCTCACCCTGCCCCAGTTTCCCCCAGCCTGGGGACAGCCGGACTCCCCCACAGCCCAGCACTGCTCCCTCCCCCGCGCAGGTACCAGCTCCGCAGGATCGCCGTGGACACCGCGGCGGGGCCGTGGGGCAACCACACCGTGGTGTTCCTGGGCTCCAGCACCGGCACCGTGCTCAAGTTCCTCATCCTGCCCAATGCCACCCGCAGCCCCACGCCCGCTGCCCCCGGCAGCCAGAGCGTCTTCCTGGAGGAGTTTGAGACCTACCAGCCCGGGAGGTGAGAGCCAGGGTGCCAGAGGGGGGAGAGGGGTGGGTGGGACGGACGGATGGATGGATGGATGGATGGGCGGGCAGAATGGATGAGAAAATCTCCCCTGGACTGGGACGGGCTCTGTGGAGGGCCCTGGGGAGCTCTGACAGCTCTGCCCTGTGCCCAGGTGTGGCCGGGACACGGAGGACGAGCGGCGGCTGCTGGGGCTGGAGCTGGACAAGGCTGCGGGCTCGCTGCTGCTCGCCTTCCCCCCGTGCGTGGCCAGGGTGCCCGTGGCTCGCTGCCAGCAGCACTCGGGCTGCATGAAGTGAGTGCCCGGGGCCGGGCTGGGCTGTGCCAGGAAAGGGGGGCTCGCACAACCTCACACCCCAGGAATTCACCCCGTGCTGGGATCGGGGCTCAGCACGGCAGCACAGCTGGGGAAACTGAGGCACGGCGGGGGGGGCAGGGGCTCTCGGAGGGGCCGGGGTGTTGTGTCCCCCCCATCAGGGCGGCCCTGACATCTCTGCTCCCTGCCAGGAACTGCCTCGGCAGCCGGGATCCCTACTGTGGCTGGACCCCCGAGGGCTCCTGCGTCTTCCTGGAGCCCAGCCCCAGGTAACGCTGCCAGGCCTGGGGGACACGCAGGGGGGACAGTGGCGTCCCCAAAAAGCACCGAGTCCTGCAGCCCCAATCGCTGAGCCCCAACAAACTCGCTGAGGGGGCTGGGAGTCCCTGCCAGGCCATTCGGGACCCACTGACCCGCTCAATTTGCACCCCCAGGGTGACCTTCGAGCAGGACATCGCCGGCGGCAGCACCTCCCACCTGGGCGAGTGCGAGGGTGAGCGCGGGGCTGGGGCCGGGCTCGGGGACACGCTGGTGGCACCCGCAGGTGCCCTGACGCGTCCCCAACGCCAGGGCTGGTGACGGAGAGCTTCGTGGACGAGCCGGACGGGCTGGTGTCGGTGAATCTCCTGGTGATCTCCTCGGTCGCCGCCTTCGTCATCGGCGCCGTCATCTCCGGCTTCAGCGTGTGCTGGTTCATCGGGCACCGGGACCGCAAGGAGCTGGCGCGGCGCAAGGACAAGGAGACGATCCTGGCGCACAGTGAGTCGGTGGTGAGCGTCAGCCGCCTGGGCGAGCGGCGCGCTCGCGGCGCCCTGCTGGCCCCGCTGATGCCCAACGGGTGGCCCAAGGAGCTGGGCAAGGTCACCCAGCACGACCTGGACTCGGGGGTGCTGCCCACGCCGGAGCAGACCCCGCTGCAGCAGAAACGCTGCCCCGGCGCCCTCCAAAACTGCACCTGGGAGCAGAGTCACAACATCATCAACGCGGCTCTGCGGGACCCTGGAGGCTCCGGCCCCGCGGGCGCCGGGCGGGGCACGGCGGCTCCGGCCGCCCGCCGGGGCATCCCCTGGCCTGCCACGCCATCCTGGTGGACCAGGAGCTGGAGGCCGAACTCAGCGACTCCTCAGGTGACGGGCATTGGGCTCGGGACCCTCCGGAGGGTCCCGCACCCGGCAGCACCCGCCCGCCGGGCGCCCGCCGCCCGCCCCGCAGCTCCTACGGCGACTTCGGCGGGACGCCGCACCCCAGCCCCGAGCGCCGCGGGTGGTCTCGGCACCCAGCGGGAGGGGGAGACTTTACCGAGGGGCCGCCCTGGCACCCCGAGCAGCTGAACTTCAACGCCAACAACGGCACGGGCCGCCCTGGCGCCCACCTCAAGAGGAACCACACGTTCAACAGCGGCGAGGCGGCGGCGGGCGGCTACGGGCGGCACCGGCGGCGCAGGCACCGGGCACCCCGCGGCCGCTCACGGACCTGCAGCACCTCCTGCGCTACGGCGTGGAGCGGACTCCCTCGGGAAAATAGGGTCCCACCCTGAGCGCGTCCCCCTCACAGGACACTGAAGGGCCCCCGCGCTCCCTGGGGACAGGGAGGGGTGGCCGGGCAGGAGCGGCGGGCAGGGGCTGAGGTGCTGCATGGGTGAGGGGGGGACTGGCACCCCCTGGGTGCCCCCCGGTAGGGTTTGGGGGTGTCCCCGGCTGGCGCGGGGCGGTGCCCTGCGCTCCGGCTGCTTTGTCCCACGTGCCGGGGGGGGCGCCCACCGTGTCCCCTCCCCAGGCTGGACCCAGGGCCCGCAGCACCCTGGGACGGGGATCCCTGGGGGGCAGCAGGATGGACACACGGACACGGGCGCTGGGCTGTGCCCCCCAGCCCGCAGCCCCTCGGCCCGTCAGTGGCACCCGGGGGGGCTTTTGGGTGCTGCCAGCCCCCTGGGGACACCCGGCCGGGGGTGCACTGGCTGTGGTGATGGAACCTGGTGAACATTTTGGGTGCGGGGGGCTGGGGGCCCCCCGAATGTGGCGTTATCTGGGGATGGGGCACATTCCCACCCCCAGTCTGGGGTCAACCCTTTCCCAGTGCCAGCCTGGGGGGTTGCCCATCCTTTCCCCCCCGGGACCCCCTCGTGGAAAGCACAGCCGGGGTGGGGGGCACCGCCGGGGGGTCCCACCGAGCCCACTCTCTGCTGGCAAAGGGTGCCCTTTCGGTGCCACCCCTGCCCGGCACCCACCCGGGGTGGCGTGTCGCGGGGGAGTGGCAGGTCCCCGGGGGATGGCAGGTCCCCAAGGGGTGGCAGGCTGTAAATAGGGCAGGGGGCGGCGGGAGCCCCCCCCCAGCGGCCATGCATGCGGCCGCCCGCGGGCTGTACCCCGCGGCCCCAATAAACACCCGGTTACCGGAGGCGACTCCCCCGCCGCCGCCTCGGCCTCTTCTGAAGCCCCGGGAGGCGGGAGGGGGGCACAGGGGTGGGGGACAGAGGGTGACACCCCCTCCGTGGGGACCCGCACAGCCCGGGGCTCACACACCCGCACCCACCCCACACGCACCCCTGGGCCCCCCCGCCCCGCCAAGGTCCCCATCCCACTCATCCCCACTGGGATAAGGCAGTGCCAGCACCGTGTCCCTGCTCGTGTCCCCTGCCTGTCCCCTTTCCCGGCCATCTCGAGCCCCAGGAGGCCACCCAAGGGTGTCACCCACCCCTCTGCCCCCTGTCAGGCATTGCTGTCCCCTCTGAGCGCTGGCGGGGGCTGGGGACACCTGGCTCTGGTGCCACGGGAACACCTGGGGTGGGGACACCTGGCAAAGGGACACTTGATGTGGCGATACCTGGGCACGCCGGGCGTTGGGTTCCATGGGGACGCCAATCACTGGCGTGGGGACACCAGGGGTGGGGACACCTGGGCTGGCGGCCATCGGGTCTCCTGGCGCTGGTTCACCTGGGATGGGGACGCTCGGAGAGGGTGGGGACAGCGGCCATGAGTCCCTTGAGGTGGGAACAAGCGGCAAGGGGACACGCGGCGAGGGGACACCTGGGATGGGGACACCAGGGGTGGGGATAACGGGGGCGGGGACACCTGGGGCGGGGGTGGAACAGCGACCACGGGGTCCCTCGGGGCGGGGACCCGTGAGAGGTGACCGGGCTGGGCTGGGCTGTCCCCGCGCTGTCCCCGGACCCCGCGACGAGCGCGCCCCAGCCAAGCCCCGCCCCCGACCCCGCCCCTCGCTCCTCATTGGCTGAGCCCCGGCCCCGCCCCTCCGCTGATTGGCTCCCGCCGCCCCCGCGGGTCCGGGCTGGGCGGGGCCCGGGGTCGCGATCTGGCCCGGGGGTCGCGACAGAACCCCACCCCCACCCCCGTGAGTACCGTGCCCGGGGCTTGGCGGGAGCGGGAGGGCGGGAAATGGGGCCGGGGGCGTCCCGGGGGGCTCCAGAAAGGCTCCAGGGGGGTTCCAGGTGATCCCGGGGGGAGTCCGAAGCTCCCCGGGGGCCTCCGGGGGTCCGGGGGACGTCGGCGGTCCCGAGGTCCCGGAATACTCCAGGAATCCCGAGAAACTCAAGGGAACAACCCCAGGGTCGCACGGGGACCTGTCCCCCTAAGTGCCTGCCTGAAGCCCCCCCGAACCCCCCCAGAACTCGTCCCACGGAGAGCACAGGGGGTGACACGGGAGACCCCAAAAGGCGAGGGGGGCTGTCGGGGGTCGGGGGGGCCTGTCGGGGTTCAGGAGGGGCTGTCGGGGTTCAGGAGGGGCTGTCGGGGGTCGGGGTTCAGGGGGCCTGTCGGGGTTCAGGAGGGGCTGTCGGGGGTCGGGGGGGCCTGTCGGGGTTCAGGAGGGGCTGTCGGGAGTCGGGGGGGCCTGTCGGGGTTCAGGAGGGGCTGTCGGGGGCCAGGCGGAGCTGTCGGGCTCGGTTTCCTGCGGGGTCCCGGGGCTGCCCCGGCCCAGGTGACGGTGACGGGCCGCACGTCCCCAGCGCGGGATTGCGACAGACAAGTCCGGTCTGGCTTCTGCTGAATCACCCAAAAACCCCTCCCTGGCCCCAAAAGGGGGTGTGGGGATCCCGGAGGGGATAGGGGGATCCAAGACAGGTGGAAGGGACGCAGTTCCCCCGTTTCCTGGCAGGGGAGAAGAGAACCCCATCCCAAAACCCCCGTAACAGCCCCGTGAGCCCCTCAGACCCCGCCAGCCGCTCCCACTCGGGTCATGAATTGCTGGCTCTCAGCCCTCAGGGAGCAGGGGCTGGGGGGTGCTGGGGGTCTCATCTCCCGGCGGGGGTTCCCCACCAGTCTCACCCACCCGTGGCCCCCCAAAATCCCCTCTTCTCGCTGCAGCCACCGCCGCCATGTCGGCCGAAAACACCGAGGTGCCGGCAGAGATCGGGCAGGAGACGGAGGTAGGGGAGCACGGGGGGTTTGGGGGGGCTGCGGGTGGCTCTGGGGACCCCATCTTATTGTCCCCCCCCCTCAGAGCGTGGTGAGCCGCGTGGCCAGCCTGGCCCTGGTGAGGTGCGCGGGCGGGGCCGTGGCCTCGGCGTACGGGCGCACCAAGGAGAGCCACCCCTGCGTGCGCTCCGTGTGCGCCGCCGCCGAGAAGGGGCTGAAGGCTCTGACGGCAGCGGCAGCGAGCGGGGCCCAGCCCCTCCTCACCCGGCTGGAGCCGCAGAGTGAGTGCGGGGCGGGACAGCACCCCACGGGCATGGGGAACCCCAAAACTGGCTCTCACCGAGGAGACCTTGTGAGGCAGCAGGAGAGGAATGATCTGGTTTCACATCTCCAGTTTGTATCACCAAGGCTGGAGAAGCTGGAGGGCTGGAGGGGAATCACCCCACAAGTTTTGGGGTACCCCAAACCCTGGCCCTGGCAGAGCTCCTGCAAGGCAGCCGAGTGTTCAACCCACCTATTTTCCCATCTCCAGTTTCCACCGCCAACAAATTCGCCTGCAAAGGGCTGGACAAGCTGGAGGAGAAGCTGCCCATCCTGCAGCAGCCCCCCGAGAGGGTAACGTCACCCGGGGGACGCGGGCAGGGCCCAGCGCTGAGCGAGGGGCGGGGACGAGCTGTCCCTGCGCTGTCCCTGCGCTGTCCCCTCCCAGGTGGTGGCCGGGACCAGGGAGCTGCTGTCGGGCACGGTGAGCGGGGTGGTGGCCAGGACGCGCTCGGCGCTGGGGGCCCTGGTGGGGACCCGCGTGGGGCGGCTGCTGGCCAGGGGCGTGGGCACCGTGCTGGGCAGATCGGAGCAGCTGCTGGATCGGAACCTCCCCGGGACTAATGAGGAGCTGGGTGAGTGCTCATCATCTCCCGAATCTCGGGGTGCCAAGCCCTCCTGGGACCCTCACCCTGCTGTTGCTCAGTGCTGCCTTGGCATTGCCTACACGTGGTGCCAGAGCACTGAGGCCACCATGACCCCACGCAGGGGACAGTCCCTCTCTGGAGGACACGGGATGGCACTGGGTGAACTCTCACCTGGAAACCCAAAGGCAAACATAGTCCCGTGTGCCTGCTGGGGTATTTATAGCTTGGCACTGGGTGACATTAGGCAGAGCTGGCCCCGTGTCACAGCTGAGGTGACCGCAGAGGCCACCTGGCTTAGGGTGGCATCTCCACATGACCTGGTGGCCAAGCATCCTGTGGGTGCTCACAGTGCCCAGCACAGGATGGCCCAGCCACTCTGCCCTCACCCCTGGGCCCACAGCGGTGACAGCAGCCACAGAGGCGGCCACAGGCACGGAGGAGACCAGGAGCACAGAGAAGACCAGAGGCACGGAGACGACCACGGGCACAGAGGTGACCACGGGCACGGAGGAGACCAGGGGCACGGAGAAAGTGACCAGGGGCACAGAGGAGGTGACCAGGGGCACAGAGGAGGTGACCAGGGGCACAGAGGTGGCCACAGGCTCTGAGGTGGCCGTGCAGGAGCGGCAGAGGCGGTGGCAGAGCTATTTTGTCCGCGTGGGCTCCCTGTCAGCCAGGCTGCCACACCGGGCCCTGCGGCGCTCGCTGGGGGACCTGCAGCGGGCACGGCTCCGTGCCCAGCGGCTCCTGGCCCAGCTCCACCACGTCATCCGGCTGGTAAGGATGGGGCAGGGACCGTGCCAGCCCCGTGCCGGCTCCAGGTGCCCCCAGGGTGCTCCCACCTGGCTGAACTTCCCCCCAGATCGAGGAGGGGCAGCAGGGCACGGATGGGCCCTGGCACAGCACCCGGGAGCACCTGCACGGGCTGTGGCTGGAGTGGAGCCAGCAGGATGAGGTGCCCATGGAGGACAGCGAGGTACGGGGCGGGGGGACCGTGGGGGACAGATGGCTCCATCTGGAGAAGGTGGGGACAGCGGCCATTGAGTCCCTTGAGGTGGGGACACGTGGCGCGGGGTGACACCTGGAGCAGGGTGGAACAGCAGCCACGGAGCCCAGCTGTGGGTCCATCCAGGGGGGTTGGGGTCCGTCACCCCCAGCCCTCGCTGCTCGCTGCCCACCCCGCAGGTGGAGGCTCGGACTCTGGCCATGCTCCAGGGGCTGCTGCACCAGCTCCACGCCGCCTGCTCCCACCTGGCCGCCGGCGCCCGGGCGTTCCCCAGCAGCGTGCAGGAGACGGCGGGACACGTCCGGCACGGCGTGGAGGGCGTCCAGGCTTCCCTGGCCGGCGCCCGCTCCTTCCAGGAGCTGTCGGGGCTGGTGCTGGCGCAGAGCCGGGACGCGGTGACGCGGGCGCAGCTGAGCCTGGAGGGGCTGCTGGAGCACGTGGGGCAGCACACGCCCCTGCCCTGGCTCGTGGGACCCTTCGCCCCCGCGCTCGTCGAGTACCCGGAGGATGTCCCCGTGGACATGTCCAAGTGGGAGGGCTGTGTCACCGTGGGGGGGACGCACCGAGTGCCCGCTGCCCCCCAGGTCTGCAGCCAGCACTGAGCCACTGAGCTGGGGGAGCACCCACCCGGAGCCACGACCCCAAATCCCACCGGGAATGAGGGCAGGATGGACTTGGTGACCCGGCGTGGGACCCCAGTTTGGCTGAGGGGATGGTGGCACGTGGAGGACACGGCGTGAGTTTGTCTGGGATCCAGGACTGCCCTAAGCCCCAGCAGCACTGGGATTTCGTGTCTTAACAGCTTCAAACCAGTTTTAAGAGGAAGAAAACAACTTTTTTGGCCTTAAAATGACTCAGAGCCTGCAGTGCTGTGGCAGAGCCACCGTGCCGGGCTCGCCGGGGGGCTCTGCACGGGCGGCAGAGCCGGGGGCACCCCCGAGGGCTCAGGGGGGGTGTGGGACAGCGGGACGGGATTGCAGGGGGTGCTGGGAGACAGGGTGCCACAAGGTACCAGGCCATCTGGACTGTGACCCGCAGCCGTGTGGCACTGAACTTTGCCCCAGTTGTCACCGTCGAGGGGCTGGGCCTGCCCCGGGGTATCCCCGACGTCACAAGCGCAGCGTGGTCACAGCAGCGACACCGGGCACCCCAGGACGGGCCCTTCTCCTGCCGCCGGAACCGGCACCGGTTGGACCAAGCCCAGCGGGCCAGGTGTGGGGGAGCAGCGGGACCCCCGCGCTTGGGACCCGCACGAGGGGAGGGGACGCTTGGGAGGGTCGGGGCAGGGTCTGTCCTGGGGGATCGGTGCCAAGGAAGGTCGGGGAGCGGCTCGTAGGGGAAGGAAGGTCTCCAGTTCTGGGGTCAGGGTGTCACCGCAGCCGGATCCCGGGGAACCGGGTCGGTGTAGAGCGGTCCCGGGGTGTCCGTGCAGCCCAGTCCCGGGGGCTCCGGTACCGGGGGGGGGGGGGTCAGTGCAGCACCGACCGAGGAACGGGGTCCCGGGGGCTCAGTCCAGCCCGGTCCCGGGGGCTCCAGTGCTGGGCGGGGGGCTCGGTGCAGGCGGTTCCGGGGGTTCGCTGCCCTCCCAGTTCCGGGGTTCGCTGCCCTCCCAGTTCCGGGGTTCGCTGACATTCCTCCTCGGCGGTTCGCTGCCCCCCCGGCCCCGCGCTCCCCGCGGTCGCTGCTCCCGGTCCGCCCCGGGCCGGCCCCGCGGGGCGGCTCCGGTCACATGCGCTCGGGGCGGGCTCGGGGTATAAAGGGCGGCGGGGCGAGCCCGGAGCCGAACCGAGCGGAGCAGAACCGAGCCAGGCCGCCAGCGGTGAGCACGATCCGGGGATTCGAGTTTCTGGTTCTGATCTCGATTGCGTTGGCGGTTCCGATCCCGATCGCAATCCCGGAACCGATCGCGATCCCGGTCCCGATCGCGATCCCGGTCCCGGTCCGGCCTGGCCTGTGATCCCGGTTCTGGTCCCGGGGACCCCCCTGTCCCGGGTTTTTCCAACCGCGTGGGAGTTGCCCCATTCCGGGGAGGGGTAATTTGGGGTCCTCCCTTCGGCTGGCAGGAGCGGGGTTGGGGGGCCTGACCCCGCTCACGGTCCCGTCCTGTGCCCCCCAGCCCCACCATGGCCACCAGCGAGCCCACGCCGGCGCAGCCCAAGGCAGAGGAGCAGCAGGTCAGTGCGGGCAAGCGGGGGGAATTTGGGGGCGATCCACGGGGTCCCTGCATGGAGACAGGGATCGGGGTTATCCCACCCTTTTAGGGGCTTGCAGAGCCATGGGAGCACCCCAAAACCATCCCTGGAGTGTTGGGAACACACAGCACACCCCATTCCCTGTGAGATTTGGGACTCCCTCTGCACCACCCTCACTATGAGCCCTTCTGGCCCCCTCAGAACATCGGGACACGCGTGGCCAACCTGCCCCTGGTGAGCTCTGCCTACGACATGGTGTCCTCTGCCTACACCTGCACCAAGGAGAGCCACCCCTACGTGCGCTCCGTGTGCGACGCCGCCGAGAAGGGGGTGAAGACTCTGACGGCGGCGGCAGCGAGCGGGGCCCAGCCCCTCCTCACCCGGCTGGAGCCGCAGAGTGAGTGCGGGGCGGGGACAGCACCCCACGGGCATGGGGAACCCCAAAACTGGCTCTCTCGAGGAGAGGGAGGATCTGGCTTTTTGTCTCTAGTTTGTATGGCCAAGGAATAAAGGGCTGGCAAAGGTGGAGGAAAAGATGTGGGGGCAGCACCCCCTGAATGTTGGGGTGATGGCAAATGGGCCCCAGCAGAGCTCCTGCAAGGGAGCAGGGTGTTCAACCCACCTGGTTTTTACATCTCCAGTTTCCACTGCCAATGAATTTGCCTGCAAAGGGCTGGACAAGCTGGAGGAGAAGCTGCCCATCCTGCAGCAGCCCCCCCAAAAGGTACCGGGGTGGGGTGGGGTGGGGTGGGCAGCGCTCTCGGAGCCCCCCAGTGCTTAACAGAGATTTGTGTGTCCTCCCAGATCATCTCGGACACCAAACTGCTGGTGACCTCCACGGTGACAGGGGCCAAGGATGTGCTGACCAGCACCGTGGCTGGGGCCAAAGATGCAGTGTCCAACACCGTGGCTGGAGCTAAAGTTGCAGTGTCCAACACCGTGGCTGGAGCCAAGGATGCAGTGTCCAACACCGTGGCTGGAGCTAAAGTTGCAGTGTCCAACACCGTGGACCGTGGCTGGAGCCAAGGATGTCCAACAGTGCTGGAGCATCAGTGTCCAACACCGTGGAGGGGGCCAAGGATGCAGTGTCCATCACCATGGCCGGAGCCAAGGACGCAGTGACCAGCCGAGTGACCGGTGTGATGGACATGACCAAAGGGGCCGTGCAGGGTGGTGTGGAGCTGACCAGGTCTGCGGTCAGCAGCGGTGTCAGCACCGTGGGCCAGATGGTGGCCAGCGGGGTGGGCTCCGTGCTGGGCAAGTCGGAGGAGCTGGTGGATCATTACCTGCCCATGACGGACGAGGAGCTGGGTGAGCAGCTGATCCCACCCCTCCCGAGAGGGTGGGCAGAGCCTGGGCAGGCAGGGGAGGCTCTGTGGGGGGCTGATGGTGGCACTGGCACCCCCTGAGCAGCTCCTGTCCCACAGCCAAGCTGGCCACGGCCGTGGAGGGCTTCGAGCCGGAGCAGCAGAGGCAGCAGCAGAGCTACTTCGTGCGCCTGGGCTCCCTCTCCAGCAAGGTGCGGCACCGAGCGCTCCAGCACTCCCTGGGCAAACTGCAGAGCGCCCGCCAGAGCAGCCAGGACCTGCTGGCCCAGCTCCAGCGCACCCTCGACCTGGTAGGACCCAGCCCCGTGCCCCCTGTGCCACCCCGGGGTGTCCCCCCGTGGCCTCCCCACCCAGCTGGGCTGTGCCCCTCTGGCAGGTGGAGCACCTGAGGCAGGGCGTGGACCAGAGGCTGCAGGGAGGGCAGGAGAAGCTGCAGCAGCTGTGGCTGGAGTGGAGCAAGAAGCAGCCGGGCAGTGGCAAGGACCAGGTGCCACCGGAGGTAGGAGCAGGGCAGGGGGTCCCCAGGGTGCCCCGGGGTGTCCCCCAGCCCTCACCCCCCGTGTCCCCCCGCAGGCGGTGGAGTCGGGCGCGCTGACCATGCTGCAGGGCTTGAGCCAGCAGCTGCAGAGCTCCTGCCAGCCCTTGGTGTCCAGCCTGCAGGGCCTGCCCAGCAGCGTGCAGGACACGGCGGGGCAGGTCCGGCACAGCGTGGAGGAGCTGCGGGCGGCGCTGGCCTCTGTCACCTCCCTGCAGGACGTGACCGGCCCCGTGCTGGCCCAGGCCCGCGGCCACGCCGCCAGAGCCCGGCAGCTGATGGACGAGCTGGTGGAGCACGTGGCCTTCAACACCCCCCTGACGTGGCTGGTGGGACCCTTCGCCCCCTCGGGCAAGCGCCCGGTGGAGCTGGAGATGGAGTAACAGTGCTGGGCTGCCTCCCCCCCTCCCAGAAAAGCCTCGTTAGGAGCCTTTGCTAAACGCCCTCCTCGCCCCCAGCCTTGTGCCTGCCTCTCTGGGGACCCTCCTGCCTGCCCCAGCTCTGTCCCTTGTCCCCTTGCTGGGACCTGCAGTTTCGTGCCTTGGCTGCCCCAAGTGCCTCTTGAGGGTCCCCCATGCCCTCGGTGCCTTCAAACCCCTCAGCCTTGTAGGGTCAAAACAGCACAAGAAATAAACTCTGGTTAGTTTTGCACTGGACTGAGGGTTCTTTTGGGGGTGTGGGGGGAGGAATTGGGCTCTGGAGGAACAACCCCCTCCCCAAGACATGGGGACCCCATGTCCTGAGCCCCCACTCCCCAGACAGCCCCCCCAGCCAGGGGTGGGAGGAGAGGACCTGGCAGTGGGATCAGGAGTGGGGTCCTGGAGGGGGCCTCCCACTTCCAGCAATTGGGCAAGAAGCACTCCGGTTTTTTTGGGCTTTATTTGAGTCTTGTTTATGGAGTGAGTGTGAAATCAGGCTTGGAAAAACAAAAAACGAAACGTCCCCAGGGCAGAGTTACTGCAGGGGGGTCAGGGCATCCCCCCGGGGGTCGGGACACAAAGAGGAGGCGGCGCCGGGAGGAGCCGGGAATTCTTTATTGGACAAAAGCTCGGGAGTGTTGCAAAAAGCAGAGACCAACACTGAGCTGCTGCCCAGCACGGGCAGGAGGTGCCAGGGTCAGTGTCCCCCTGGCACAGCTGGGACAGAACACACCCTTTTCACCCTGGTTTTACCCCAAGAATTCGGTGCCCAGCCCTGAGGCAGAGGGATCTGCCTCCAGCAGGGTGGAGAGAGGATCATGATGGTGGGGAAAGGGGTTTGGAGCAGCCCCTGAGTGCCTGATCGTGGCCAGAGGGAATTTGGGGACCCGTGGGGTGTTTTCTAGCCCTGACCCTGGGCACGGGGTTAATATCCTCCCCTCATCCCAGCCTCAAGAAAGAGACACTGGGGTTCCTTCTGTTTTTCATTAGAAAACCCTTTATATTCATTTCATGTCGGTTGAAATCACAAGAAATTAGGTAGGAGGGGAAAAAAAAGAACAAAACAAAAAAAAAATTAAAAACAAAGAGGGGGAGGACAAATACAGACACCAGCACAGCCCCACCCCGCGGGATGGGACACGGGACAAGACCAAGGACATCGGCTACAGTGGGACTTAGTGAAGTGACTCAGGCAGGGGACGAGGCACAGGCTGCTCTCCCTTCACAGCCTCTCCTCCTCCTCCTCCAGGTGGGAGCTGCTTCCTCAGCTCTCCTCCTCCTCCTCCTCCTCTGCAGCCTCCGACTCCCCGCGAGCTCGCTCCAGCCCGGCCTTGGGATAGTCCTGGACGCTGCTGGGGGAGAGCAGGGGCAGGGAGAGCTCAGCCCCCTGCTCCTCTGCCTCCCCCGGCCCCTCTCCCACATCCCAGCTCCTTCCCAAGCTGGCAGAACCCTTTCAGAACCCACAGGATGTCCCCAAACCATCCGTGCAGAGCCCAGCAGTCACAGGGGCCGCAGCCCCAGCCCTGCCCCTCACACTCACTTGTTGTGGGGCTCCTCTCTGGACCCCTCCAGCTCCCCAGCTCCTGGCCCTTGGCTCTTGTCCTTCTCCTCTGTGCCCTCTGACTTTTGGGACAGGGATTCACCATTCACAGGACCTGACAGGTCTGATGGGAAGAGAGAGAGGCTCAGGCTCTTGGATCCCCTCACCCATCCCGACCCTCGTGGACTGAGGATCCAGGGCCACAGGTTGTTCCTGGATGTGCAGCCGAGCCTGAGAGGACCCCAGGACTGGCCTGACCCCCACAGCTGCAAGAAGGACCCCAAAACCTCCATCCCCCAGCCCAGAAGCATCATCAGGGTGGATTTTCCCTGTCAGTTCCTCTGGGAAGGCTCTTGCAGCATCACCAGGATGCCCCAGGCAGAGACCTGGATCCGAGGGTGGAAGATCCCAGTCACCACTCCCTGTGCAAGAGCCTGAACCAGTGTTCAAGGTCATCTCCACCTTCCTTCATGCCTGGACCGAGCTCAGGCTGGCAGGGAGGAGCTGTCTTGGCCCAAAAACCAGCGTAGAGGCCCCCAGTGCCTGGGCGTGGGGCTCGAGGTTTGCCCTCTGCCCTCACTGCATTCCCACCCAGCCCTTTCCCACTCCTGGCACTCCAGCAAAGCAGGGCCTGGAGGTGCTGATCCCTCCAGCACGAGGCCAGCAGGCACCTCCCCATGTCCCATGTCCCCAGCAGGATGGGGCATGTCCCAGGGAGGGGATTATGACCTGCCCAGACAGGGCAGGGAATGCTCCTGGGATGTTCAGGAACGTTACCAGCATTTGTCTCCTCTTCCCCCTTCTCATTCCGTGTCTCCGCTCCCGACAGCTTCTCCTGGCCCTTCTCTGCCTCCCCCTTGTCCTTCTCAGGCCCAGCTTTGTTGGCTTTCTGCATGGATTCCATCTTTGGTCCCAGCACACGCGACTTCAACCGGGTGTAGACTTCGGCCGCTTTTTCCATCACGTCCTTGTTGGCTTTGTAGCGACGGATCTGCCGTGGGGAGCAGGAGCAGGGAGCCCTCAGGGCTGGGGCCAGGCAGGCTCCTGCTGCCCCAGGCAGGGCTCAGCCCCAGCTCTACCTTCTTGAGCGTGGCCACCACATCTGTGTGCTTCTGGAGGATGTGGGAAGTGACCTGGAGCGTGCCCAGCTCCTCGAGCGCGTTCAGACACCGCTTGATGTCCTGCAGGGAGGGTACCAGGATCAGGAGCTGCCCTGGGGGCACTGGGGGATCCCAGCACCACCAAAGGGAGGAGGAGGAGCACTCCTGGGTATCACAGCAGGCAAGGACAAGCAGGGATGTCCCAGGCCAGGCCAGGCTGTCAGCACTCACCGGGTTATCCACCTTCAGCGCAAACTTGATCTCGCTGTGAAGTTTCTGGAGTTTCTCTTCCACTGTGGGCTCTGGAGCAGAGAGAGAGACACAGGTTGAGATGTCAGGGCACCAGGATCTGCTCTGGTGCCTGGGATCACTCTCAGGCAGGGGTTGTGTCCTCCTGCATTTCCAAAGTTGAGCACAACCCCGGGAATGTCTCTGGAGAGGATGGGCTGGGGTGTGCCAAGATAGGGAGGAGATACCAGGGAAGTGATCTGGGATCACAGCAGTGTTGGGAAAAGCCCTGGCACAATCTCACTGATCCCTCCCTGTCCCAGGGGCGGGGGAACCAACCCTGGAGCCTTTCCCTCTGTCTCCTCCCCTCTGTGATGGGAAGCAGTGGCTCCCTCACCCTTTTTCTTCTCCATCCTCTTTTCAGGGATCGGGTCGGATTTCTTCCGGCCTCGTTCCACCTTCAGAGGTCTGTGGGAAGGGAAGGAAAAAGGAAAGATGGTTGTGGTGAAACCCCTGCTCACCACTGGGCTAACAAGGGGGATGGCACTGGCTGGAGCATCCAAGACCCCTCCACCCTGAGCACAGCTCCCCTGTGCCCCACGAGAAAGGAAACACCACAGAATCTCATCCTGGTAACCCCAGCAGCTCCTCCAGCCCCTTCAGCTCAGGAGGAGGGGGGAACAAGCCCAGCCCCTCTGCAGGTGCTGCAGCCCCACGAGCCCCATCCCCACCCCAGGGTGCTGGGGCTGGAGCTGTGCAGGAACAGCCCCAGTGCCAGGAGCAAAGGGGAGGGAGGGAGATGTGCAGATGCTGACTTGTTCCGTGGCTTCTCCTCTGCTCGGCCCCTCTTCTCCTTCTGATTTGGTTTCCTTGACAACTCCGAGGGCTGTTTCTTCGCCGGCTTCTTTACCTTGGAGGAGAGAACAATGCAGGGAGAGCAGCAGGGCCCTCCCTGCTGCAGCACAGACAGAGCCATGGCCACGCCACAGCAGCACCCACAGCCATCCCACAGCCACCCCCAGGGCCCAGGGGCACCCCAGGCACCCCAGAGCAGAGCATGTGATCATCCCATGGCACACGGTCACCCCACGGTCACCCCATTGCCATGGCACAGCATCACCCCATGGCACAGCATCACCCCCTGGCACATGGTCACCCCATGGCACAGCATCACCCCATGGCACAGCATCACCCCATTGCCATGGCACAGCATCACCCCATGGCACAGCATCACCCCGTGGCACATGGTCACCCCACGGCACATGGTCACCCCGTGGCACTGTCACCCTACAAGCTCCCAAAAGCTCCAGGGGGATGGTGGAGCAAACCCTGGTACTGTGGTGGAAGAGCATCGTGGAGATCATGGAATGGTTTGGGTTTGAAGGAACATAAAGCTCATCCCATCCCATGGCAGGGACACCTTCCACTGTCCCAGGCTGCTCCAAGCCCTGTCCAGCCTGGCCTTGGACACTTCCAGGGATGGAGCAGCCACAGCTGCTCTGGGCACCCTGTGCCAGATGTGAGGCCCACAGCTGGATGAGGCATCCTGGGCCAGGGGAAGAGCTCCCACCCCAAAGTGTGGATATGCCATGGACACAACCCTTCCCAACCCTGTGGGCAGCTGCAGGGTAACTCAAGACCACGAGAGCAGGTCCCTGCCACTGCCTGATGGGCTGACAGGGGCATCACAGCTTCTCCATGCACCCCCAGGCCCCCCCAGCTCTGCACTCACCTCCTTCTCCTGCTCCAGCTCCGAGTCCGAGGAGGACGCTGCCTTGGCCCGGCCCCTCCGGCCCTTTTTGGCCGTGTCATCCTCGGCGCTGCTGTCCGAGTCCGAGTGCCCCTCCTCGCCCTTCTCTGCCTTCTCCTTCCTCTTCTCCTTCTCCTCCTTCTCCTGCTCCCGGAGCCGCCGGATCTCCTCCTCCTGCTCCCTCTTCCTCTTCTCCTCCAGCTCCCGCCGCCGCTCCTCGTCCCGCCTCTTCCACTCGCTGATGCGATCCACGTCGCTGTCGCTGTCACTGCCAGGACAGGGCGCTCCTGTCACACCCCCGTGTCACCCCAGCCCAGCCCAGGGGTGACAATGTCCCAGCCACGCTCACCTGTCACTGCTGGAGCTGCTGGGGACACGCTCTGGCTTCGGTTTCCTGCCCCGGGGCTTGGGAGGGGGTTTCTCAGCTGCAAGACAACAGGGATGTGTTCAGCAGGAGCCCTGGAGCTCCCTCTGTTAAAACAGCCCCGAGCTGCAGAGGAGTTCTGGAATGTTCCCACAATTCGGGATAGGACCCCAGAGCCTTGGGAGTGCCGAGCAGGAGCAGGAGCAGGGACAGGGACAGGGGCAGGAGCAGGAACAGGAGCAGGGGCAGGAGCAGGGACAGAGACAGGAGCAGGAACAGGGACAGGAGCAGGGACAGGGACAGGAGCAGGAACAGGAGCAGGGACAGGAGCAGGGACAGGGACAGGTAGCAGCAGCCCCAGGGGTACCTGGCTTGCGGCCCCGTGGTGCCTTTTTCACCGACACATCTGAGTCCGACTCTGAGTCCGACTTGGTCACGTCCACCTTGGCATTGCCCATCTCCAGATCCGAGTCCACTTTGGAGTCAGAGTCAGAGCCAGACTCCACCTTCTGCAGGCAGAGAGCAGGGCTGGGATGGAGGGTGGCTGTGGGGTGGCACTGCCCCAATCCCAGCCATACCCCCAAACCCTGTGATGATCCTGGACCCCAGCAGGTCACCAAGAGATCTGTGAGGTCCCTCCAGGACACAGCCCTGTCACCCCCAGCTCCCCCAGACCCCAACTCCTCTCCAGCCTCCCTCAGATTAGGGGTCCTTTACCTTCTTCTTCCTCCCTGTTGCTGGCATTCTCCGTGGGGCCCGGGCCGCTGGCTTCTTCTCAGGAGTGAAATCCTGGAGGAAAACAGAAATATGAGGAAATGTGGAACGGTGTCATCACAGTGTCAAAGCCAGTCAGGGTCTCTCCAGCCTCTACCCCACTCCCACAGGGATGTTCTCTCCTCCACCCTGCCAGTGTATCCTCAAATCCTTTCACCTGGTCACTGTTTTTTTCCGACTCAGAAGATGTTTCTGAGTTCTCCTCTTCTGTGACAGAGGGGCTGCCCTGATCCAAGTCACTGGAGGATTTCCGAGGCCGTTTTGTCACAGGCATCTGCCAAAGGAGAGGTGACAAGATGACAGAAGCCCTTTGCTTATCCACCCACCATGGAAAGCAAACAATTCTTGGGAAGGGTTTTCTCCAACTCTTCCCAACCAGCCCTGCAAGGGCTGCACTCAGATCTGCAGCTCTGGATCCTCCTCCAGGCTGCAAAGCCCACCAGGCCTCACCATCCCACCACCCCACAAGCATCAGGAGACAGCTGTGAGACCCCCAAAACCACGCTGAGCCCCATTTCCCACTGCAGAATCCAGAGGGAGTTGGTTTCTCCACCACCTCCTGCTGAGGTGGGCTCAGGGAAAGCTCCGTGATGGAGCCCCAGCGTCCCCTGGCTGGGCCACCCTCCCGTCCCCAGCCCAGACTCACTTTCATGGCCAAGGGTTTCCTCTTGAGCCCGCTGTGGTCGCTGCCCCGGTCCGAGTCCTCGTCGCTGTCCACCTTCTCCGTGGGCGCCGTGGCCATGGCAGCGTCGTCCTCGTCGTCCCCGGCGTCGCTCCCGGCCATGGGGTCGTTCTCGGGGACGTCGCTGTCGGAGGAGCTCGCGGGCTAAAGGGAGGACAGCGGGGTTAGGGGGGCCTGGGGGGCATTTGGGGGGCAGGAGAGGAGGGAGAGAGGGCAGAGCTGGGTGTGCAGAGCAGGGCAGGGCAGGGCAGGGCAGGCTCCCCTCCCTTCCCAGCATGGATCCCTCCAGGTAACACCACCGGCCCTTCCCACAGCCCCTCACACACCACTCTGACACTGACACATTCCCGGGGTGCTGCTGCCTCGCTGCCCTCTGCCCCCCATCCTCACCCCCTGCCACAGTCCCCGGAGCAGCCTGGAGCCAGGCAGAGCCCAGCCCTCCTGTGCCCTGACGGCGCCAGACAAGCCGCGCTGGTGGCTGCGCTCAGCCTCTCCTTCTGCCTCCACCTGCCTCTTCCCGTCCTCTTCACATGGCAAAGGTCCCCACAAGGAGTCCAGGTGGCCACTGTGCTCTTCCCAGGTGGGATCTCCTGTGTCCTGCTCCCTGAAGGTCTCTCCTTGTTTCTCACACAGGGACATCACACCCCAGCTTCATCTTCTGGGCTGCTCCTCAGTGTGTGGCAGTGCTGACATTCCTAGAGCTGGGTTCTTCCAACTGCTGCACCCCTGGCTGCTCCTGGCACTCGCTCCACAAACGTCTCAAACCAAGGGAACTTCAGTGTCTTCTGCTGCTCCTTTTGCCCACAGCACGCAGTGGGTGTTGGTGAACCCTCAGCCTTGCTGGCTCCCTCATCCCTGATGGGAGTTCCCAGCGGATTCCTGGCCATGGCAGGTGCTGCCTCCCTCACCACACCAATCTCCAGGTTTTCCAGCACCTCCAGAGCCTCACCTCACCCTACACCCACAGTTTTGGGTGGACCAGTTCCCAACCCCTGCCCCTCAAACCACATCCTCACTCCTGCCTGGCCATGAGGCCTGGGGGGCTCATTCCCTGCACGCGCTGACCTCCAGGAACCACCTCAACCTTGCTGCCCACCCTACAAACCTTCCTCTGCCTCTTCAGCCCCACTTCCTACAAAGCCAACGCCTCCTTGATGATCTTTACAGAATAAACTGGAATCCCAATTATGGTCATGAGATGCCCCCATAAGACAAAGAGTTGTTCCCCGGCCTGGCCCACTCCAAATCCTGCTGGAAGGCTCAGGAACCTCAGGAATGGATGGAGAAGGGAACTTCCCAACAGTCCACAAGCAGATGCAGGAGCCAGGGATGAGCAAGCCTCAAGTTCTTGCTCTGACAACAAAATCTCCACGATTTTGGGCAAGCAGCACAAAAGCTTGACCCCAGTTCCACCACGACAATGGGGCAGAATCAACTTCCTCCAGAGCAAGTGGGAACTTCCAGTGCTCCTGGAAGCCCAAGGGAAAGCCCTCCATGGAGGAAGATGAGGAGAGCAGACTCCCTGAGGAAGGGAGAGGGCAGGGAAGGAGAGAGGAGCTAATTCCACCCCAAGGAAGGCAAGCTGGAAGCTGGAAGCAATCGGCACGGCAGCAGGAGAAGCAGAGACAGGAGGAGTGACTGGAGGGACGCAGGGGCAGCAGCCCCACGCCCTGCCCAGCCCACACTCACCGCAGGGGCACTGTAACTGGCGTGGGGGTTGTTCTGGATTTCCCACAAGCCCTCGTTGAAGCCTTTTCTCTTGTTTGGTTTCCCGTATTTGTCTTTGTATTTTTCGTAAGGGAACAGATCTTTAGGGCCCAAGAAGGCGCTGGAGAGAGACAAAGCAGAGGTGAGGCCGGGGCGGAGGCAGAGCCCGGCGGGGGGAGCGAGCAGCGCTTACGTCTCGTGGGTGCCGAAGAAGAAGATGGGGTACTTGTTCGGGGGGGGTTTCACGGCGCCGTCCGCGATGTCATCGATCTGAAAGGAAACCCAAAGCAGCAGCAGGTCAGAGACAGCGGTGACACGTCCTCAGCCCCGGCAAGCGGCGTCGGGTCCGGCCCCCGCTCGGAGCCAAGCGCGGCGGGAAAGCACCCGGCTCCGGATCCCAGTCCCGGCGGGATCTCTACCAGAGGAACGGGCAGGATCCGGCACCGAGGTCTTGTGGGCAACGTGGGCCTTGTGCTACTCGCCCGGGATCCACGGCCGGAGCCCGGCAGCGCGGGCGGGGCGCGATGGACGAGTGGCCGCAGGGTCACTCCGGACACCCCGGCCGTCTTCTGCACTCCGGGCGGGCAGGGGGAGCTGGGGAGGTCTTCGGGGCGGGGGGACCCTTCCCCAAAAAGCAAGCGAGCTAAAGCAGAGGGGCTGTCCTGGCAGCAGCGGCAGTCCCGGTCTCACGGCGAGGTGCAGCCAAGCGGTGTCAGCTCCGGCCCCCGGAGCTCCCCGATCCCACAGGGTTCCACCTGCCAGTCTCTTCCCGTCCAAGGGCAGTGGGTGAGGCTGCCACACCCTCGGCTGCTCCCGGGGACCCCGCAGAGCCCCCAAGCACCCCCCAGCTGAGCACAGCCCAAAGCAGCTCCCGGACTCTGGGAGCACTGCGGCATGACGCTGTCACCCGGCCAGTGGCACCAGCTGTCCCCCTCTCCAAACACTCCAGCATCCCAAATAACGCCCCCAAAGCGCAGCAGCACCCGCTGATCCCGCACCGTGAGCGCTCACACCCATGTCACACCCAGAGTGTCCCCTTACTGTCCCCAACAAGGGACAGAACCACACAGTGCAGGATCCCACCACAGTGCAGGACCTCATCTCGGTACTGAGCTGCCATACAGGATCTCTGAGCCACTGCTGGGCCCTCATCCCGGTACAGCTGCTGGTATGGGGTCCCCCATTCCGGTACAGGACACCCCATTCCAGTGCTGGGTCCCTCTCCCAGCAGAGGTGCCGGAATGGGACCTCCCATCCCAGAATGGGACACCCCGCACCGGTACCGGGCCCCATCCCAGTACAGGACATTCCAATCCAGTCCAGCTGCTGGGATGTGACCCCACAGCCCAGCCTGAGTGCTGGAACAGGTCCCTCATGTCACCACCGGTTCACATTCCACGACACACAGCGATATGGGTCCCCTATCCCGAACGGGACACCCATCCGTACCGGGTCACCCATCCCCATCCCCGACCCCGACCCTCCCATCCCGGTACAGGTATCGTTACAGCATGTCCACCCCGGTACCAGCTCCCCGTCCCGGTACAGGGGGTCCCGTCCCGGTACGGATCCCGTTACGGCATCTCCATCCCGCTACGTATCCCCATGCCGGTACCGTGCCCCCATCCCGGGACGGGATCCCCATCCCGGTACAGGTACCGTTATGGCATCTCCATCCCGGCAGGGCCTCCGCCGCGGGGACAGGGGTCGGTGCGCGTCCCCATCCCGTCTCCAGTCCCCCCTCCCGATCCCGCCCCCATCCCGGTCCGGGACCCCCGCCCCCCTCCCGGTCCGTCCCCCCGCGGTGCGGCCCCGCGGTCTCACCCGGGCTGGCCAGTGTGGGTAGCCCTTCATCTTGGCGAAGACGAGGTCCCCGGGTTTGAAGCTGTGTGGCATGGCGGCACCGGGGGGCGCGGGGGGCACCGGGCGCGGGCAGGCCCAGCCCAGGCCGCGGCAGCACCGGGCAGGCGGCGGGGGGGCGGCCCACCGCACGGCACGCAGGATGTCCCGCCCCCGGTCGCGACCGCGCCGCCCATTGGCTCCGCCGCACGTCGCTCAGCTTGCCTGACCAATAGAAGAGAGGCGGTGGCGCGGCGGGATAACGGGATTGGACCGCGCAGGCCGAGGGTGGCGACATGAGGGACACAAGGACTGGGGCTCAGCCCAGCTAAGCTGGAGCAAACACTGTGCAGCTGGCCTGGGAACTGGATTGGGGTTTAGCCCGGTTTTAACCCAAACTGATTTCTCTGCAAGGTCATGGAAAGGGAGACAATCCTTGCCCACACCGGGCTGCTCCCAGTGCTCGGCGAGAGCCAGGCGGGAACAAAACCCAAACCACAGCGCACATTTGGGGGAAATTATTCCCAGGGGTTTAGGAGTGGGGAGGTGTGTGAGGAGGGGAAATCCCGCTGCAGGGAATTGGTGAAGGTGGTGTTGGGAGTGCTCCCTGTCACACTGTGAGTGAGCCTCGCTCCTGCCAGGCTGTGCCACGTCCCTGCTGTGCCTTGGCCTTGCCACATCCCATCCGTGCTGCATCCTGACCGTGCCATATCCACTCTGCCATATTCTGGCTTTGCTGTATCCCAGGCTTTGCCCTATCCCAGCTTTGCCGTATCCCAGCCGTGCAGTAATTCAGGTTGTGCCATATCCTGTATCCTGTATCCCAGCGCTTCCAGTGCTCCGTACATCCTCCTCAGCCTGTCCTGTGCTGTGACGGTGTCAGTGGAGGGCAGATCCGTGTCTCAGCCCGTGATTCCCACGGGAAATGCTGCTGTGTGTCCAGCCTTCATCCATCCACGTTTTTCTGGCTCTCGGTGTCCCGGGGCAGTGCCAGGTGTTGCTGCACAGGTGCTGCTGCACAGGTGAACGCACAGCCCCCGAGCCTGACCCCGAGGGTCGCAGCCCCTTCCTCGTGTGGCCCGAGCAGGGGAGCGGGAGCTGTGCCGTGGAAATAAACCCATGAAAGCGCAGCACACGCAGGGGTGCGTTCATTGTGTCCATCCTCAGGGCTGTCCATCCTCGGCCGATCTCCCAGCGATGGGGCGGACTCGAGGCTCCCCGGCCATGTGCTTTACACGCCCCCAGCCCCGCCTGGGTCCCACTTCACGACAGGTTCGCTGCCCAGGGCTCCTTCCAGCCGGCTTTGCTCACACCGGGGCTGCTCCGGGAGCCAAGGCTGTTCCGTGGGGGCCGTGGGTGCAGGTTTGGGGGTGGTCTGGGGGTGCAGGTCTGGGCTCCGTGAGGCTCCACGGATGCAACCCGGGTTCTGTGGAGGTCCGTAGGTGCCGGTCAGGGGTCCGTAGGTGCTGGTCTGGGGTCCGTAGGTGCCGGTCTGGGGTCCGTGAGTGCCAGTCTGGGATCCGTGGGTGCCGGTAAGGGGTCTGTAGGTCCCGGTCAGGGGTCCGTGAGTGCCGGTAAGGGGTCTGTGGGTGCCGGTAAGGGGTCTGTAGGTCCCGGTCTGGGGTCCGTGAGTGCCGGTAAGGGGTCTGTGGGTCCCAGTCTGGGGTCTGTAGGTGCCGGTAAGGGGCCTGTGAGTGCCGGTCAGGGGTTCGCGGGTGCCGCCAGCGCCGGTGGTCCCGGTGGCCCCGGTGCCGGTGTCCCTCGCCCCCCCGCCGCCCGAGCGGGGCCGGTCCCGCCCCGTTCCGGTGACGGCGCGGGCGGGCCGGAAGCGCGGGGGCGCGGCCGCCCGTTCCCCGTTCCCCGTTCCCGTCCCGGCCCGGTCCCGCCATGCGCAAGTTCTTCCAGGAGATCAAGGCCGACCTCAAGTTCAAGACGGCGGGGCCCGGGCAGAAGCTCTCGGAACCGTCCCGGTACGGGCTGGGGGGACCCTCCGGTAACGCCACCGCCGGTAACGCCACCCCCGGGCACCAGCGGCCCCTCCGCGGCCGGTACCGCCCGCCCCGGGCCCGGCACCTCCTCGGGGCTCGGGGGGGACCCGGGGCTCGGGGCTGGCACCGCGCACGAGCGGCCACCGAGCCCGTGTCCCCCGTGTCCCCCGTGGCAGGGCCCCCCGGGAGAAGCCGCGAGCCGAGGTGGCCCCCAAGCCCCGCCAGGCCCCCACGGATGAGGCGCAGCGGGCGGCGGCCGCGGCGCTGGCCCGGCTGGAGCTGAAGCCCAAGGGAAAGGCTCCGTCCTCGCAGGAGGCCATCAAGAACCAGGGTAGGAGCGGCCCGGGGGAGCCGCGGCTCGGGGCCGGCGGGGAGAGCGCCCGGCTGCGGCTCGCCACGGTGTTTTGGGGCAGCTGGTGGTGGAAATGGGGTCAAGCGCAGCGCTGGGCTGTGACACCGCACCTGGGCAGGTGTTGTTTGCTTCCCAGGGCAGCGCTGAGCTGTCCGAAAGGCTCTGGAATGCGCTGAGCCTCCGCTCCAGCTGGGGTTTGTGTGTTGTAGTGAGGAAAGAGCTGATGGCCGAGGCAGCTGCCAGCGAGAAGGAGCTCCCCGTGGAGGAAAAGGTGAGGGAGGTGCTGCTGTTCCCTGCTCAGCACCCCTCGGGGCTGTTCTCCCTGTGCTGAAGGGATCTGCCAGGGTGTTTATAAACAAAACCCTCCCCGTGCTCACTTTGGTGCCTGCTTTTATCTCCTTCAGCAGCAGGAGGAGGAAGGGGCAGCTGCTCCCTCTGTCTCGGGGGTTTATTTCATCTGCCCCTTGACCGGTGTCGTTGTGAGGAAAGACCAGAAGGAGAAGCAGCTCCGAGAAGCCATCCAGGCAGTGAGTGCTTCCTTCAAACTCCTTTTGTGCCATGGCTACCCTCCAGCAGTGACCTCGCCAGCCCTCCCCCTCCTCCCTCTAAAATCTCCCCCAGGACTGTTTCACTTTACCTGTGAACAGTTGAGCTGAGCTGGGGTCAGCTCCTCCCTGAGCAGCTTCTCTGCCTCTCCCCCAGTATTTCTCCGTGGATCCAGTGGCTGCTTCCATCATGGAGATCCACACCTTCAACAAGGACCGGGAGAAGGTCCGGCTGTGCGTGGAGACCATGGCCAAGTGAGTGTGGCTGAGGGCACGGGCAGCTCATCCCCGCTGGATTTTCTTGCTCTGCTTCTGGCAAAGTCTTTTTTTGGAAGAAAACTGAACTCTTGAACCACCCAATTTGTCAGTTGACCTGATGTCAGCATCCTGGAGGAGTTGGTCCCACTAATCCAAAAGGTTTGGGAGCTGCTGGTTGGTTGGTTTGGCCCCATAACATTGCTGTATTTTGTTTTCCTGGGTTTCCCAGCTTTTTTTCTCTGTGAGGTTTCTGTTTCCTCTCTGACCTTGGAGTATCCTGCTTCGATTCCTCTTCCTGCAGGTACCTGGATAACATCTATCTGCATCCAGAGGAGGAGAAATACCGGAAAATCAAACTGCAGAACAAGGTGTTTCAGGTGAGCTCAGACTCCCACAGCTGCTCAGCCTTGGAAAGCCCTTCCTTGGAGCAAACTCCATCTAAATTCTGTCCTTTTCTTCCAGGAAAGGATAAGTTGCTTGGAAGGGACACACAAATTTTTCCAGGCTGTCGGGTTTGAGACAAAAACACTGCCTGTTCCAGGACAAGGCAAGAACTCATGGTGGAGTCAGGGCTTTGGGGGTGCTGGGGGCCAGCTCTGCTTGCTGACAGCCCCACAAGGGTGGCACAAAAACACCCTCTGAACCTGGATCTCACATTCCCCCCGAGATCCTCATCCCTAAACCCCAAGAGCCTCACCCCTGTGTTTGCAGACACCACGGAGGAGTTCTACGTGCTGAAGGAGGAGATGCTGAGCAGGCTGGAGGAGCTGAAGGACTGCAGGGAGCAGCTGCTGAGCTCGGAGCCCGTGCGGGCGCAGCTGCACCGGCAGCCCACGCTGTTCCGGCCGTCGCCCGCGGCCGCGCGCTTCGAGCTGCCCCACGACTTCTTCAACCTGACGGCCGAGGAGCTGCGCCGGGAGCAGCGGCTGCGGTGAGGCCAGCACGGCCAGCACGGCCAGCAGGGCCAGCAGGGCCAGCAGGGCCCGGGGGCAGCAGCCAGGGGCTGTGGCTGTCCCCTGCGGGCTACAAGGGTCTGTGCTCGCAGGACAGAGGCGGTGGAGAAGGCGGCGATGCTGAGGACCAGAGCCATGCGCGAGAAGGAGGAGCAGAGGGAGATGAGGAAATACAATTACACCCTGCTGCGGGTGCGCTTCCCCGATGGATACATCCTGCAAGGTAACTGAGGCTCCTGCCTTTCCTTCATGGATACATCCTGCAAGGTAACTGAGGCTCCTGCCTTTCCTTCATGGATACATCCTCCAAGGTAACTGAGGCTCCTGCCTTTCCTTCATGGATACATCCTGCAAGGTAATTGAGGCTCCTGCCCTTCCTTGGGGCCCTACAGGAGCTTCTGAGGGTGCTCAGAGTGTCAGGAGCTGGTAAACAGGAGGTGTTGAAATAAATCACCCCAAAGGGGCAGAGGGGTAAAGTTTCTCCATGAACTCTTCTCCTCTCCATACCCCCTGCTCAGGGTTGGGATTTTAAGTCAGGATTGGACAGAGAGGGAAGAATTTCAAGGCATCATTAATTAAAGTCTGCTCTTCCCAGGCCTCTGGAAACAAGCTGGACTCATTAGATTAGTGTGTGACAGCAGCCAGCATGGGGCTGCCTGTGTGATGTCAGACTGTACACTGCATAAATCCTCTGCAAATTTTCCAGTAGAACTCTGGAAATCATTTCAGGCTTTCCCAGCTCTTTGTTACAGGCTGGCAGGGGCTCCCAACAATTGACTATTTTTCTTTGGGGATTCTGCTTTTATAGTTTTCAGTTAAATCAGGCTGGCTGTGTGTCAGGGAAGTCGTTGATCAAGTCAGCATCAGTAGGTGAAGCCCCATGGAACCAACCACAAAAGGTTAGATTTTGGTAAATGCCAGACTCTCTCACCTTGTATTCTCATGGCAGGGACTTTTTATGCCCGGGAATCAGTATCTGTTCTCTACAACTTTGTGAGAGAAGCACTCAGAGATGACTGGCTGCCCTTTGAGCTCCTGGGACCTGGAGGTCTCAAACTGACTGATGAGAATTTGGCCTTCAATGAATGTGGGTTGGTGAGTGAAAAAAAAAGATTGTTGGTACCTTCCAGAGCATCTTGAGGCTGTCAGAGCCTTCTGCTGCTCAGAGCTGGGGAGAAGTTTGTGTCCTTTCAGAGCCCCCTAGTTGTGCTCTGAGCCCAAACAAAGCAGGAACTGCTTGGGGGTTTTGAGGTGTGAAGTGCAGGATTCTCCCTCCTGGAGCAGAGAGCAGCTGGGCTGGGAAGGAGGGAAGGCAGCAATGGTGAGGGAGGGTAGGAGCAGAAAACCCAGAGCAGCATCTCCTAAAAGGAGCTGCTTGCAGAATCCAGCCCGTGGATGCACTCAGGGTGTCCTGGGAGTGCCCAAGGCCGGGATGCAGCAACTGGGACAGTGGGAGGTGTCCCTGCCCCGGGCAGGGGGGGCTGGCCGGGCTTTAGGAGGTGTGGCACGGCAGCCCCGAGCCTGGCTGAGCTCAGCAGTGCTCAGTAAGCTGCCTGTCCCGCCCAGGTGCCCTCGGCCCTGCTGAGCCTGGCCTGGGACGCGGCGGTGCCGGTGCCGGTGACAGTGCCAGTGACGGAGGAGCAGCGCAGCCCCCTGCGGCCCGAGCTGCTGGCCGCGGCCCGGAGCCTCTCCTGAATAAAGGGCACTGCCTCCAGTGCTGCTGCCTCGTCCCTCCTTTTCCCCAGACTGCTGGAGCTAGGTGAGCTCACAGGTGGGGGCTGCGCCCTGCTGTCCCCTGCCAGCCCCAGGCTCCTCTCCCCTGGCACTGGGATGCTCCGAGGGGCTTCCAACACACCCTGGGGCAGGGAGTGCCCGAGGGGTCCCAAGGCACAGGTGGAGCAGGGAGTAGGGGCTGTTAGGCTGGATTACCAAGCTGAGCCTGGGTGTGGGGCTGGGTTTAGAACTCAGCTTCCCGTTCTGCTTTGTGTGCACTCTAACTCCTGCTGCAGAGAGGCTGCTGGGGTACAGTTACACTTAGTCTGATTAAATGCAATTATTTAAAGACTCAGTTCTGATCCCAGTTGTTTGAGTTGCATTGTTGCTGTAGGTTTGAGATGCCAAACCAGTCTGTGCTGGGGCTGGCACTGGTGTTACTGGGGCAGCATCACCCCCCTTGTCCCTTCTCAGACCAGAGCCTGGCACCAGGGAACAGCTGCTGGTGGTGCCCAGGGGGAGAGAATAAACCTCAAATCACTGACAATCTTTTAAAGAACTAACTCAGAACTCACCAGTCATAGAAAGATGAAAGCCCCAGCAGGTTTGTTCTGTGAATGATCAAGTTGGATGCCAGCTCAGTCCTTTAATACCTCAAAGTTTTTCTGTGGGACAGAGCCCAGCTCTGATGTAGACAAGAGATTGAGAATCTGGCCCTGACCTGTCCAGCCTGTCCCAAAAGAAGAGAAACGATGCATTTTTCCTTTTCCAAAGGTAAAGCCCTGCTGCTGTTCTCTGGAGCAAGTAAGACCACAAACAGGATGGTACAAGAGCATAAATTCATATATAATTGTACATCATTTATACCCAAGGCCACGCTGTACAACATTATGAACAGTCATTCCCCAGTGGCATCACAATAAGCTTATTCCAAAATCCCTCAGCTACTTTTAGAGATAACTTAGATACCTTCCATTACAAAGAAGTATCAAAATTTCAATAATGCTTTATTAAAGACAGATTAATATGCAGTATTTAAAAAAAAAAAGCTAAAAAGCTAAAACTAAAAATTTAAGCTTCCATCTGGTCTGAAGCAGAACAAAGTGCTGTCTTCTCTTTACAAGAAATGTGGAATACTTTCAAGTATCTTGGCCAAAGATACACGAGGTTTAAAATTTTCTAGCTCATTCTACATACATACAGAGGAGTTAGTAGGCATTTAAATGTCAAATTGGATTAGCTGGGCTGACCATGCTGCTGTCCTGGGCAGCAGCTCTTGTGCCACTGGATTCTGAGGCTGTAGAACCTGCAAAGGAGAGAATGTGTTGGGTTTGTTTTGTTTCTATAAATACCCTCATTCATCCAGTAGAATTTGACTACTTTATGTTTTATCTGTCTTAGCTTCCTGCATCTGTTGTGAGTCTCCTTTTCAACACTATTTAAAAACTGGTTTTAACACTGGCTTCATATTTAATATCACCAATCCAGAATAAAAAAAATCTCTTCAACCATAAAAAGGATTTTCATAATCTTTTCAGTGCTTTGGAGTCAGGCAGAGGCAAACAAACAGAGCTGCCTGTGTGTCAGCAGAGCCTGAGGGAGGGAAGCTGCTCAATGGCATCCTCAGAACAAGAGGTGACAAACCTGAGGCAGGGTTTTCATCTCACAGCCTGGTAATAAGCAAAAGCAGCTTAAGATTAAAGCCAGGCTTCTTGTCAAGCAGTCCCAGTGTCTGTTCTGGGAGGTGAGAGGAGCCCAGATAAAGCCTGGAATGGGTCAAACACTCCAGAATGTCTGTGCACGAGTCCTTATCTAGCAGAGGAGCTGCCCAACACAAACCCCCTTTCCCCAGAGCTCCACTCTGAGCAGAAGAAAGAGCCCAGAGCTTTGGAAAGCACAGCACGTGCTGGGAGTCAGCTCATTGATCTGTGTGATCATGTCCAGAAGCTCTGGGAGATGAAAGGAGCTGCTCCCCATCCTCATCCCAGCCCTGAAAGGAGCTTTGAAGCCCTTTTCCAGGGGATAACTGGGACACAAACACTCAGCTTGTGGAGCAGAGCAGCTCCCTGATGTCACTGGCTCCAGACAATTTGCACCTTCCAGGAAGCACCAGAGGGGTGATCAGAGCCTGCCAGGCCTGGAGGGGCTCTGCAGGTCCCAGGGAGCAGCAAGAGTGACAATAATTCACCAGGGGATCTGCTGGCACTGCCCTAGTGCTCACCTGTGAAACAAGCAGCAGCCAAGGCCTTTGTGGCACTGAGGCAAGGGGAGGGAGCAGCAGGGCAGGAAAGGCAAGAGAAGGCCAGAAATAGCAAAAAAAAAGAAATATTCAAAAAAGGCTAAAAAGCAGGAGTATCTAGAATAAAACAGAAAAGCTCAAGGGATGGTGGAAAAGGGGCAGAAAAGCCCAAGCTGAGCTCACAGCTCTGCTCCCCTGGGGCAGTGTCTGCCAAGAGCCTGGACCCACTTCCCACCTTTTCCTGGCTGTACATCCACAATCATGCAGTCATCATCTTCCTCATCTTCCTCAGTGTCTGCCTGGAATCCATCCATCTCTGCAGCCTGGAGGGAGAGAGCAGGTGCCAGGTGTGAGCCAGGAGGTGGGACTGGCACGGGGGGGGACGGGCACCACAGCCAGGTGGGCACATCTGCAGGGAAGGGAATCCTGCAATTCCCAGCTCCAGGAGCCCCTGGCTGATGCCAAAGGCCTCCCCTGCAGTGGCACACACAGAGGGAGAGAGGCCAAGCTGCTGCTCCAGGATCCTTCCCTCCTACACAAGGAGCTGAGCAGTCCCCACAGCTCAGGCTCCGTGGAAATCTGACTCCTGGCTGGATTTTTGGGAGGGAAATCTCTCCCCCCTGTTTATTGTTTTCATAGAATCACAGACTCAAAAGGTCAGCCAGTGCAGCTGTTTCCCAGCACTGCCAAGGCCAGCACTGCCCATGTCCCCAAGTGCCACCTCCCCCTGGATTTTAAATCCCTGCAGGGATGGGGACTCCAGCACTGCCCTGGGCAGCTGTGCTTCCCCTCTGGGGGAAGAAATGTTCCCTAAATCTCACACCTAAACCCCCTTGGTGCAATGTGGGGCTCTTCCCTCTTTGTCCTGTTGTCCCCTGGAGCAGAGCCCAATCCCCCCACTGTCCCCTCCTGTCAGGGAGTTGTGCAGAGCCCAAGGTCCCTCCTGAGCCCCTTTGGGTGTTCTCTCCCTTCTGAAGATGGAGAATTACTGCTGCTTATCAAGTCTGGCCCTTGTTCTCTCCCAACTCCTCCTCATCTTTGCCAGTCAGATTTTATTCAGGGAGTGCTGACAGCTCCTCCCTTGCTGCCCAGGTTTCCTGCCATGGGAAAAGCCCAAATTCCCAATTTTGAATCAAGAACACAGAACCCAAGTAGTGCCACAAACTGAAGTTGCCCACCTGTGAGGGTCTGTTGTTTTTTTTCCCTTCAGCTGGAAGTGGAATGAAAATCCTGATCCCCATCCCCTAAAAACTGTTCCAAGCCAAGAAATTTTCAGTTTACATCTTTCAATAAAGTCCCAGCTCTCAGATTAAATCCCTCCTACACGTGGGCAGGTGCTGCCCACTCCAGCACCAAAATTTTCCTCTCCTCAGCTTATGTAAGAACACCTTTCCTCACACAAGCCCTGGTGTGAGCTTCCCAGCAGGGGAACACGTGCCAGAGTGGGATCTGGCAGCTGTGCCCTCCCAGCCTTTGCCAGGCTCCCCCCAGCTCCAACCTCCTCCACAGGTAGGGAGAGATCTGAATTCAACACCTGAGCAGGGCTGATGGAGACATCAGGGATGAAAACCTTCTGGGGCTGTGACACCTCTGCACCTCCCCAGCACAGCTCTGAGCTTTGAAGCATTCAGGCTGGTGATGTAATTCTCCCAAAAGCCTTTGTTTTGCTATTTCTGCTCCCTCACAAGCTGAATTTCCAGTGGGTGCCAAGCAGAGACTTTTATCTCTGCCTTTATTTAGTGTACAAGAAAAAACCCAAGCAGATGGAGTTTGGGGGCTGAACAGCTTCTCACAAGTCTCTGATCTCTATCAATACCTGAATGCTGAGCTTTTTCAGTAGAAAAGCCAAAAAAGCCAAGAATAAATTGGGAAGGCAAAGCATCAAAAGCATCAAAAGCCTCATCTGTGGTCCATGGGAGGGGGGTGGAATGAGATGAGCTTTAAGGTCCCTCCCAACCCAAACCTTTCTGGGGCTCTTTCCTAACCTGCTGCACAGGGAAGGAGGAATAAATCCACTGGCAGGGATTTCAAACCCTGTGGCATTGGAAGCAAAAGGTTCATAACCCCAAGTTCCTGCACCTAAAGCCTCAACAGAGCATCCCAAGCTTTGTGGGGAGTGCCAGGAGGAAACATGGAGAGAGGTTTTGGAAAGGGATGGAGGGACAGGACACAGGGAATGGCTCCCCACTGCCAGGAGGCAGGGCTGGGTGGGATTTGGGATGGAATTCCTCCCTGGGAGAGTGGGGAGGGCTGGGATGGAATTCCCAGAGCAGCTGTGGCTGCACCTGGATCCCTGGAATGTCCAAGGCCAGGCTGGAGCAGCCTGGGACAGTGGGAGGTGTCCCTGCCATGGCAGGGGTGGCACTGAGTGGGATTTTGAGGTCCTTTCCAAGCCAAACCCTTCTGGAATTCCATGATCCCATTTTTCAGTCATGATTAGGCTCCAGCACTACCTGTGGTTACCCTGAAAAGCAGAAGCAACAACAGGAAAACCACAACACAGCTCCCAAGCAGCAACCACTGCAATTCCATCTCATTTGGGCCCTATGAATTATTATATTACATTTTTAAACCAGCTCTTGAAATTCAGCTTTGTGTGTGTCAGGAGGAGCTGGAGCCTTCACAGACTGCCCTGGGCTGAGCTGCAGCACTTGGGAACCACATTTAATCTGTTCACATGCAACTGCTGTAAGTCATCAGCTCGGGCTGTACATCTGGCAGCCACAGGCACACATAAAACCTGCACACAAATTACACACAGCTGTAAAACCAAGGCCAAGCAGACTCTCCAACTATTCACAGCTTGGATGCAATCACTGCCAAATAGCAGAGAATGGAAGAACAGCAGGAGAGCAACGTTTCCAATGGAACACAGCCTCCAAGCTGCACACACACACAAAGGAAACCCATCTCTTTAGAGCCATCATTTCACTGCTCTCCCCACAAAAAGGGGGTTCTGGTTCTGGCTGGAGCCAACAGGGTGCAAGCCCCACAGGCAGCACAGCACCCTGCAAACCCCACAGCCAGCACAGCACCCTGCAAACCCCACAGCCAGCACAGCACACTGGGTACAACAAACACCCTGCAAACCCCACAGCCAGCACCCCTCACTGGGTACAACATCCTGCATCTCTTTAGAGCCATCATTTCACTGCTCTCCCCACAAAAAGGGGGCTCTGGTTCTGGCTGGAGCCAACAGGGTGCAAGCCCCACAGGCAGCACAGCACCCTGCAAACCCCACAGGCAGCAAACCCCACAGCCAGCACCCCTCACTGGGTACAACATCCTGCATCTCTTCAGAGCCATCATTTCACTGCTCTCCCCACAAAAAGGGGTTCTGGTCTGCAGGGCAGTGGCTGGAGCAACAGGGTGCAAACCCCACAGCCAGCACAGCACCCTGCAAACCCCACAGCCAGCACCCCTCACTGGGGCATGACACCCTGCAAACCTCACAGCCAGCACTCCTCACTGGGGCATGACACCCTGCAAACCTCACAGCCAGCACAGCACACTGGGTACAACAAACACCCTGCAAACCCCACAGCCAGCACAGCACTGCACACTGGGTACAACACCCAGCACCCCTCACTGGGCACACCACCCCACCCCACCCCACCAGGAGCTCACCTGCTCAGCATCCCGAGGTCTCTTCATGAACTGGGTGATGGACATGCTGCCCAGGGCCTTCCTCTTGGCTGCAGGGGGGGTGGGCAGGGGCAGGGGCGGGCCTGGCACGCTGCCCCCCTCCTCCTTGCCAGCACAGGGCACCTGGGTGACGTAGTTCCACTGGCAGGGCACGGGCAGCTGCAGGTGGCCGAAGCTGCGCAGCACCTCGGCGTGCACGTACCAGCACATCCTGAACTCGGGCCTCTTCTCATACACTGAGTTCTCTGAGATGATCCTCTTCAGCCTGGCCTTGGAGGGGACCCCGCTGTCCTTGTCCTTGTCCTCCCCCCCGGGCGGGGGCGGGGGGCTCCCCTCCACGTCCCCGAAGCGGCCCTGCCTGCAGCATTCCTGGAATTCCTGGATGATCACCCTGCTGCCGTGCACGTTCCCGTGCAGCAGAGGCAGGAGGTGCCCGAGGACTGCACGGGGAGGAGGAAAAGGGGACACAGGATAGGTGAGAGTTTGGCAAAGCCAGGGGGGTGTAAATCAGCACCAGAGGGGGAAATACCAGGGTTGATTTTTGAAGGCTCCATGGGCAGGATGGATGGGGCTTGGAGCAAGTGGAAGGTGTCCCTGCCCATGGCAGAAGACTTTAAATTTGTCAATTCTTTACATCCTTAAAGGATGATCTTTAAGGTCCCTCCCAACCCAAACCACTCTGGATTCCATGATTGTAACAGCAGCTAAATTTGATGTAAAAAACTTCACCCCAATAATAACACCACCCTGGAGTGAAATCCCCATCCCCTGTTTAGCCCTCATGTGAGTTATTCACATCCTTGTGTTAATCAGGTGCAGGAAAAGCTCAGGACTGGAACCCAACACAGAAACCAAACCCTTCCCCCCAAACAATAAACAGGCTCAAGCCCGTCCTGAATCTGAGCTTGCTCAAGTCTGCTTGGCTTTATTTCCTAGATTGCCCAGAGCAAGACTCTTTGGAGAGGCACTGCCAGAAAACTCCTTTCCAAGAGCTCTCAGAGATTCCTTGGATTCCAGACCTGTCAGAAACAGCTCATTCTGAATTCAACACTCAATAATTCCCTGCTCCCTCCTAAGCAGAGTACAACATTGTGGAAGTTTAGCCCTTCAGGTCTTACTTTGCTGATCTTTTGCTCTTTTTTTGCTACATTTCTGTGTCTGCTGCTCTTCCTCTGGCACAGGAGGATCCAGGACACAGGCTGTGAACTGCTGGAGCACCTTCAGGTCCGTGTTGGTGCTGCTGTCCTCTGCTGCCCTTTCCCAGACACAGCCAATCTTCACAGGCTGCAGCACATGGAACCTCTTGCCCTTGGCTATCAGCTCATCCCACTCCTTTGCTTTCAGTTTCTGTCGAACCTTCTGGTTCTCTGGGTCACACTCCTGCAGCCCAGGGGACAAAGGACTCATTACACCCACGCCAGGAGAAAAAAAAAAAAAAAAAAAAAGAGCTTTTTCAAGGCAGCTTTGCCTCGTGCTCCCTGAGGCACACAGGGCTCCTGAGGGAGCCCAGCCCTGCCAGTACTGACACCACACAGCTCACTGGGAACCCAGGGACACCCAGCTCCTCACCTCTGTCACACCTTCATCTTCAGATAGGTACCCATGGGGTACAAAAAACCCATCGTCCTCATCTTCATCCTCTCCCTCCTCTTCATCATCCTACAAATAAATGCATTAGGAGTCACACTGCCAAGTGCAAGTGGTTCCTGATTTTTTTCAGCATGCAGGATCCTCACCTCCTCACTATGGGAGAGACTTTCCCCTGGCTCCTCCTCTTCCCACTCTTCATCACTGTCTACTTCATAGTCCAGCAGCTTCTGCAAGAAATGCCAACATTTGTCCATCACTGGAGAGCACAGCACCGAACCCAGCCTGGGGTTTCAAAGCTGAGGGAACAAAGGGGCTGAGAAATCCCAGAGGACTGGCCAAGCACATTGATTTCTAGAGCCCAAAGAGGGAGGAAGGCAGCAGGCTGAGGTGCTTACAGTGTCCTTGGACCATGGATTCCTGCCTCGGATCAGGGGGGTTCTCTTGTTCCAGGTGCCCCAGTAGGCAGGGCGGTGGTTCTCACAGAACTGCAGCAGCTTCATCCTGCCAAACTTCTCCCTCTCAGGGACAGCATCTGTCTGGCAGCTGTCCACCACCACCACGTCACTGGGAACACAGGGGAGGGCTCAGGAAGCACAGAGCAGCTCCAGCCTCCCCTCCCCTCTCAGCCCCTCTGCAGCTCATCCTGCAGACACAGACCCAGAGCGAGCCTCACTGACCTGTTCACACTGTCACTGCTGTCATGGACCAAAGTGGGCCCAGTTTTTCGTGGTTTACGACATTTCAGATCCCTCAAGAAAGAAACTTCATCATTCTGGGCGTGCAGGAGCTTATCCAGCTCTTCCAGGTACTCTGGATCCAGGGCAACACGGCTCAGGGGGGCTAGGACCATGTTCTCCTTAATTTCAAAAGGAGCAAACTTCCCACAGGAGCCAGCAAGGGTCTGAAACATCAAGGGAGGAATGTCAGGGTTTGGACACTGAGAAGCTGCAGCACCAACACGTGCAGGAAACACCTGCTGAGGTGTTGTTTGAGGTGAAGATGTAGGTTAAGTGAAGATTTAGGTTAAGCCCTTCCTGTGCAAACTCCAGCAGATCTTCCAGGCAATGCAGAAGACAGAGCTGAGATTCACTAAACCAACCACAAATGTCTTCTGTAGTCCCTGCTCTGCCTTTTCCTTAAAATCCTTTACACTTTTGAGACCAGGAAATAAAGAAAATGCAATGCTTTGACAACCTGAGAAGCTGTAAGGGGCAGCTGAGGATCAAATCAGGGTCAGGAACAAGCTGAACAAATTTGTTAGGAACAACTGTGGGACACAGGCACAGCAATGCCTCACCTTGGGGGCCTGTGGAGTCTTTGGTTTCTGGAAGAACCTGGTGATCTCTGCCTTCTGTGCATGGAGGCGCTGAAATGAGAACCCAAATGCAAACTGTCAACACAGAGATGGAAACAAAGCTGTGGAACTCCAGGTGAGCTCATGCATGACTCAACTTCACATGCAGCCAGGCACAAAGCAAAGTTCAGGCAGTACCAGCTCCTGTGACTCAACACAAACCCTCCTCATCCTCCCTGACACAAGCAGGGTCACTCCAGGGGAGAGGTCACTTGTGGGCACTCAGAAACCCACACAGAGAACACTGGGGAGGGTAAAAGCAGAGGAGCCAAGAGTGAGAAAGGAACAGGGAAAAATCTGGATGGAGCAGCCCAGCAGGTCAGGGGGACAGGCTCCATCCCAGCTGGCACCTCCAACACTTCACCCCAGACAGAATTTAGACACAAGCCAGGGAAAGCTTTTTTACCTTTTCTTCCTCCTTTAACCGTTTCTCCTCTTCTTTCTTTCTCTTCTCCTCAAGTTTTGCCCTTGAAAACAAAGACTATGTCAATTGTCACCCAGCAGGAAGGGGTTGTCAGCACTGAGGAGGAGGTGGGAGGCCCCAGAGCATGACCCAGACCCCACCACGAGGATCATCTGTCAGAACCACACTTGGTTAAGTGCAGAGAAGACTTTTGTTCATTCCTTCTAGAGCAAATATTGACCCATTTAGCCACAGAGTTAACAGGCTGCCTCAAATTTCCCTCAATACCAGGAAATTAAAGGGATCATCAAGTCCCAGGTACCTTCCTCAACAAACAGGGCCCAGTGCCAGCCCAGGTGAGCCAGCTCAGGGGGGAGCTGAGCTGGGAAGGGGCACAGAGTCCCTCAAGCATTTCAGAGCCACCCCTGAGCCCAGGCCCGTGCTGCTGGGGCAGGGCAGCCTCTGGAGGGCCAGTCCAGGGGAAGGAGGGGGTGGGAATGAGCCCAGGGAGCCCAGGAGCTGCAGAGCCCCAGCACTCACTCCAAAGCCTCCTGCCTCTCCTTGCGCTTCTCCTCCTTCACTCGCAGCTTCTCAGCTTTCTCCTTCTCCTCCTTCTCTTTCTTTTCCCTCCTTTCTCTCTCTTTCAGCTCCTTCTCTTCCTCTTTCCTCTTCTTTGCCTCCTCCTTGGCTCGTTCTTTTGCAGCTTTTGCCTCTTCCTTCAGCCTGCCCTTCTGCTCCCTCTCTGCCTGCAGCCTCTGCAGCTTGTCCGCACGCTCCTGGTCCTGGGGCACAAAGGGGACACTGGGGCAGCTGCACCTGCTGGTGCCAAACCCCTGATGGAAACCAGCAGCTCACCAGCAAACAGCAAACTGGACCCACCCAGTGCCTGACCTGCAGCATCACAAAATACCCTGGAATGTGATATCCTCCCCAGGAATGCAGGTGGGAGCACATCCCCAGCTCCCTGCTGCCTCAGCAGCAGCCAGCTGAGCTTCCCTCTGCTGCCTCTCTCAAAGCTTTAATTATTCTTTTCCCTTAGCAAATAATAAAAAAAAAAAAAAAAGGTGCTTCCATTTTTCTAAGCATCAAAGAAAAGCTTTGTGTTGAGTCATCTTCATTACCACTGTAGCATTAACGAAAATTAGATGGGAATTAAAAAATTGTAATTATTCCCTTATTTAATAGGAGATTTCAGATTCTTTCCAAAATATTTCCTCCTGAGCTCAGATTTCATGCTCCAGTGCCATTGTAGGGCTACACTGGTGTCACTTCTACAAGTGAATTCCAGCTGATTTGACATCATAAACCCACAAGGATTTTCTGATGCTTTCCACTATCACAGAAATCAGACTTTGATGATCCCTGTGGGTCCCTTCCAAGCTGATATATTCCATGATCTCAGGGAATATTCATAATATTCAGGGAATCATGTGAGTCTCCAAACTCCAGACTGTGGAGTTTATCCCTTGTTTTCTTCCATTTCAGATCATCAGACACCACCAGTGCCCTGAGCTTGTTCAAGGGGCACTCTGGGCACAGTGGGGGGAAGATTTTATTTTATTGGAAGTGTTCCTTTCATGGGGTTTCCTCCAAAACAACAATTCCCACCATGGCTCTGCTGACAGAAAGGAGAAAAATGTTAAATTAAAGAGAAATGGCTTTTCTGTGCTGCAGGCACTGGTGATGTCACCAGGAAAGGAGGATCTGCCTGTGCCCAGACACTCCAACTCCTCCCTGGGTATTTTCAGTTTTCTTTTATTGATTTCACATCTCTCCTTGTCAACATCAAGGCTTCCTGAGCAGTGTCACAACACAAATAACTGCAGAAAGCCACCAACAGCCAAATGGTGCCAATGGCAAGGAAACAACACTGTCAGCCTGAGTCATGGAATGTGCTGGGTGTGGGGAGCTGGTGTGAAGCTGACAGCTCACTGGTGGGTCTAGTTCATTCTCAGCATCATTTTTAGCTCCCATTCTCCTCTCTCCCTCACATCCCTGCTATTTTTAACACAGCTATAGAAGGGAAGAAAACAACAGATTGAAATTCTATATGGGGCACTGGGAAAAGCAGGGAGCTTTACAGCTACAACTTACATAAAACATAAAAGGAGTTTATAAACAAGGCACTGAGAGAGACAGAATTCCTCACACAAACCTGCCCAGGTGCAGGTGGAACAACCCCAAAAAATCCCACTGATGCAGCACTGACCCTTCAGCCTCCTCCAGATCCAGCACTCCAGGCCTGGCAGCAGAATTAGGGAGCAGAGTTTGCTGAGTTTGCATCCAAGCCAACAGAACCTGGAGCTTGAGCATTCCCAGTGGTGGCATCCAGTGGTGACATTCTCTGGGAAGCCACACACACAGGGCCCCACTTGCCTCGTGTGTTAATAAAAACAGACCCTGCATTTCTGGGCTTAAATGTTCCCAATCCCTCCCCAGAAAGCCCCAAATGCACCCACAGCTCCATTCTTTGGAAAGAGCCAAGCACTTTAAGTGCCTGCATTAAAGGTTCTTCCACACTCCTCATGGGGAGGAAAAGTGGCAAAAAGATGTTCCAGCTGGGCTGGATAAAAGGAAAGGCCTTTGCTGGCTGCTCAGGGGAGCTCTGGGTGTCAGGGAAATGCCTTACTCTTTGCAATCTCAGCTTCTCCTTCTCTGCTGAACTTCTGTGGAATTTCTGAGGTACCTGGAATCACAAAATGCAAGTTTTAGAGGAGATCCTGGTCCTCCCTTTCCAGCCTGAGTGACATCAGGTTGCTCCTGCAGATCACACCCAGTCCCTGCAAATTCCCCCAAGGCAGGGAATGAGGACACACCTCAGGCAGATCCAGTTTTCCCTTTTCCATCCCAGCCTGGATCCATCCCAGCTCCTGCTCCCATGAAACCCTCAGGAGTGATGAACAAACCCCTCAGGCACCCTCAGGCCCACAGGAGCCTCTGCAAGGGGCACCACGTGCACAGCACCCAGGGGACATTTCAGTATGGCAAAGTCACTTCCTTCCAGCTAAACTTGGGCTTGTTTAGGGTTGTTTTATTTTTTTTTTATCCACCTATCTTGCTGTGCTGTTTAGCTGTAACTTTATGAATACAAGGACTGTTTGTCACATTTTAACACTGTTTCTCCTTCTCATCACAGTCCACTTGACCTCCCACCAGTAACAGCACACTGACCCTAAATTCCAAACGGGGTACACTTGTCATTTATCTTTTATTTATGGGAGGAAGAAAAAAGTGTTTTGTGCTACATGATCATTGTTCATAGACTGGTTAAAGGCCTAATTTGTCAATATTTCAGCACACTGTGACTTGATTTACCAGATCCCCCCCTCCTCCTGCCATCCACATAATCACATTTTAACTGTGATTAACAGGCTAACACAGCCCAACTGCTTTATTTGCTACATTTATCTGATATAAAACAGGAGTTCTGTCAAGTGGGGCCTTCAGCTCCTCAGAGCTTTTTCCTCCTAGGAAAACAAACCTGCCAGGACTCCCAGCTGCACAGCCTGGGGTGCAGCCCCTCATTTTGGGGAGCAGCACATGAGCAAACCCAGCCCCAGTGGCAGTACTGGATTACACCAGCAGTGCTTGCTGCTGTTCTGCTACACTGGAAATACTTCATGCCTGCTTGAGTGTGTCTGTTTATTTTAGAGGTGGAAGAACTGGGAGTTTTCACAGAGGAGGAACTGATCATTTGATTTGATAAACACAACAAGAGGAGCGGGAGAACCATCCCCGTGGTTCATGAGCTGATGCTGCTGCCCTTGGAAGCTTCTCTGTCAAATCTGCCCCAAAAATCAGGGTATTTGGGGGTCTCCTGCTGAAGCAGAGCTGCTGAACTGAAACTCAAGTGACCAAAAACCTCCCTCATCCAGAGCTTTTTCATGGAATCTCAGAATGTTTTGGGTTTAAAGCCCAACCAGTGCCATGGGACACGTTCCACTGTCCCAGGGTGCTCCAATCCCCACTCAGCCTGGCCTGGGACACTTCCAGGGATGAAGCAGCCACAGCTTCCCCTGGGAAATCTGTGCCAGAGCTTTTCCATGGCAGCTGCAGAAATTCAGAGCTGGAAAAGCATCTGCACTGGCTGTGTTGGGGGAACATCCTCCCAGGAATCCCAGCAGCTCCAAGGAGAGTGAACAGAGCTTGGGAAACAGCTCCTAAAGCACAAAGCTGCTCCTAGATGCTGTTAGCAAAACACCAAGTGGGCATTTCACTAAAGAAATGTAAATACAGCCAGAACCAGGGAGGATAAAATCCTTTAGCTGCAGGATTTCAAGATCCCAAAGGGGCAATAATTCAGTAATTAACCACCACCACCTTCCCTACACTCCTTGGTCTCCCACTCATCCTCTTGCCCACAATCCCAGGAACCCAAACATGGCACCACAGCAGCTTCCAGCCCAAAGCAGAGCAGACCAACCTTCCTGGCAGGTGTGGAGGCAGCCAAAGGACTCGTGCTCCTCTTGCTCTCTGCCACGAGCTGCACGTCGGGCGAGCTCCCGGAGCTCAGCGAGGAGTGGCTGAGCCCCGAGTCCCCCTCGTGGGACGACTCCAGGGCCTCGTTCTCTGATGTGGTGCTGCCATCCAGAGAGACCACTGGGGGGGATTTCAGGCTCATGATGTCCTCCAGCAGCACCACGGGTACCTTGCCCTCAAAGAGCACATCCTTCAGTTCGTCCTGAGCGCCCTTCCTGCCTGCCCCAGGCGCGGAGCACGGCTGGCTCCCGGCGCCCCGATCCTGCTGTGGGGCTGCAGCTGCACAGGGCCCCTCAGTCTGCCTGGAGCCACCTGCAGGGCTGCTCTGCGAGGAGTTCAGGCAGCTCAGCTGCTCCAGCTCTTTTCCTATGGTGCCGTTGGTGACAGCAGCTCTAGAATCCACGTCCCCCCGCTCTGTGCTGTCCCCAAGTCCGTGGCCAGAGCCCTCGGAGGGGTCAGGAATATCCCCAGGGTCACTTGTGTCACCTCCTGGGTTTTTCTGGATAAAATGGTCCAAGGGACCCTTTCCATTCACAAGTTTTGGAGTCAAATTCCTATCTGAGCCCAGCTGGCAGTCGTTCTCCACATTGTCCAGGGAGGCACCGGCAGCATCCAGGGACTGATCCTTGCTTGGAACAAAAGCACTCGGGGAGCTCTTGACTTTTTTGACTTCTGAATCCACATCAAGTTTTTCCTTTGGCACAGGATTGAGGCGCTTGAAGGGCAGCCGAGCTGCAACAACAACACCAGGTTACTGAGTGACAGCAAACGTCAAAGGATTTCATTCATTTTGAAGCATATGATTGAGATGAGCCACTTAGAGATCGTTTAATCACAGCCAAACCAATGTATTTAACAAAATCAGGTCTGAAACGCTTGTAATGTGTTAAAATTGCACTGGATGAGAGACACTGCCTTACCTTGGACGAGTTTCCGTGGAGGAACAGCAGCTTTGTCTCTGCACTCCATGGCTACGGGAGAAAACAACAAATCAACACCCATGCTTGTTCCCAAGGAGCTGCTGCTTCCCTGCGCTGAGGCAGAGCCCAACAGCTCCCCCAGAGCCGGTGAGGGAGGACAAAGGGGTCCCAATGTCACCCCCAGGCCAAAGGAACCCCGGATGCAGCGGGTCCCAGCAGCCACAGTGTCCCCCTGGCTGGGCTGGGCAGGAGCCTGGGGACGTGTGAGGGAATTCCTCCCTGGCAGGGTGGGCAGGCCCTGGCACAGGGTGCCCAGAGCAGCTGTGGCTGCCCCGAGATCCCCGGCAGTGCCCAAGGCCAGGCTGGAGCACCCTGGGACAGTGGAAGGTGCCTCTGCCATGGCAGGGCCGGGCCTTCAGATCCCTCCCCACCCAAACCGCTCCGTGATTCCAAGAATGAGGCTGCAGGGCGGGCCCGGGCCCAGCCCCGGGGCGCGGCGGCAGCTCCGGCGCCTCCTTTGTTACCCCGGGCAGGCCCCGCGCACCCCGCGGCCCAACCGCCGCCGGAAACACCTCGCGCCCCGGCCGCACCGCATCGCACCCCCGACTCGGCTCCACCTGTGCCGCTGGCAGGCGCGGCTCGCGGCGCTGCCGGGCGCCTCGCACACACGCTCCGCTCCCCCGGGCAGTGCTGGGTCCCCCAGGAGAAGCACACAGCTGTGCCACAGTTAGCTCCCAACATGACCGCCCCTCCCGCCTGTCGCGACAGAGCGACTCTCTCCGCCGCTCAGTCGCGACCCGCGGCGGTTCCGCCCGGCCGGCAGGGGCGCGCTGGCACAGGGCGGCGCTCCGGCCGGCGCCGCTCGATGGTGGCGGGCGCGGGGGCGGGGCCGGGCGGCGGCGGAAGCGGCGGCGGGGACGGGCCGGGCTGGGACGGGCGGAGCGTCCTGAGGCTCCCGAAGCTCCCGCCGCCCCCGCACCAGGTCCCGCCGGCCGCAGACCGGGCCCCCGCCGCCACCGGGCCAGGCACCGGCACCATGTCGGTGGCGGGGCTGAAGAAGCAGTTCTACAAAGCGACCCAGGTGAGACACCGGCACCCTGTGCGCCCGTTCCCGCCGCCGTTGGGCTCCGGGGAGGCCGCTCTTCCCTTACCGGTTGGCAGAACCCGTTCCGGCCGCTGCTGGCCCGGCGGTGCCCGATCCCCGCCGTTATCCCCTCCCGCATCCCGGTGCGGGGCCCGCACCCGGTTCCCCCGGTGTCCAGCCTGGCACCCCCCGGTGTACCCCCGGTTCTCAGCGTGATCCCGGGGCTCGCTGCGGGCTGTGAGCGGAGCTGGCACCCCTAGGGGTGGGGGGCGGTTTGGGGGTCCCGTTCTCCCTTCCGGACACGGGCGGGGAAACTCCTTCCCCGGGCACCGGAGGCTGCGGGGCGGGTGGCACCGTGGGGGTCACTTGGGGGGTTCTTCCCCCTTCCCAAAACCCGCACAACCGGGACGGATCCAGCCCTAAACCTGCCGGGAGCGGAGGAACCGCCGGTACCGCCGGCCCCGCTAAGCCCGGCTCCGCTAAGCCCGGCCCCGGGAGCCCCGAGCACGGGGATAGGACTGGGAGAAACCTCGGGAATTCCAGCCGGGATCCACCCGGTTTGTGCCGCGTCCTTGGAGCTCTTCCCCCGATTCCCCATCCCTGGAAGTGCCCAAGGCCAGGCTGGGGCAGTGCAAAGGGCTGGAATGTGATGGAATCTTTCAGGTCTCTCCCGACCCGAGCCGAGCCGAGCCGTTCCAGGCTCGGTTCATCAACAGCTTTTCCCTCAGCCTCAAACGAGGGGTGGCCGTTCCCCATCCCCCGAGCTGAATTATCCTTCCCACCGCTTCCTGTTAACAGTTGTGAGGTTTTTTTAATGCATTTTGGGAACGATTCAGGAATCACAAATCCCCCTCTGCCGCTGCTTTCCTGCCCCTGTTTTAAATTCCAGATAAATTTGGCACAGATCGTGTTTTCCATCAGTGACTTTAAACCCTTTCAGCTCATCCCACCCCTGTGTGCGACGTGTGTCGCCTCCTTCCTTGGCTCTCTTTCTCCAAATCCATTTTATTTACCCAGAAAAGCAAAATAACAAATTTCTGAAGTCATCCCCCACCCCCTTACCCACTGGATGATGCTGGGGTGGCTTTTTTCACTATTCCATGGGAAAAGGTCGTGCTGGGAACTTGGTGTGGGAGGATTTTGTGGCTCTGGATGTGCTGTGGTGGTGTCAGGAGGTGAAAACTCCTCGGTGGCTCAGGACTAATGTGTTCCTAAACCAAAAAATATCATTTTAAACCCGCGATGAAACTGTTTTTTGGAGCAATCACAAATTCTTCCAGAGGTGCTGCCACCCCCTTGCAGTGCTCTGGGGACAGGGACAGAGGTGTCCACAATTTAGAGATGCTCTGACTGGAAACTGGGAGTCACTGGTTCCATTTTTTCATCTCCTCCTCCCCTTCCTTCCCTTTCCCTCCTTTCCTCCCTTCTCCCCTTCCTTCCCTTTCCCCCCTCTGGTCCCACTCAGCCCTTGGCTGAAGGGGAGGGGAGGATTAGTTATTTTTTGGCTCATTTCAAACCATCAGACACTGCCAAAGCTGAACATGTGGAAGATCTTTCCCCAAATGTTACGTTTTGTTCCACGTCTGTCCTCAATTGGAGGCAAAGGGAGCCAGGAGCAGGGTGTGCAGGGACCCCAGAGGGTTTGGGATCCCTGTCCAGGACCCAGAGGGAGCAGGGCTTGGCTCCTGGGGCTCATCCATGTGATTCCTCCAAGCCCACACGCAGGAGAGAGCCCAGAGTATCCTGGAAAAAAATAAATAAATAAAAAAAATACTGAGTCGTGCTGGCAAGTGCTGCGGATGGGGAGCAGCTCCCAGAGTGTCCAGAACAGGTTCTGCCTGTTCACAGCAAACTGTTCTCTAAAAAAAAATAAAGCAAGCTGGAGAAAGCATCCTGAGAGGAAGGGGGAGAGACAGCAGCAGCTTGGAGCTGGGAACAGGGTGGGAAGTCCCAGGCTGCCTGGGCCGAGGCTTCATCCAGCTGGGAATTCTTGCAGGGACCTTCTGGTGTGCAAACAGCTTCGTTTGCAGCCTTGGGGCTCTGTGCAAACTGATGTAAATCCTGAAATCCTGCAGAGCTTCCCAGCCGTGGGCAGGACAGGGAATCCCCAGGGCATGCTGGGGGTGTCACCAGGGATGGGGAGCAGCACCCAGGGTGGGGCTGGAATCATCCCGGGAATCCTGCCTGGGTCACCTCAGCTGGCAGCAGGAGCAGCCCAGGGGCTCCTGGGGACAGGGGGATTTGGGGCTGGGGGTGTGCTGCCCTCCCCAGAGCCCCCCTGTGTGGGGATTCCTGCTGGATCCACGATCCCATGGATCACAGCGGGGTTTGGCTTGCAGGAGACCTTGGAGCTCATCTCCTTCCACCCCCAGGCCAGGCTGGACAGGGCTGGGAGCAGCCTGGGACACTGGGAGGTGTCCCTGCCCGTGGCAGGGGTGGCACTAAATGGGATTAAGGTCCCTTACAAGCCCAGCCAGTCTGGGGTTCAGCCAAACTGGATTAACGTGCTCCCAAAGCCTGTGTGAGCTGAGCCTAAACCCTGCCAGGCCTGCCTGGGCTCAGGAGCTCGTGCTGGCCCAAGGCACAGCCCAGCCAGCTCCTCCTCCACATCCAGAGCCATTTTCCACAAGGGGAAAAGGCAAGTGCTAATTAAAACTCAGCAGCCCTTGACACACACACACGCGTTTCCCCGAGTTTGGTGACAGCTCCCAAGGCTTCCAGAGGTATTTTTGGCCATAAATAGCCCCTTGCAGCCTGCCTGGCCCATCCAGAGCCAGCCCAGCCCAGCAGGGCCTGCGTTCCTGAGCTCCCTGGGCCAGCAGGGAATGCTGTCTGTGCCCTGGGAGCTTCCAGGGGCTGCCACAGCCTCTGCTCCGAGCTGGGGCACGGGAATGTGCAGCTCCCAGAGCTGTGTGGCACTGGGGACACAGCCTGCAGCTGGCACAGAGGACATTTCCCCTTTTTTCTGCCCTTTGTGGTCACTGCTCTTGGTGCTGCTGGACTGGGATTTCCTTCACTTCTCCTTGGGTTGGGATTTCCTTCTTCCCCCCTCAGCCAGGGTTCTCTCTGTGGTGGTTTGTGCTCTGCTTTGAAATGTGGGGTTTTTCTTCACTTTGCCAGATGAACCTTTCAAAAGCTCTTTTTTTTTTTTTTTTGGTTGTTCTGTTGGGGTTTTTTGATATAAGCTCAGCCCTGCTCCCACTGGCCAGGCTTGCTCCTGGAGGCAGGAGGTGTCTTTGGATGGTTTGGGTTGGAAGGGACCCTAAATCCCATCCCATTGCCTGGGCAGGGACACCTCCCACAATCCCAGACTGCTCCAAGCCCCGTCCAGCCTTGGACACTTGCAGGGATGGAGCAGCCACAGCATCTCTGGGGAGCTGTGCCAGGGCCTCAGCACCCTGTGAGCAGAGAGGGGAGCAGGGAATTCCTGGGGAGGGATTTGGCAGCGCCAGGCTCTGACTCCTTATCTGTACACGGGAATTTGGACTGGGATTTTGCTGATTCCTGCCAGCCTGGAGCCTCCTGCCAACCTCTGTCCCACAGCACCTGATGTTTCTGTATTAACATTAACCTGGGCTGGATTCCCCTGCAGCTCCTGGATTTATCTTCCCACTTTAATCTGCTCCTGAGGCTGGGGGAAATCTGGATTTTGCTGGAGCCTGGGGTGAGATCCTCCAGCTCTGCTTCCAGCCAGGATCCATCCCAGAGCATCCTCCCCTGCTGCCTCTGGGGGTGGCTGTTCTGGGGATGTGTTTGCAGATCCAGGGGGAAAAGGGGGCTCAGGGGGGACCTCATTGCTCTCCACAGCTCCCTGCAAGGGGGCAGGGCCCAGGGAGCAAGTGACAGGAGCAGAGGAAACGGCCTCAGCCAGGCTGAAATTTGATATTAGTGCGAATTTTTCCATGGAAAAGGTTGTCAGGCATTGGAGCAGGGCAGCAGTGGAGTCCCCATCCCTGAATTGTTCAAAAGCTGTGTGGATGTGGCACTTGGGGGCACAGTGCTGGGCTGGACCCAGTGCTCCTAAAGCTCTTTTCCAGCCTCACCCATTCCCTGATTCCACATGTGGCAGAGGCTGAGTGTCCCCAAACCTCCTGGGGACAGGAACGAGGTGCCAGTGCCTCCCTTCAGGCCTGGCTGCTGCTGCCTGCACACTCACAGAGGTTCCTCTGCCACGTCCAGGGGAAAACCTGCAGCCAGGATATTTTCCTGTGGATTCCCTCTCTTTTTCCTGGGTGATTTGACTGGCAGAACCAGCCTGGGCTGGCTGGTCCATCAGTGCTGGAGCTGAGCAGCCCCAGAACCAAACAGGTTTCATCTTCCTAGGATTGTCTCTCTCCAGAGTTTCCTATAAATTGGCTTTTCCCCCCTCATTTGAGGTTGTTTTTGCAGCCATTGGGCTCTGACATTGGGAGCTCCAATTCCTGGAAGGCAGGGACAGAAAACAGAGCTGGGGAACTCCAGCTCTGCATATCCTGCTCCTTTTGCTCCCCTTCCTGTGGCTGATGTCAGCCAGGGAAAGTTCTCCTGTGCTTGCAGCTGGGGGAATCTGGGATGAGGGCAGGATCTGTGACTCAGGCTGGGGGGGTCATGTGGCCCTGGGATGCTGAATCCACGTCATCTGCCTGAAATCCTGGATTTATCCAGCTGAGTGCACAGGGGAAGGAAGGAAATCCTTCCTCCCCCTTTTCCCTGCCACTGCTTTCCTCCTGGGAAAGAGCAAAATGGGGCTGAGCCTGAGCTCAGGCAGCCTGCTTTGTAAAAGCTGATTCATTTCTTTAGCTTTTTTTTTTTTTTTTTTCTTTCCTTCTTGCTCCTCTCCCCCATCTCTGCATTTGCCAGGGCTCCCAGCCCCATCCCTGTGGGAATCCTGGGCAGCTCCTCCTGCCTGGAACTGCAGAAATCCCAGAGGGAATCCCTGGGGAGGGAGCTGGAGTCTGCTGGGATGTGAGGGGCTGATCCTGCTCTGCCCCTGCTGCTCTCCCTCCTGGAGCAGGCTGCTTCCCAGCCAGGATGGAGAACTGCTGGACAGCCCAGAAATAAAATAAATCCCCAAAAATCCCCAATCCTGACAGTTGTGGCTGTGTAATTCCAGCTGAACTCACTCACATGGAAATGCTGCTGCATCCCAGCCTGCTTCCCTTTGCCTGAGCTGCTCCATCCTGCTCCATTAGTGCAGGACCCAGCCCATCTTGGCCTCTCCCTGTGATTATTGCAGTGATCATTCCTATTTTTGACAGTTTCCTTTTCCTGCTCCCCTCAGCCCCATCCCTCCAGTCAGAGATGCTGTGGCTGTCAGGAAAGGTTCCTCTGGCAGGGGAAGGAAGGGGCTGTGCCTGGCCCAGGCTCGGGGATGAAGCAGAGCTGGGGGTTTCTCTCCTGGTTTTGGGAGGTGCCCGAGGTCCTGCTCCTCTCCCAGAGGATGGAGAATCCATCAGGAGAGTCTGGATTGCTCCTGCTTCCAAGAAAAGCCTTGTAACCCTCCCTTCCAGCATTGCCACCAATAGCTAATTAATAGAACCAGTCCTTTTAAAGCCACTGGGAATTTTAGGACCTCCTAATGCCTGGCTATTAATAAAGTTCATGGTACTGTCACTAATTAAATTGCTTTTCTGCTGCAAAAAAAAAAAAAAGATGAGTTAAACATCTCCATAATGAAATTCTGTCTTTGGGACAGAAGGTTAAATTTGCATGATTAAAGCTTTAAAGGGCTTTTCCTAATTGAGAAAATGCTTCATAATTCATCCTAGAGGCTGAAAACCTGGCTGCACCCCCTGGCTGGGCCTGACTTCATTCTCCAGTGATAATTTATTAACCACTTTCCTGACCAAATCTGGTTTGGCATCCCAGGATTAGCTGCATTTAAACTTAATTTTGCCACTTTCGTGATGAAAAGGGCAGAAAGAGGGTAAATAATTCTCTACACCCGAAGCAAATGCACTGCAGGAGAGTGTGCTGGGTTTTTTTTTTTCCTCCTGATTTTCTTCCCTGGGTCAGGATTCATCTTGTGCCCATGGTTCTGAGGGAGCAGCACAAACCAGATGTTGGAGGAGCTCTGGTCCCAGTAAATCTCTTCCTGAATGTACTGGGGGACTTACAAATGGCAAAGTTTTTTTGGGATAAAACATCCTCCAAACATCCCAGGATTTCTGGGACACCTCTGCCTGCAGGGCAGGAGGGCCACAGTGATGCCAAGTGCTGGGAGGGGGGATTTTATCCCATTTCAACCATTCCAAAATGAGTCTTAGTTAAAAAAAAACAAAAGAAAATGGATTCAGCAGAGTGGATGGTGGCAGAGTCCCTGGGTGTGGGAGGGCTCCTGGAGGAGCAGGGTTTGATCCAGGGCAGCTCAGGGGTGCTGGGCTCTCTTTTTGCCTCTCTCCCTTCCCTTAGGATGCTGTGCTCTGCTCTGATAGCCACGGAGCTTTTCCTAGAATTCAGAGGAGCGAGGAAAGGGGGTGTTTACATGTCCCCAGCCGTTCCTGTCCCCTTTGATGTGTTTACATGTCCCCAGCCATCCCTGTCCCCTTTGATGCGTGTCCCCTCCCCGTGTGAAACGTGCTCTGCGCGGGGCTCTGCTCTCCCAGCCAGGAGGAGGAGTTTGCCTCCCTTTGGGGGTGTTTTTGGATCTCCCTGGTGGCTGCAGAGCCGTGTCCCAGCAGCTCTCTGTGTCCCTGCCTTGCTCCCATCATCCTGCACATCCTCAGGTTTTGTTCCCTCCCCAGCTCAGTCTCACCCTCTGCTGTGTCCTGGCTCTGGCTGAGCCCAGCACTGTCCTGCTCCTCAGGGAGATGTTTCTCCTGCTTTTCACACGGAGCACAAATCCCTTCTGCTGCTTTCTTTTGCAGCTTGGTGTTTTTTTTTCCAGGGAGTTACAGGTGTCTTACACCCTCCTTTCCCTCTTTTCCCTCTTGTTTTTTGGGATATCCCTCAGAGCACCATGTGGGCCAACCCTCCAAACGCAGGACGTGGCTGCTGGGTTCTCTTCTGGAAAAAACAAGGATTTCAATTCCTAGGAGGCATTTTTAGTGCTGTGCACTTCTCCATCCCATCTCAGAGCAGCTCCAAGCCTCCAGGAGCTGCTGCCTTTGCTCCCTGGGTGCTGGGGCCGGGTGGAGCTGCTGGGGACTGATGGCTCAGCAGCTTTGGAAGAGCCAGGCTGTGATTCACAGGGACAGCACACAGGGAGGCTGTGCAGGAAGTCTGCATGCAAGGCCAGAATTCCACATTTCCCCTCAGTTTGGTGAACTTCCTCTCAATTGCTGATTTCACTGGAAGTGTGTGAGGGGAAATCGTGGCTGGGAGAGAGGAGCTGCTGCTGTTTCCTTACGTGTTTGTGTTTTCCCTGGAATTTGACCCAATTCCGTGATTTTTTTTTTTCCCCTAGCTGAATAGAAATTGTGTGTGGTTTGGTTCAGAGCATGTGAGAGTTAATAACAGGAGAAAACAGGGTGCAAATGGCTGTTGGGAAGTGCCCCCATCCCTCCAGCAGGAGCATTCCAAGGCTCCTGTGGGAACCTCCATCCTTTGGGATGAGTCTGCTCTGGGGCAGGGCCGTGCCCTCCCTGTCTCCTGCTGGAAAAAGGAGCTGGGAGATGAGCAGGGAGCAGGGGTCACAGCCAGGGCTTGAGCTGTGCCCTGCAGCCCAGGAGGGGAGGAATTCCCAAATGCTGGAAGGAGCAGCTGCTCTGCAGAGCATCCTCCCATGCTGGGCTGGCCTGGCCCTGCTGGCTGCTGCAGAAATCCTGGGTTTGCCTTTAATTCCCACTGTCCTCATTGCTGCAGCCCATCTGCTGGATGGAGATGAGTCACCCGATGCTGAGGAGGAGGAGGAGGAGGAGGAGGAGGAGGAGGAGGAGGAGGGCTGGCAGGTGGCTCCTGTGCAGCTCTTCCCTGTGCTTTCCATGGGATAAGATTACGAGCCGAGGTCACTGGGAAGCCTTTCCTCCTCGGCAGGGAAGGGAAGGGAAGGAGCTGTGCATTGTTCCAGGCTGACCTTCCTGCTCCAGATCAAGGAATTCCTGTGGTGCTGTGGGGAGGGCAGGGATCCCAGCCTGGGCTGCTGGGGGGGTGGGAAGCTCGGGGTGTTCCGAGACACCAGACACGTTCTCCTCCCTGCTCACGTGTCTGGAGGCAGCTGAGCACCTCCAGTGCCCTGGCACCACTCTGTTCCCAGCCAGGGATCCCATCAGTGCCCTGGCACCACTCTGTTCCCAGCCAGGGATTCCCTGGCTCCATCATGGAGCTCATCCCCAGCACTTTGGGTGGGAGGCTCAGCCAGGACTGGCCCCTGCTGGAAGGTGGGAGTGGGAAGAGTGCAGGGAAGGAGCTGCAGGAGAAGGCTGGGAGCTGGATAACAGAGTGGGAATGTGCCTGGGAGCTGGATAACAGAGTGGGAATGTGCCTGGGAGCTGGATAACAGAGTGGGAATGTTCCTGGGAGCTGGATAACAGAGTGGGAATGTGCCTGGGAGCTGTTTCTCGGGAGGCTCAGGCCATGGAGGGGCTGTGGGGTGTCCAGGTGCCCCCAGGCAGGTTGGATCCACAGGGATGAGGCTGGAGCCAGCAGCAGGGTGTGCTCAGGGGGGCTGGAGCCCGAGAGCTCTGGCTGTGTTCTGGTTCTGTGAGAAATCCCAGGGTCACAGAATGGTTTGGGTTGGGAGGGACCTTGGAGGTCACAGAGTGCCAGCCTGCCATGGCAGGGACACCCTGGGCTGTCCCAGGCTGCTCCAGCCTGGCCTTGGGCAGTGCCAGGGATGGGGCAGCCGTTGGGAGCTTGGGGCTGTGCCTCCCTCCTCCAGGGCTGGAGGTGATTGTTCCTCCCCTGCCCTGCACAATAAACACTGGGATCTGTTTTCTCCTCCTCAAAGTAGGTCAGGAGTTGCTCAGATCAGTGTGAGCTGTGCTGTGGGTGTGCCCAGCTGAGCCCAGCCCGGCTGGGATCCTGGGATGGGCTGAGCCCAACAGAGCTGAGCCTGTCAGGGCTGGGATCCAGGATAGGCTGAGCCTGTCAGGCTGGGATCCAGGGTGGGCTGAGCCTGTCAGAGCTGAGCCTGTCAGAGCTGGGATCCTGGGATGGGCTGAGCCCAACAGAGCTGGGATCCAGGATAGGCTGAGTCCATCAGAGCTGAGCCTGTCAGAGCTGGGATCCAGGATAGGCTGAGCCTGTCAGAGCTGGGATCCAGGATGGGCTGAGCCCAACAGAGCTGGGATAGGTCACGCTGGCTCAGGGGGGTGTGGTGCTGGGGTGACCCCAAATGAAGCTGGTGCTGGGCTGGGGAGGTGCTGCTGCCTCTGTTGAGGTTTTACAGAGCATCCCATAAATCTGTGCCACTGGGCATGATCCCAGCTAACCCTGGCTTTCCTTAACTCCTTCTCCTGTGCTGAGCTTTGGGGGTTCAGACCATTCCCAGCCCATTTTCCCTGGGTTTGTGGGGTGGCTTTTCCCCCTAGGCTGGGATGAAGGGCAGAGCTGCTGCTCTGTTTGCTCATCTGTGGGTTTGTTTTTGTATTTCTTGAGGGGAACTTGCTGTTGGGAGGGTGGAGGGGAGGAAGAAGAAGGCTTTGATACCCCAGAGTCTGCAGGAATAAGATTTTCAGCCGACTGTGGGGAACTGTTTTGATTGCAAGGATGGCAAATGTTTGATGTGTTATAAATAGGGCTGACTGTGATGGAAAAAAGAAAGCGAGTTTAAAAAAGAAAAAACCCTGATTTTTGGGTTTCTCTTGGTGTGTTTTGCTTGTTTGAGGCTGAGGGAATTAGGGATGATTTTCCGTTTTAAAATATTTAAAGGCTGGAGAGCAAAATCTCAGAATGAGGTCTGTGAAATCCCGTGGGGAAGCTGGTGATTAGCATAAAATAACACAGATGAGGCTCCCTCATCCATGGGCTGGGCAGATGAGACCTTCAGGGTGAATGTGCTGGAATCTGCCCCTCTCCAGCTTTCGAGGAGCTCCTGGCTGGGGAGCTTTGGCTGCTGCCAGGGATTTTTTTTTTATCAGGGATTGTGCTGATGGTGCAGCCCAAAAATCACGTTTTTCCTCCACATCTGTCCCGCCTCTGCACCTGGAATGATGCAGGAATTCCCCAGCTGGGACTGCCCAACTCTGCTCAAAAATCTCTCCCAATTTTCCACGCTCCTGAATTCACCCAGGCACACCCCAGCCAAATTCCTGGGAGCTGGGAGCAGCTGTGCAGCATTCCCATGTTCCATTCCCAGGTTTCATTCCCATGTTCCATCCCCATGTTCCATTCCCAGGTTCCATCTCCATGTTCCATCCCCATGTTCCATTCCCAGGTTCCATCTCCATGTTCCATTCCCATGTTCCCATGTCCCATCCCTCATATCCCATTCCCAAATTCCATCCCCATGTTCCATTCCCACCCAGGAGGATCCCTGTGCTCCCCTCCTGCCCCTCTCCATTCACACCCCCCATTCCTGCCTCTCCCTGGCTCCACAGCAGCTCATTCCAACAAGGGCTCTTTCATTCCCGAGATCTTCCCCCACATGGGGCTGGGCACAAGGGAATTGTTCCCATTCCCACAGCCCTGCTGAGCAATCTGCAGGAATGGGAAAGAAACTCAAGGAACCTGCAGGAATCTGCAGGAAACTCAAGGAATCTGCAGGAATATGAAGGAATCTGTAGGAAACTCAAGGAATCTGCAGGAAACTCAAGGAATCTGAAGGAGACTGAAGGAATCTGAAGGAATCTGCAGGAATATGAAGGAATATGAAGGAATCTGGAAGAAACTCAAGGAGTCTGCAGGAATATGAAGGAATCTGCAGGGAAGTCAAGGAATCTGCAGGAATCCCTCGTGCACTCCCAAACAAAGGCCTGGAGCAGCCATGGATGGGGAGGGGCTGTGTCCAGTGCCCAGTGCCCAGTGTCCAGTGTCCAGTGCCCAGTGTGCAGTGCCCAGTCCCTGTGGCTCAGCTGTCCCCAGGCTGATCCTGGCTCATCCCCAGCCCCCAGCAGTGCTCCCTGCGCCCTCCAGGGCATTTTGGAGCTCCCTACCAGCAGTGAGGGATGCCCTGCTGCCCCCAGCTCCCTGCCAGGCCCTGTGGCTGGGGCTGCAGGTGAGGTGGCAGCTGAGCTGGGAGCTGGGAGCAGCCTGGGTCTGCCCAGTGCCACCCTGGGAGCAGCCTGGGTCTGCCCAGTGCCACCCCTGGGAGCAGCCTGGGTCTGCCCAGTGCCACCCCTGGGAGCAGCCTGGGTCTGCCCAGTGCCACCCCTGCAGCACCCTGGGCCAATATTTGCTCTGGGAAGTGTTTGGCTGAAGGCTGCAGCCCTTCCGTGTGTCCCGTGCAGAAACCAGGGAGGTTCCTTGTTCTTGCTCTGCTCTTCCACTCCCAGGGAATGTTTGGTTTGGTTTTTAACCATTTCCATGCCTGCTCGTGCCAGTCTGGCTTTGGGAGAGGTTAGATCCCAGCCAGGGGAACAGAAATGTATCCCAAACCTTCTCCTGCCTGCTCAGGAAATAAAAATGCACAAGAACTGTCAGCACATCCTCCAAAAAGCCCCATAGCTGCTTCCAGGGGGAAGGGCTGCTGGAATCTGCAGTGCCAGCATTCCTCCAGCTGCCTTCCAGTTCCCTCAGGCCAAGAAATGTATGGATAAATCCTTCCCTTCCCTTCCCTTCCCTTCCCTTCCCTTCCTTCCTTCCCTTCCCTTCCCTTCCCTTCCCTTCCCTTCCCTTCCCTTCCCTTCCCTTCCCTTCCCTTCCCTTCCCTTCCCTTCCCCTCTGTGTGCAGCAGATGGGATGCACAATGTGGCACTTGGGACATTTGGCTCCTAATGGTGTTGTGAGGCTCCAGGTTAAACAAGAAGCCACTGATGGCTCCTCCAGGCTCATGTCTGGGGCTCTCTGTGGGTTTTTCTCCCTTCCTGACAGGTTTGGGGATGTGGGCATGGAGTCCCTCCTCCTCCTCTCCTCCCGTGCTGACGCCTCCCAGTTTAATTAGAGCCAGCAGGGAGAGAACCTCAATCTTATTATTCCCTCCCAGCAGGGCAGCAGCAGCATTTCTTGGACGTCAAAAGGAGGATTAAATTAGTCTGGAAATGAGGGGGTTCTGCCTCCTTCACTTCTCTGGGCTCTGCAGAGGGTGTGGAGCCACCGGAATCGCTGTGGTGATGGATTCTGGCACTCATTCCCCACGGAGCAGAGTGCTGGCAGGGATTATTTACAGCTTCCCAGGCTGCAAATCCGGGGAGAAAAGTGGGAATGGAGGTGCTTGGGATGGCTGCAGCTTCCCAGGTGTGCTGGGGAGCAGAGCAGGTGTGACCTTGGTGGAAGGGATCCCGTTCTGGCTCTGGGGTTCTTGGCAGGGTACAGGGGGTGGCAGCTGGGGCAGAGCTGTGCCCTGCTGAGCCTGTCCTGGCAGGCCTGGAACTGCTCCTGGGACGTTTTCCAGGCTCGAGAGAAAAGCCTGCCTGCCCAGCTCGGGGCTGGGTGTGTGCTGGCACCCCAGGTGTGCAGCAGGCATCCAAGGACAGCAGGAAATCACACCTTCCCTTCCCTTCCCTTCCCTTCCCTTCCCTTCCCTTCCCTTCCCTTCCCTTCCCTTCCCCTCCCCGGGGCTGCTTTGGTGTCTCCGGGTGCTTCTGACCCTGGATAATTCCCTGAAGGGATCCCTCCCCCTCTTCCTCAGAAAAGATCCAGCCCCATTTTGTATCCCCACGGGAGCAGGAGTGCTCCAGAGGAAGAGAGCCTCGATAAAAATCAAATATTTGATGTTGGAGTAAACAAACCCGATTGTTCCTTCAGATGTGGAGTTTTCAGCAAACAGGAGGAATCCTGGCAATGCCTCAGGGCAGGAGTGGGACCCTGGGAGCCTGTGCCAGGTTTCCCAGACCACTTTGCATGTCTGGATGGGGAATTTGCTGTTTTGTTAGGGGCAAAAGAATCGCTGATTGCTCCCCACAACTCCTTGACAGGAGGGTGGAGCCAGGTGGGGCTCGGGCTCTGCTCCCAGGGAACAGCAGGACAAGAGGAAACAGCCTCAAGTTGCACCAGGGGAGGTTTAGATTGGAAATCAGGGAAAATTTGTTGATGGGAAGGGTGGCCAGGCATTGGCACAGGTGCCCAGGGCAGTGGTGAGTCCCCAGAAAATGCATGGACGTGGCACATGGGACATGGGCTGGAGGGGAGCATGGTCAGACTCTGGCCTGGGAGGTCTTTTCCAACCTCAGCCATTCCCTGATTGCAATTTTGGCCAATTCCCGTGTCCTGCATCCCCAGGCACTGCTGCTTCCCTCCCACCCTGCCCGGGCTGTGCAGGGAAGGGCACTTTGGGGTGGGTAAATGGGGCAGGGAATGGTGTGGGGCAGGGAGTGGGGCTGTCCTTGGAGCCAGGGATCCCCTCAAGGGGCTGCACGAAATGGGCCCTGACTTCCCAGCTTGCCAAACATCTCCTGGGACACAGAATTCCATCCCCCTGTCCCTGGGCTGCTGCAGCAGCTCCAGAGTGGTGGCTCTGCTCCCCCCCTGCTCCCCAGGCTGTTCTGTGCTGGGAGCTGAGTGTGTTCATTCCCTGTTTACTTGGATTTTGCCATGTGTGAAACGGAGTCCTTGGCTCCAGGCAGAGCTGAGAGACGCTTGTGCTGCTTGTTTCTTGCAGCAGGCGTTGGAGCTGGAGCCGTGGGCTGGCATTTGGGGAGCTCCTGGTGGCTGAGGAGCATCCTGCCTGAGCCGAGCTTTGGGTGCTCAGGGGTGTTTGGGGGGGTCCTTCTGAGGGGTTTGGGCTGTTCCTGCCACCTCCCTTCTCTTGCAGGTGCTGTGGGGACCATCCCTGTTCCCTTTGTCTCCCAGGGAATTCCTCCATGAGGAGGGGAGGTTCAGTCAGTGCTGACCCTCCTCCCTTGTCCTTGCTCCACAGCTGGTCAGCGAGAAGGTCGGAGGGGCCGAAGGGACCAAGTTGGACGATGACTTCAAGGAGATGGAAAAGGTGAGTGGGGAGCCAGAGGAACCCCCAAAATCACCCCATGGCTCCTGTGGGATTGGCTGAACCCCTGAGCTGATCCTCACTGGGCTCTGGTCTCTCCTGCAGAAAGTGGACGTGACCAGCAAGGCTGTCACAGAAGTACTGACCAGAACCATCGAGTACCTCCAGCCCAACCCAGGTGAGGTCTGGACCCCCCCTGCCTCCTTCCCAGGGAGATCCCTTCTGCTCCAGTTGGGATCAGGTGGAGATCTGGGTGCCCCTCTTGCCCTTGATCCAGGCTGAGCAGGGGCAGAACAGATGCAGCCTTTGCCTCAGACCTAGAGAGGCCCTAGGGGGACCCGTTTTTCCAGGAAAATTGGTGTTTCTGGGCTGGGAAAGGGTGGCTGGCTCTGTCAGCCCTGCATCCTGCCAGCCAGCTGCTCCAGAGAGCACTCCAGGGACCCTGGGAGGGCTGGGGAAACTCCTTTGGCCTTCCCTGGCCAAGCTGTGGAGAACTATTTTTGCTTTGTGTCTTGGAAAGGAACCTTTTTCCGTAGCGAGGGATATTTCTGGGGGGATGGAGACAGCAGAGCCTCTTGGCTTTGGGTGCAGCAGGGAGGGCAGAGGGGCAGAGGCTGAGGAGTTTGTTTGTGTGGCAGCTTCCAGAGCCAAGCTCACCATGCTCAACACCATGTCCAAGATCCGGGGGCAGGTGAAGAACCCCGGGTACCCCCAGTCCGAGGGGCTGCTGGGGGAGTGCATGATCCGCTACGGGAAGGAGCTGGGGGAGGACTCCAACTTTGGTGAGTGCCCTGGCACTGGGGGGGGGAGATTCCAGCTTTGGTGAGTGCCCTGGCACTGGGGGGGGGAGATTCCAGCTTTGTGAGTGCCCTGGCACTGGGGGCAATGGGGCAGGATTCCAGCTTTGGTGAGTGCCCTGGCACTGGGGGAGGTTCCTGATTCACTTCAAGGTGTCATTCTGAATTCTGAATTCTGGAAGGGTTTGTGGCACCAAGCAGTGCAAGGGGCTTCAAAGGGGTTCAGGAGCTTGCAGAGTCAGCAGATTCCAAGAGGGAGAGAGGGAGTTTAAATGGGATATTGGAAAGAATTCCTGCCTGTGAGGGGGGTGAGGCTCTGGCACAGCGTGCCCAGAGAAGCTGTGGCTGCCCCTGGATCCCTGGAAGTGTCAGGTTGGAGCAGCTTGGGATAATGAAAGGTGGGACTGGCTGGGCTTTAAACCATTCTTTTATTCTGTGATCCCAGCTATCCTGCATCTCAATCCACTTTCTTATTAAACACTGAGATAAATCTGCATGCAAAATAAAAACTTCCCTCTAAACTGGACAGTGAAGCAGGAACAGGACAGAGCAGGATTGGGAGTTTCACACAGCTCCAAAGGATCCCTTCCAACCCAAACCTTGCTGTGATTCCATAGGGAGTTCCAGAGGGAGGCTGAAGCCAAGAAATGTGGCCTGGCTGTTCCTGCAGCCACGTGTGACTGGCAGGGAGGAGGGGGTGAAGCCTTTTGGTGACATCAGTTTTAATCCCCTGGAACCCCAGCCAGGCACGTGATGGCTCTGCCAGCACAGGGAGGAGCTGCCTTGCCTCAGGAAAATTAAAAACCTCTGGCTGCTTTTGGGACTGGCAGAGGATTTTGGAGATCCTCCTTGTCCAGCTCTGCATCAATCCTGGCTCACGGGGACTGAGGAGAGCAAGGGAAGGAAGCTTTTAGGAGCACACACTGAACTCTGTTTCCTTAATGGCCTCCTTAAAGCAGCATTGAGCACTCCATCCCTCCCTTCCAGAGTTATTCAGAGTTATTACAATTGAAATAACACTTCTGGGCTATTGATTTTTCCAACTGGGCAGTGGAGAGATGTTTTCCCTCGACCCTCTCTCTCACTCGTGTGTTTTCCTGTGTTCATGCATTGCTAGAATTGTTGTTTTGCCAAAGCTGCACAGGAATAATTTAATCTTTAAATGTTTCCTCTGCTCTAAAAAGCCAACACTGAATTTGTTGTGCTGCAAGTCTGCCTGGCTCAAGTGTCAGAGTGGCCAGAGCCTTAGGAAAGGATGGAACTGAGCAGCTTTCAGTGAGTGTTTGAGCTCTGGGACTGCCCAAGGCCAGCTTGGAGCAACCTGGGACAGTGGAGGTGGGGCTGGATGGGCTTTAGGCTCCTTCAGTCAAACCATCCCATGATTGTGGGACACACAGTGGCAGCCCCTGGGCCTCAGGCTGTGTTTAACTCCCTGTCCCCTGTCCCCTCAGGGGACGCTCTCCTGGACGCCGGCGAGTCCATGAAGCGCCTGGCCGAGGTCAAGGACTCGCTGGACATCGAAGTCAAACAGAACTTCATTGATCCCCTGCAGAACCTGTGTGACAAGGACCTGAAAGAGATCCAGGTAAACACCCCTGTGCTTTTCTCTCCTGCTCATCTCCCTCTCTCTGGGCTCTGGGCTGTTGGTGCATGGAGCTGCCTGCTCTGCAGTGCTGGGAGCCAGGGGCTGGCAGGAATTCCCTGTGTGTTTTCTCCCTCCAGACTCTCTGGTATTTCCTCCCTGCTCAGCACTGCTCCTGCTGCTCCTGAGCAGCCCAAAAGGCTGCATGCAGGTTGGAATGGTTCTCCATTTGCCATGTTTGATGGGGATACATCCCAACACTCCTTCTGGGCTTGCTGAGTTGGGTTCTTAGTGCTGTCAGCTCCCAGATGGGATAAATTTGGGCTCCAAGCTCCCCTCAGGTCTCTGCTCAGCATCCCAAGGAGCCCTCTGGGGTCTCACTGGGAGAACAGGGAGCTCAGACAAGTCCAGGCCTTGTGACAGGATCCATCCCAACCTCCAGTTCCCCAGTCAGGTCTCCTGAGGGAGTTTTCACTGTCAGTGGTGCCCTGGGTGAAATAACCACCAGGTGCTGCCTCAGTGCCTGTCTGCAGCCCACTTCCATGGGGCTGCTTTAAACACCCCTGCCCTGAGATGCAGGAGTGCAGTGCCCAGAACTCACATTGCTGCTGTCCTGGGCAGCTGAGAGGGCAGGACAGCTCTTCACCCTCCCAAAGGCTTCTGTGGGGAGCACACCTGGGCTGCTCTGCAGCCTTTTCCTCAGTGGAAGGGTCTGGAATCATTGCCCCATCACACCCTGGGCGTGATGCTCCACCTGGAGCTCAGGTTTCTGACACCAGTGACCTCAGCCTGTAACTGGAGCTGCCCTCCCAAGCCTCTGGCTTTTCCCTCTTCCCTGTTGTCCCCTGCTCCCCCAGCACCACCTCAAGAAGCTGGAGGGGAGGCGCCTGGACTTTGACTACAAGAAGAAGCGCCAGGGCAAGATCCCGGACGAGGAGCTGCGACAGGCCATGGAGAAATTCCAGGAGTCCAAGGACGTGGCAGAGACCAGCATGCACAACCTGCTGGAGACAGATGTGAGTGTGGGAGCGCAGAGCTGGGGCTTCCATCTCCTCAGGAAGGCACTGGTTACAATTTTCACTCCTCCCCAGTGTGGGTCTGCTCTGGGAAAGCCCAGACAGGCCTTGCTGAGCTCCTGATGCAGCTCTGGGCCAGAGCAGAGCCCGTGCCTGGCACCAAACAGGCTCCTCTGGGGTGGTGGGGGGTCAGTTTGGGAGGAAACACAGCTGGGAAGGGTTCAGGAAGGATTTTCCAGCTGGCAAACTGAGAAATTTTGCCAATTCCCAGTGGAGTGGCGGGAAATGAGGAAATGGGCTCTGTCCTGTGCAGTGTCAGCCAAATCCCAAACCCCCTCCTGGGCTCCCCATGGCTGCCACTGCCCCCTGCAGCCCCAGGGGCAGCGCTGGGGGCTCCAGCTGGGGGCAGGTGCTGACCCCAGCCCGGGCCCTCCCCAGATCGAGCAGGTGAGCCAGCTGTCAGCCCTGGTGGACGCACAGCTGGATTACCACAGGCAGGCCGTGCAGATCCTGGACGAGCTCGCCGAGAAGCTCAAGCGCAGGTGAGTCCCAAGGTGCTCCCTGAGGATCCTCTGGGAGCTCTGAGTCCCCCTTGGAGCCACAGAGCCCCACAGTGGGTGGGGTTGGGGGGGACACCTTCCACTGCTCTGAGCCCTGTCCAACCTGGCCTTGAAAAAGCCAATTCCTTTGGCTGTTCCAGGGGAGATTTGAGTTTAGTTGGGTGTCTGATCCCAAATCCTGGCTGAGGAAGGCTCATCCCACCTCTCCTTCCTCAGTCTCCCCTCTCTGGGAGTGCTGCCCCACTGCTCTTCCCTCCTGGGAGAAACTGCAGAGTGGATCCTGTGCCTGCTCTGAACTGGGAGGAGCTGGGAGGATCCTGCTGAGTCTGAGCTTTCAAACTACAGCACGAGTGTCCTCTGCTGGCCTGAATTCCTGAGCATTCCATAGCAAAACCTGGGATGTGTGAGCCCTCCCACCCCCAAACCCTGGGGAAACCCGAAACCTTCCAGAGGCTCCAGCACAGGGACTTGTGCAAATCCCTGCCTACAAACCCCTTCCTACAAACCCCAGGAGGGTGGACACGGTGGTGCTCCCATCCTGCTCCATTCCTGAGTGCCCTTTCCCTGTCTCTGTGCCCTGTCCCAGGATGAGGGAGGCCTCCTCCCGTCCCAAGCGGGAATACAAGCCCAAGCCCAGGGAGACGTACGACTTCAGGGAGAGCGACCAGTCCAACGGGGGCTTCCCCTGCAACCCCACCCCCAAAGCCTCAGGTAACGTGCTCCCAGGTGTGTGCTGGTGCCTCTGGAGCAGCCTCCCAGGGGAGGAGGGCAGCTGCTCTGCCTGCACAGGCTGTTCTGGTGTGCTGGATGCTCCTGCCTGTGGCTCTGGAAGATGTCAGGACTGCCTCTAGATCGGGCTCTTTTCTCCTGGGACCCAGGAGCCTTTGCTGTGTTGGCTTTGGGGATGTGCCAGAGGGGTCTCCAGCCTGGGCCTCTCTCTGTCAGTGCCAGACAGGAAAAATGAAGCCTCTCTCCTCCCTCCTTCCTTGTCTGCCATCCCACTGCCTCCCTCCCTGATCCCCGCGGGTTCCTAACAGCATGGGGGCCCTGCTGTTTCCTTAACAGATCCCTCTGGGCCCTGCCTGTCCCTGTCCCTGTTCCCCCTGGTTTAAGCATGTCTCTCTTTTGTTTGGAAGCAGCTTCTGCCTCTTTCCGGTCGGACAAGCCGTCCCGGGCCTCCGTCAGGAGTATCCGTGAGTTTCCCCCTGCACTGCTCCCTGTGTGGCCTCCTCTCCCCAGCCCTCCTGCTGCTCCTGCTGCTGCTGCTGCTCCTTGGAGCTGCTCATCCCTCCGTGCTGAGCCTGAGCTGAGCCCTCCATTAACCCAGCCATGCTCCAGTGGGATTTCCCACCCCAAAACCAGGGCCTGGCTCACCTGGGGGAGCTGCAGCAGCTCCCAGCCCCCAGGCATGTCCTGACCCACAGAGATCAGACACCCCAAGGATTTCCCTGTTCTTACCCAGCCTGGATCTCTCCCATCCTGCTCCCCGTGTCCCTGTGAAGGCTGGAGGGAGGAGGCAGAGCCTCAGCTCATGGAGTTTGTGGGGTGTGGTCCCAGCTGGCCTTCAGAGGTGTTTTGGGGTGATGTGGGGTCCGTGGTTCCTCCTGCAGGACCTTGGGATCCTGGGGCTGGGCTGGGGCTGGGGCTTGGAGCTGCTGTGCTGGGAAGGAGCCTGGAGCAGGGCCATGGTGGTGGGACCAGCCTGAGGATTTTGGGAGTTGTCTCAAACCCAACCATGTCCTGCTGCTGCCTGTGGTGATTTCTGAGCGCTCTCCTCATGCTGGGCCCTCCCTTGCTGTGGAATGGAGTGGTTTGGGTTGGGAGTGACCCTCAGGACCATCTCATTGCACCCCTGCCATGGGCAGGGACACCTTCCCCTGGCCCATCTGTCCAGCCTGGCCTGGGACACTGCCAGGGGTGCTCAGCAGCTGGATGTGCTGGCTGCCCTTGCTGCCACTGCCTGGCCCTGGCTGAGCCCCAGCACAGTGGGGAGGGCTGGGGGCTCCTGCAGGCCCTGGAGCTCTCTCAGCTCAGCCCCTTTCCACTGGGATCCTCCCAGCTCCAAAGCTCGGTCCCAAAATGTCAGTGCACAGAGTGAGCAGCAGGAAATCCCTCAGAAAATCCCTTTGCAGCCAAAGGGTGATGGTTAAATCCTGGAGCTGAGCTGGGGGAATGAGACTTTGGGCTTCTCCCGAGCTTTGGGGGGCTGCTCATGGATTTGAAGTCCCGTGGGCAGGGAGGCAGAGGACTGCTGTCCTGTCCCTCCTGTCACCCTCAGGTGTGGGGTGACCCCTGCGGAGTCCCCCTCCGTGTCCAGCCCCACCACTGAGCTACAGGGCACGTTCTCTGCTCTCCAGAGGGACAATTAGGATTCAGGTTGGAGTGCAGGAATCCAGGCAGGAGCAGCAGAGCAGAGCTGGGGGCAGGACCTGTGCTGGGCCAGGGGCTGGAGGGACAAGGGAAGGGCCAGTGGAAGCAGAGCCTGTGGCAGGGATCCCTGTGCCCGGGCAGCTGTGGGGTCCTGCTGAGGTGTCCCCCCTGTCCCCACAGCCCCCCTGGACCAGCCCTGCTGCAAAGCCCTCTACGACTTCGAGCCCGAGAACGACGGCGAGCTGGGCTTCAAGGAGGGCGACATCATCACCCTGACGAACCAGATCGACGAGAACTGGTACGAGGGGATGATCCACGGCCAGTCCGGCTTCTTCCCGCTCAACTACGTGGAGGTGCTGGTGCCGCTACCTCAGTGAGCCCCGAGTGTGCCCAGCTCCATTCCAGCTCCAGCCCCGCCCTCCCGCCTCTCCTCGGGGCCAGGCGCTACCAGGGAACAAACCAGAAGGGTCCCACGGCCCCTTACCCCGTGAATTTGGTTCTTTTCTTTTTTTTTTTTCCTTTTTTTGGTTTTTTTTTTTTTTTTTTTTTTGTCCTTCTGGTGCTTGAACTTCGGTACTTTGCGTGCCCCTAACCCTGGCTGTGCTGCTGGCACTGCCCTGTCCTTGTCCCTGTCCCTGTCCCTGTCCCTCCCCAGTTCCCATCTCTCCTTTGTGTCCAGTGCCCGGATGAGCCGGGGATGTGTCTGGGACACACGGCCCCGGGGCAGCTCCAGCCCCACCCTCCTGCCCCAGCCAGCACTGCCCCTGTCCCCAGGGGGATCAGGGGAGGGCAGCTGGGGCACAGCAACACTACAACACCCAGCAAACACTAAGGCAGCCCTGCAGGGCAGGTGCTGAGCCCTGCCTGGGGCCTGGGGCCATCCCTGGGGCCTGGGGCCATCCCTGGGGCTTGGGGCCATCCCTGGGGCTCAGAGCCATCCCTGGGGCTCAGAGCCATCCCTGGGGCTCAGAGCCATCCCTGGCACTCAGAGCCATCCCTGGGGCTTGGGGCCATCCCTGGGGCTCAGGGCCATCCCTGGGACTCGGGGCCATCCCTGGGGCTCGGGACCATCCCTGGGACTCGGGGCCATCCCTGGGGCCTGGGGCCATCCCTGGGGCCTGGGGCCATCCCTGGGGCTTGGGGCCATCCCTGGGGCTCAGAGCCATCCCTGGGGCTCAGGACCATCCCTGGGGCTCAGAGCCATCCCTGGGGCTCGGGCCATCCCTGGGGCTCGGGGCCATCCCTGGGGCTTGGGACCATCCCTGGGGCTCGGGACCATCCCCAGCTCTCAGAGCCACCCCTGCCCATCCTGAGGGGCAGGAGGGATGTCCCCTGCCCACCAGGCCCCCTCCCCACACAGCTCAACCCCACGAGGGGAGGATGCTCCTTCTGCCCATGGTTTTTTGTCTGGACCTCAGGCTTTTCCTGCTGCAAACTCTCCCAAGTCGGTCCCACCTGCATGGGGAGGAGCTGGGCCACAGCCCGGGGTGTGTCTGTGCTGGGGCAGAGCTCGTGGCTCCTCCTGTTCCCCCCTCCCGGGGATCCCTCCTGTGGCTGGGGCTCACCTGGCCCTCAGGTGCCTTCCCTGCGCCCCCACCCTGCCCAGAGCCCCCTCCCTGGGGACACTGCACCCCTGGATTGGAGGGAAAGGGGATGGTTCATCTCGGTGTCTCTTCTGCCACCCTCACCCTCCGCTGTCCCTTTGCTGGCCAGGAGGTGGGGCTGGGGTTGGGATGGGGCTGCAGAGCAGCGCTCGGCTCCCTGCCTTTCCTTTCTGGAATGGGTTCTTCCCCTCCTGGGGCTGGGAGGGGCCCCAGCCCCGCTGTGTGAGCCCCAGCTCGGGGCAGGGCTGTGCTGCAGCCCCCGGCCCTGCTGCTCCTGCTCCTCTGTAAGGATTTGGTCCGTGCATGTCCAGTGTGTCTGACCCCCCAGCAGTGACCCCGGCCCCAGGGGGGCACAGGGCAGCCCCCCCTGCTCCCAGCAGGGCAGGGAGCCCAGGGGGCCCTTCCTGCTGTCCCCTCCCCTGTGGGACCATGGTCACATCCTGGGGACACCCTCAGATGGATTCAAACGCGTTCTGTCAGCTGGGACAACTCGCTAGGTCTTTTTTTTTTTTTTTTTTTTTTGTAATGGTTTCTCCTGGTTTTTAGGGGGAAAAAAAAGTGATGACCCACAATTCTTGACTTGTATCTCTGAATGAAAGTATTAAATGTTTTCTTCTTTCTAACGGCTGCATCATGAAATCAGGGAATGGTTTGGGTTGGATGGGACCTGGAGGGTCATGGGCAGGGACACTTCCCACTGTCCCAGGCTGCTCCAAGCCCCATCCAACCCGGCCTGGGGCACTGCCAGGGATCCAGGGGCAGCCACAGCTGCTCTGGGAACCCGTGCCAGGGCCTGCCCCCCCTCCCAGCCAGGAATTCCCTCACACATCTCTGTCCAGCCGTGGCAGGATGTCCCCAAGCCAGCAGAGGAACTCTGGGGAACTGCTCTTTAATGGAACTAGCACTGGCACAAAGCACTGCCCCGAGGCTCCCCGAGCAGCACGGCGGGGCCGGGGCGCGGCGGGGCCGGGAGAGCTCCGAGAGCCGCTCCGGGTGAGCCCCGGGGAGCTCCGGGAGCTGCTCCGGGTGAGCCCCGGGGAGCTCCGGGAGAGCTCCGGGTGAGCCCCGGGGCCGGGGAGCTCCGGGAGCTGCTCCGGGTGAGCCCCGGGGAGCTCCGGGAGAGCTCCGGGTGAGCCCCGGATCCGGGTGAGCCCCGGGGCTGGCGAGCCCCGCCCGGGCTGCGGGATCCTCCTGCTCCGGGTCACGGCACAGCCCCGGGCCTCACCCGCTGAGCTTGAGGAGGCTGAAGATCTGCTCCAGGACGTGGGTGAAGCTCTGGTCTTTGGGGGTTCGGGAGGCCAGGGAGCCCTGAGGGGGGGAGCCCCAGTTAATTCCAGCACAGCCCCTCGAGAGCCGCCTCCCCTCCCAGCCCTTCCCACCTTCAGCTTGTCCAGGTAGGTCTGATCCTGACTCCACAGCTCCTGGAACTTCACCAGGTCAGGGGCGCCCTTGTAGAACTCCACCAGCAGCGTCTGGGGGGACACAGAGGGGCTGCAGGCCCTGGGGGTGCCCCAAAGCCCGGCAGGGGGACCCTCGGTGGGGTCTGGAGGAGGGACTGTCACCGTCACCAGGGCTGAGGGCACGATGGGGACACGTGGTGGGGCTGCGGCCCAGCCCCGATGGACTCGGGGGGATTTTGGGGCCCCCACCCCTCTCTCACCATCTCCTGCACGACGTCGTTGGTGAGGAACCCGTCCTGGATGTAGGTGACCTCCACGTCCATGGGGATCCCGTAGTCATTGGGGCGTTGCTGCAGGATGGGGGAGCCAGGCAGGGGTCACCCCACAGCTCTGGGGCCCGACACCAGCCTGGGGGGCACCCGAGGGTGCCCAAATCCTCCCCCTGTCACCTCTGGCGGTGGCATCACCCAGAAGGGAGCGATTTTGGACTCCACGCCGGGGTTGCCGTGGTAGAAGGGCCCTGTGGGGACAGAGGGGGCTGGCACAGGGGGCTGGGAGCAGCCGCAGCCCCCCGGGCCCCCGGCCCGGGCACGTACCGCAGATGAGCCCCAGGCAGGGCTGGAAGGCGTTGCCGCTGCCCTGCAGCTTGAGCTGATAATCCATCTGCGCGTCGATGTCGTGCAGGGACGGCAGCGCGGGCCCGAAGGGGTGGCTGTGGTACCACCCCACCAGCGACAGCCCCCGCAGGAACAGGCTCTGGCAGATCTGGGGGGGCACAAACCGTGGGTCCAGACCCTCCAGAGCCCCCCCGGCCCCTCCCGAGGCTGGACCAGCCCCTCACCTCCTCCTCCACAGCGCCCGCGGCTTCGGCGTCCCCCAGGCGGGTCCGGCAGGGGAAGGCTCGGAGCACCGTGAGCACTGCGGGGACACGGGGCCGGGTGACACCCCCAGCCCACGGCTGAGCCACCCCCACCCCCAAACCCCACCTACACTGCGTGTTGGTGTCCCACCGCCCCCCCAGGTACCCCACCACTTCACTCCGCGTCAGGTGGCTGTGGAAATCCTAAAGGAAAAGGTTCAAATCAGCAGTTTAGCACTAAAACGATGACACGAGGGACACCGCGGCCGCCGCAGGTGTCCCCAGCGCCATCAGCGATGTCCCAGCCTGGGGAGGGGACGCACCAGGAGCAGGAGGACGTTGCTGGAGATGGCCACGTTGAAGGGCTGGAATTTGTTGATGGCGGCAAAGGACGTCACCTCCACCAGGGTCTGGGGGTTCCTGCAACAGCCACAGCCCCGCTGCCACCGCTGTCCCCGGCCCTGCTGCGCCCCGTGTTCCCCGTGTCCCCTACCTGGCCGAGTCGCGGGTGCCCAGGGTGCAGTAGCGGACGGGCACCCGGGGTTTCACCTCCAGCCTTTTCCCTGCGCTGCCGGCATCTGCCGAGGACAAGGTCCCGTCACCGCGGCCGGGCTGCCCGGGACCCCCGGGACCCCCGCGGCAGCTCACCCGACCCCGCCGGCTCCGCCAGGCTCTTGCCCTGCTGCTTCTTGCTCCTCTCCTCCGGCTTTTTGGGAGCCGCCGGCTCCGGCAGCGGCACCCGAGCCTCCCTCGCCGCCTCCTCCTCCTCCTCCTCGGGCAGCTCCTCCTCCTCGCCCTCGCTGGCCAAGCTCTGCGGGCACACGGGGCTGGCACCGAGCTCGCCCCGCACCCCGGGGTGCCAGGGGGAGGTGACCCCGCTCCCACCTCCTCGGGGGGTGGCACGTTGGGCTGGTGTTTCCGCAGCCACGCGGCTTTGTACTGGTCCAGCTTCTGGCCCTTGTAGCGCACGGACGCCCAGCCGCAGCCCGACTTCTTGGCGGGGTTCACCAGGCGCTTGCAGTGCGTGGCCCAAGCGCTCGGCGAGTTGAACACTTGCCCCGTCTCCTGCCAGGTGATCGTCCCGTCCGAGCCCAGGTCCCCCACGAACTTCTTGCCCTGGGGACAATGGCGTGAGTCGCATCCCCCTGTGCTCTTCTCCCTCAGAACCACCACTGTCCCACGTTCACCATTCGTGTCCCTTGTCCTCATCCCGTGTCCCTTTCCCTGTCCCATGTCTCCTTCCCCATCTCTGTTTCTTGTCCCCATCCTTACTCCGTGTCCCCATCCTTATCCCTTGTCCCCATCGCCTTCTCCCTGTCCCCATCCTCTGTCCCCAGGCTCACCAGGTAGTAGATGGACAGGACGCCCCTGCCCGGCTCCAGGAGCCCGTCTCGGAGCAGGACCCTCAGGGTGATCCCTCTGCGGGTCAGAACGGCGCCCCGGGGCCCCCCCGCCGCCTTCGCGCCGCTCCCGACCTCGGGCTCGGCCTCCGCCTCGTCCAGCCCCGGCTCCAGCTCATCCTCGTCCTCCTCCAGACACTCGTCCCCGCCGGGGGAGGCGGCCGCCAGCGCTGCGGGGAGCGGGGACACGGTGTGGCAGCACCCCTGGGTGTCCCCCTCCAGAGCACCCCTGGGTGTCCCCCCCCAGAGCACCCCTGGGTCCCCCCATGGTTTCTGCCAGCGGATGGGGACACGGGGATGCGCAGGGAGGTGGGGACAGGAAGAGGTGGACATGGGGACACAAGCACGGAGGGGACACAAGGACATGGAGGGGCAGGACAGAGGGACAGGAGAACTCGGGAATGGGAGATGGGGATGAGGACAGAGGAGAGTGACAATAAAGGACTGGGGGCATGGGGACACGGCTGGGAGGAACAGGAACGGGCTGGGGGACACGGGGACATGGTCGGGGGACAAGGGGCTGAGTCTCCCCCGGCCCAGCAGGTCCCCAGAGCCCGGCCGGGGCCCAGAGGGCTGCGGGGGAGGCCGGCGGTGACACACGACAGGTCCCGGGGGAGGGCTGTCCCCGCCCCGCCCCGCCCCCGCTCCGCTCCTGCCCCAGGGTGTCCCGGGATGTCCCGGGATGTCCCCACCGGGGTCCCGGGGGCTCGGGCAGGTGCACGCGCGTGCCCCGGGTGTGCGCGGGGTGGGGGAGAGTGACCGGTGCGTGTCCCCGGCCGGGGCGCGTGTCCGTGCGCGCGTGTCCGGTTCCCGGTGCGCTCCCGATGCGTGTCCGGTACCGCGTGCCCGGTGCGTGCCCGGCGTGCGCGTGCCCGCTACGTGCTCGGTGCCCGGTGCGTGCCTGGTGCGCGCTGCCCCGGTGCGTGCCCGCTGCCCGGTGCGTGTCCGACTCCCAGTTCCCAGTTCCCAGTTCCCAGTTTCCAGTTCCCGGTTCCCAGTTCCCGGTTCCCGGACCCGCAGCCCAGTGCCCGGTGCGCCCCCGCCCCCCGGTACCTGCCATGCTCCGCTCCCGCCGCTCCCGCCGCTCCCGCCTCCCCGGTGCGCGGCGGCGGCGGCGGCGACACGTGATGGGGCGGCCCCGGGCGCCCCGCCCCGCCCGGGGGCGAGGGGACACCGGCACCGGGGGGACAGCCCCGCACCTGCCACACCGGGCGGGGCGGGGGAACACGGGGAATCAACCCCGCACCGAGACACCGACCCCCGGCGGGACCCCGCCCGCCGCTCCTCGACCCGGCCGCGGGGAGGGGGACACCGGCACCGGAACCGGGCACGGGAACAGGCGGGAACTTGCTGGGGTCGCCCCGCACCTGCCGCTCCGGGCGGGGACACGGGGCTCAGCCCCGCTCCGGGACACGGACCCCTCCTCCCGGCGGAACCCCCTGCCCGCCGCGCTTCGCCCCGGGAGGGGCACGGGGACACCGGGAACGGGGACACCGGGAGCGGGGCGGGAGCCCGCCCGGGGCTCAGCCCCGCACCTGCTGCTTCCGAAGGGCGGGACCCGGGGCTCAGCCCCGCGCCGGGGATGCCCCGGCCCGGCCGGGACTCCCGCCCGCCGCCCTTCGCCCGGGCCGGGCGGGGCCGGTGCCGGGAACTGCGGCGGCTCCTGCGCGGCGGCGGAGATGGAGCGGCCGGTGCCGCTGCCCCGGGGGATCCGACCCCGGGCCCGACACTACTACGAGGGCTTCGTGAACAAACGGGGGCCGCGGGATCAGGTGGGCGACACCGCCGGGACCGACACCGGCACCCCGGGACCGACACCGGCACCCCGGGACCGACACCGGCACCCCGGGACCGATCACCGGCACGCCCCAGCACCGATACCGGGGACTCCCCGGGACCGGGCGCCAGGAGCAACCCTCGGGTACCCAGGACCTGTTCCCGGGACCCCTCCCGGTACTCCCAGGCACTGTCACCCCCGGGACCGGCTCCCCGTGTCCCCTCCATCTCCCGGGGTCACCGGGTGCGCTCCCCGCGGAGCCCGGGGCCGGTTCCCTGTTCCTGGTGCCGGCTCCCGGTGCCGGTTCTCAGTTCCCAGTTCCCGGTGCCGGTTCTCAGTTCCCGGTGCCGGTGCGGAGCTGAGCCCGTCCCTCCCCGCAGGGCTACCAGAGGGTCTGGGCCGGGCTGCGGGGGCTCAAACTCGCCTTCTACAGGTCGCCCCAGGACCGGGAGGTACGGGGGCTCCTCCGGGCAGGATCCCCGGGGCTGGGACCCCGCACGGGCTGTCCCGGCTCGGACCCCCATGGGCACCCCCCGGGGCACCCCCGGGCTGGGACCCCTCGGGGTGGGACCCCTGTGCCCCCTCCACGAGCTGGGACCTCTTTGGTGAAACCCCCCCAGGACTGGGGACCCCTCCCCATAAACCCCCCTGGGATGAGACCTTCAGGGGACACCGGGGGGTCCCCGGGCTGAGGGTGGGGGGTGGCCGGGGGGGGCTGGGTCCTGACGTGGTCCTGCCCCACCCTTGGGTGCCCCCAGCCCCTGGAGGTGCTGGACCTGGGGAGCTGGTGACCGCGCAGGCCGAGGGCGGGGCGCTCGTGCTCAGGCTGAAGGGACAGCAGGTGACAATGAAGGTGAGGGGCAGCCACGGGGGGCTGGGGGTACCCGGGGGCAATGGGGGCACCGGGAGGGGGGGGATCGGGGGGTACGGGGGGGACAGGATTTCAGGGGCTGGGTTTTGGGACAGGGACTGCAGGGGGAGCATGAGGAAGGATTTAGGGATAGAGGGGGGACAGGATTTGGGGAGTGGATGGCAGAGGGGGAAGGATTGGGGGTACGGGGGAGGCAGAGGGATGGGGGGGAGCTGTGGGATTTGGGGCCAGGCTTGGGGGCGGTGGGGACCTGTGAGGAGGCACAGAGGACAGGGAACCGGACCCCTCATGTCCCTGTGTCCCCTGGCAGGTGGAGAGCTGGGAAACACAGGAGATGTGGCGGGGATTCATCCTCACCATGGCCAAGGTGGGCGCGGGGCGCTGCCCGGGGGTCCCGGGGTGACAGGGACCCCTGAGTGCCACCACCCCGTGTCCCCCCGCAGATGAGGATGCCCCGGGACCTGGCGCTGCTGCCCGGACACAACCTGCAGCTCCTGGAGGCTCTGCGGGAGGAGCGGCAGCGCAGGGACACCCCCGTGTCCCCTGCCAGCCCCGTGTCCCCTGCCAGCCCCGTGTCCCCGGTCACACCCGCGTCCCCGGCCAGCCCCGTGTCCTCGGTGACACCCACGGTGACACCCGTGTCCCCGGTCACACCCGTGTCCTCTGCCAGCTCTGTGTCCTTGGTCACACCTGTAGTGACACCCGTGTCCTCTGCCAGCTCTGTGTCCTCGGTCACACCCGTGTCCCCCAGCTCCTCTGAGCCGTGAGTCGGGGGCTGGGGGGGTTCCCCATCCTCGCTGGGGGTGGCCCAGCGTGGCCGGCGGTGACGGGGAAGGGCTGGGGGTGACAATGGTGACACTGGGGGGGGTCCCCAGGGTCCCCAGCTGCTTTTTCCAGGTGACGCGTCCCGAGGCCGAGCGGCTGCTGGAGCAGAGCGCGGGCAGGGGGAACCTCCTGCTGCGGCCGGGGGGACACGGCCAGGGGCTCTCGGTCACCATCCGCCAGCAGCTCCAAGGGTGCGACAGGGGACAGCGGGGGCGGCTCACCGGGCAGCGGTGTCCCCAACGGGGAGGGACTGTCCCCTCGGAACAGGGGTGTCCCCAACAGGGAGGGACTGTCCCCTCGGAACAGGGGTGTCCCCAACGGGGAGGGACTGTCCCCTCGGAACAGGGGTGTCCCCAACAGGGAGGGGCCCTGGGCGAGCGATGGCGCAGGGTGACGGTCCCCATGGTGGGGGGGGTTCCCAGGGTGAGGGGTGACCCCCTGGGGGGGGCAGAGGGAAGGGGGTGGCCCCAGGGGAAGGTCCCCTGGCCAGGGGTGTCCCGCGGGGTGTGGGTGCCCCACAGGGGGTCCCCGGGCAGGGGGTTCCCAGCCCCTGAGGCAGCCCCCCCACAGGACAGCGCTGCTGAGGCACTACAAGGTGAGGAGAGAGGCCCAGGGCTACGTCATCGACATGGAGACCCCGGTGAGCGACACGGGGGACAGGGACCCCAACCCCGGGCACCCCCCTGAGCCCCCGGGGTGGGACCCTCGGGGTCACCCAAGGGACTGGCACCTTGTGGGCTGCGACACCCCAAGGCTGGGCACCCCCGGGGACACCCAAGGTGGGACCAAGGGGCTGGGACCCCCAAAAGATGGGACGGGGATCCCCTCAGGTTTGGGATCCCTGGGAACTGGGACCCCCAGGAGACTGGGACACCCCAAAGAGCTGCAGCTGCAGCCAAGGGGGTGGGACCCCCCCGGGCAGGGAATGTGGGGTGCAGGGGGGACCCCGAGTGACGCCGAGTGTCCCCCCAGCACCGCTGCTCGTCGCTGGCAGACGTGGTGCAGTTCTTCGTGAGGAGGAGCCAGGGCAGCCTGCAGCCCCTGGAGCCCGAGTACAGCGCCCGGCTGGGTGGGCACCGGGCCTGGGGGTCAGGGGTGGAACTGGGGGTCGGGAGCAGCTGAGGGAGGCAGGGAGGGGGGTCTGGGGGTGCTCGGGGGAGTCTGAAGATTTGGGGGGCAGAGCTGCTGGGGGGTCTCAGCCTGGGGGAGGAGGGGATCAGAGGGGTCTGGGGGGGGATCAGAGGGGTCTGGGGGTGTCCGTGACCCCCCCCCGCTCTGCTCCAGAGTTGGTGCCGATGGAGGCGCCCCCCCCGCCCCCGAGGAGCGTGAGTTTGGGGCTGGTTCCCGAGGAGCAGCTCTACATGAACGACCCCGGTGAGGCCGCTCGGGATGCGGGAACGGGAACGGGGTGAGGGGGGTGGGGGCACCCCCACACGGAGCCCGACCCCTCCCCACCCCCCCGGCCCCGCTGTCACCCCCCAAGCACAGGGAGGGGGACACCGGGGGAGGGGGGGCACAGCAGGGGACACGGGGCGCTGTCACCGTCTCGGGGGGCAATGGGGAGGAGCGGGGGGTGCTGGGGGGCAGGGGGAGGGGGATTCTCTCACACCCCCCGTGGCACAGGGAGGACCCACGAGCTGCTCACGGAGCTGCACAGGAAGCTGCGGCTGCACCAGGCTCAGCCCAAGCACTGACGGGGACACTCTGGGGGGGGCCCGCTGCCCCCCACTTTGTGCCAGCAGCCAGCAGGGACAGCGGGACCCCCCCTCACCCTCAGGGAAAGCTGTCCCCAGTGTCCCCTGGGGTGACACTGATGGGGGGGACTGTGAATAAAGAACCCTGTGCCCACCCAGCCCCTTCCTGCCCCTTGGCGCCGTGGGGGTGTCACAGGGACCCCAAACTCCCCCCGTGCCCCATCCATGCCCACGTCACACCTACATCCCAGTTTATTCTCCAGGCCAGAAGCAGCTCTCAGTGCTGGGGGGGCAACGGGCCCCGGCGACACGGGGGGCACGGAGTGGGGGGGCCGTGGGTGCCCCCGGGGGGGCAGAGCCCTGCAGGGCGGCGCTGGGGGTGCCCCGGGGGGGCAGAGCCCTGCAGGGGGCGCTGGGGGTGCCAGGGGCAGGGTACATTCAGTGCTGTGCCCGGGGGGCTCAGGGCAGGCTGGAGCTGCTGGCAGTGCTGTTCCGCTTCTGCAGGCACCGCACGGCGCTGGGCACCTGCAGCCCTGAGGTCACCTGGAAGCTGCCACACCACACCTGGGGACACGGGGGGGGGCTCAGGGGGCTGAACCCAGCGCTGGCAGCGCCCCCCAGAGCCCCCAGCCCTGAGCCCCCTTACCATGAAGGCTGGCAGCACCGGCTGAGAGAACTTGGCCTTGAAGGTGTGCAGCAGCTGCTTGGTGCGGGCGTTGTAGAAGGACAGGAAACCTGTGGGGATGGGGCACAGGGACACAGGTGGGCACGGGGCAGGCACAGACCCAGGGGTGGTGACAGGGGCTGTGGTGGTGACAACTGGTGTCCATAATGGAAGTATGGACATGCTGGTGGCCATGGAAGTGACAGTGGCCATGGAGGTGGCAATGGCCATGGAGGTGGCAATGGTGGTGACAATGTCCACAATGGTGCCCATAGTGGTGACAATGTCCATGGAAGTGGCAATGCCCATACTAGATTCATGGAGGTGCCAATGCCCAAGGAGGTGACAACGCCCATGGAGGTGACAATGCCCATGGAGGTAACAATGCCCAAGGAGGTGACAATGCCCATGGAGGTGACAATGCCCATGGAGGTGACAATGCCAAGCCCAGGCCAGGCCAGGCCAGCCCCACCTTCGTGGAAGTTGCAGTGCACGCCGATGCAGTCGGGCACGGGCACGTCCAGCGCCTTGGCCTTGTTGTTGTGCTTGGCGCTGAAGCTGACCTGCAGCCAGTTGTTGAGGTGCAGGCACCAGGACGCCGAGGTCTTGCCCAGCTGGTCGAACTTGCCCAGGCTGCGATAGGCCACGCCCACGCCGAAGGCTTTGCTGTCGCGGTCGTACCGCACCTCCCAGTAGTGCTCGTCCCCGTCGATCAGGGTGTCCCCTGGGGCACGGCCACACCTCTGCCCGGGGCACCCACGGCGTGCCCTGCCCTGTCCCCTGTCCCCTGCATCACCCCCTGTGCCCTGCCCTGTCCCCACCCTGCCAGGTGTGTCCCCTGTCCCCTGGCATCCCCCCCCATGCCCTGTCCCCTCCGTGCCCCCACCTCACCCCTACCCCTGGTGGGGTGCCCCCACCTCACCCTCTCACCCCCGGGTGCCCCCTCCCACCCTGGGTGTCCCCTCTCACCCCTGGGTGCCCCCTCTCACCCCTGGGTGCCCCTCTCACCCCCAGGTGTCCCCTCCCATCCCCAGGTGTCCCCTCTCACCCAGCACCGTGTAGGACTCGGCCGTGAATCGGTCTCGGCCCCCTCGGCCCAGGGACATCCTCTTGGGTGACTGCACCACCCTGGCACACAGGGACAGGGCAGGGTTGGCACTGCAGGCACAGGGGCCGTGCCAGGGGCCCCGGGGCTGGCGTTACCTGGCAGGGGAGTTGGCAGGGGAGGCCGTCCTGCCCTTGCCATCCTTCTCTCGGGCCTTGACGTCCTGCACCTTCCCTCCCGTGGCGTCCCACTCCACGCTCAGCTCCTCCACCCGCAGGTTCTGGTGGCACGTGCTGGCGTCCAGCCGGAACATGAACGCTGGGGACAGCCCCTGTCAGCACAGCCTGGCCCCCCTTGCCTGGCCACCACCCCACAGGGGTGGCACGGGGGGCACACGGGCACCTGCCACCCCCAGCACCCACCTCTGGTCTCCAGAGTGACCGGCTCCGAGAACTCGCCCGCCACCGCCTTGTTACATGCCCGCACCCGAAAGTTCATGTACTTCATGTCAAACTTCAGCCCTGTGGGCACAGCGGGGTCACAGCGAGGGGCACTGCCACCCCCCTGTCCCCTGCAGAGCCTGGGCCAGCCCCAGCACTGTGCCCTCACCAGTCAGGGTGTACTCAGTGCCCTTGATGCCCTCGATGACCATCCAGGGCTGGTCCTCCTTGGCCCGGGGGGGCCCCTCGAAGTTGGTCCTGCGATACTCCAGCACGTAGTGGTCGATCTTGCTGTCCTCATCAGGCATCCTCCAGGCCAGGGTCACACAGTTATCGGCCACCAGCGACTCGGCCAGGTCGATCTCGGGGGCGCTGGGCACTGCCCGCAGGAGCAGCCGTGCCAGTGTCCCCCCCTCCCTGCCACACAGGGGGTCCCCAGCACCCCCGGCACCCCCAGGGCTCCCACGGGCTTGGCATGTCCCAGAGTCAGGCATGGCACCCATGGGATCCCATCCATGGCACCCAGAGACCCCCAGAGCTCAGGCACGGCACCCATGGGATCCCATCCATGGCACCCAGAGACCCCCAGCACGGCCCCCACTGCCCCCCTGGGCACAGCATCCAAACATCCCTCCTTGGCACCTTCCTGCCCCTCTGGGGAGGCAGCCCAGGGGCCTGGCCGTGCCCTGCCCTGTCCCCCCGTGCCCCTGTGGCCTGGCAGTACCTGGCAGGAAGGTGAGGGCCTGCAGCAGGCGCCGCTCCTGGGCGAAATCCACCATCAGGTGGCTCATGTTATCGCTGACCTTGGCCTTGAGCGACAGGCGGAAGGCCGGAGCCATGGTCACACTGTGCCAGGACAGGGACAGAGCTCAGCAGGGCTGGCACCCACCCCAGCCTGCATGGCCCTGGGGAGGGTGGGCACAGCCACCCCTGCACCCACAGGGCCACCCCTGCACCCACAGGGCCACCCCCCGTGGGGCCCTGCTGGGAAGAGGAGGAGGAGGATGGGGGTTAGTGGGTGGGGGGCTCAGGGGGGCCGTACCTATCCTTGATCTGTTTGGCCGCCTTGTGAGCGCAGAGGGAAAGAGGAGGAGAGAAGCAGCAGTGAGGCAGCAGAGCCAGGCACAGGGGGCACATGCGGGACCTGTACCAGCTGTGGCACCCAGCGGGACAGCATCCCTGCATCCCAGAGCATCCCAGAGCATCCCACAGCATCCCAGAGCATCCCACAGCATCCCTGCATCCCTGCATCCCAGAGAATCCCTGCATCCCAGAGCATCCCAGAGCATCCCTGCATCCCACAGCATCCCAGAGCATCCCTGCATCCCACAGCATCCCCATCCCAGAGCATCCCAGCAGCATCCCAGAGCATCCCAGAGCATCCCAGAGCATCCCAGAGCATCCCTGCATCCCAGAGCATCCCAGAGCATCCCAGAGCATCCCTGCATCCCAGAGCATCCCAGAGCATCCCACAGCATCCCTGCATCCCACAGAATCCCTGCATCCCAGAGCAGCATCCCAGAGCATCCCAGAGCACCCCTGCATCCCAGAGCATCCCACAGCATCCCAGAGCATCCCAGAGCATCCCTGCATCCCAGAGCATCTCTGCATCCCAGAGCATCCCTGCATCCCAGAGTGCCCACCTGGCACAGCACTCCATGTGCCCCCCAGTGCCCCCTGCGTCCCCGCCACGGTGCCCGTCTGTCACTGGGAGCACTGGGGGCACTGGGGGCAATCCCAGGTGCCTGCACTCCCCCCCAGCCCCACCGCAGGCACAGCCAGCCCAGCGTGGCCCCAGCACAGACAGAAAAGGGGAGCCCGGCCTGAGGTGACATTGAGCAAGTGGCAAGGGGGGGTCAGGACACCCCCAGCGTGGCACAGCCAGGCAGAGCCACCCCTGGCACCGCGGGGACCCACCTGGGAGAAGTCGTGCTGGTTGGCCGTGCCCAGGGCCTGGTTGGCCGCCTCCAGCAGCTCCTCCGAGCTCTCCAGGGCCTTGGAGCACGCCACGAGCTGGGCCTGGCGCGGGAGGCAGAGGGGCAGCGCCGGGCAGGGCCCGGGGCCTGCCGGGGCCGGGCCGGGCCGGGCCGGGGCTGGGGCTCACCTGCAGCTCGTAGGTGCGGCTGGCGCGCTCCTGCTTGATCTTCATCACCATGTCCTCCTTGAGCTCGTCCAGCAGCGCGTACAGAGACTGGAACTCGGCCTCCAGCTCCTGCTGCGCCCGCGCCGAGTTGGCCTGGGCAGGGCACAGGGCACAGAACGGGCCTGAGCGGGCCCGGCCCGGCACGGCCCGGCACGGCACGGCACGGCCCCGCAGGGCAGGGCGGGGGGAGCCGGTACCTCCACGTTCTGCACCATCTGCTTGAGGGAGTAGATGAAGTTCTGGATCTCCTCATTCTTCACGGCGAGGGTGGTGATGATCTTGCGCAGAGACTCCTGCCCGGCGCCCTGCGCTGCCCGTCAGTGCCCGCGGCCCCCGAGCCCCCGGGCCCAGCCCCGCCCTGCCGGGCCCTGCCAGACCGGGCCGGGCCGGGCCGTGCCAGGCCGTGCCGGGTGTGCCAGGCCGTGCTGGCCGGCATGGGGGGCGATGACTTGGCAATGTGAGTGTGAGTGTGAGTGTGAGCGTGAGTGTGAGTGTGAGAGTGCCAGCCCTGCTCCCCTCCCGCACCCCTCCTTCCCTCCGGTGCCATGCCGACCCCCTCGGCCCTCCATCCTCCACACCTGCGCTCCCCATCCCTCCTCCTCCATCCCTCTGCTCCTCCTCCTCCATCCCTCCCTCCCTCCATCCCTCCCGCTTCTCTCCTCTCCCATCCCCGCTGCCTCCATCATTCCTTCCTCCATCCCTCCGCCCCTTGTTCCTTCATCTCTCCTTCCCCATCCCTCCCTCCTCCACCCGTCCATCCCCTCTCCCTCCTCCCCGCACCCTCCTCACTCCATCCTGCATCCCCCCCGCCCCACGGCTCCATCCTCCATCGCCGCCGCCGCCCGGTTCCCGCCGCAGCCCCGGTGTCCCGGGGGTTCCCGGGCGCTCCGGGCCGTACCTGGTCGCCCATTCCGGGCCGGCCCCGCCGCGCTCGGCCCCGCCGACACCAACAAAGGGGGAGCGGCGCCCCCGCCCCGCCCCGGCCCCGCCCCTCGCGCGGCCCCGCCCCCCGCCCCGCAGCATGCCGGGAGTTGTAGTTCGGGTGGGGGGGGTGAGACCCCCGGGGTTGGGGCGCGCCGGGCCAGGGCTGGGGGCGAGGGGAGAGGGCACATTGTCACCCCGCAGGGTGGGGACAGTGCCACACTGCCACATTGTCACACTGTCACACTGCGTGGGGGGATCCCAGTCCAGGACACCTCACCCTCCCTGCAATGTCACACTGGGCCCCCCAGCCCGCTCGGGGGACAGGAGGGGTCCCCCCGCTCCAGGAGTCCCCAAGGGCTCCTCCTCGGGCTGGAGTGGATCCCGGATCAAGGTGGAACTTGAGGAGGTGCTGTCACCTGTCCTCGCTCCAGTTGGTGCCCCAAATCCCTGTCCTAAATCTCTGTCCCCATCCCTGTCCCCACCCCGACATCTGCCCCACCCCTGCCCAAATCCCCACCCCAGACCCCCCACCACGCCCCCATCCCTGCCCTCTCTCTGCTCGCCCTCTCTGTCACCTCCCCGGGAGCACAGGAAGCCACAGCGTCGCTCTCCGCTGGCCCGGGTGACAGAGGGCCGGGAGGCTTTGGGGACAGCGGCGCCGTGGGGACAGGGACAGATTGGGGACTGGGACCCGCTGGGGACGCGGCCCCTCGCAGGGGGTGGCTGGGCCGGCCCCGGAGCAGGGATGTGGGGGCTCGGGGTCCTCATCCCCCTCCTTGGAGGTGAGTGGGGGACAAGGGTGGCTGGGGGGACAGTGGGGACAGCACAGGACACAGAGCGAGGGACAGACATGGGGACAGGGTGGGTGACAGGGCTGGGGAAGGGGACAGGATGGAGCAGGGGGGGATGAATGGGGGGAAATGGAGATGGGGCGGCAGACAGCGTGAGAAGGTGGCAATGGCAGGGGACAGGATGGGGTGTGTGGTCAGAGGCAGCGGTGACAGAGGATGTCAGCGAGCCTGCAGTGTCCCCATCCCCCATCCCACAGGTGTCCTGGGGACCGCGGGGCTCGGGGGTGCCACCCCCGGTGACCCCTGGGCTGTCCCCGCAGCGGGAGCCCTGCGGGTGATCCAGGACCCGCAGGAGCTGCAGGTGGCCGCGGGTGACACGGCGACCTTTGGCTGCCGGGTGGAGGTGGCCGAGAGCGGGGCCCAGCTGCGCATGGAGTGGGTGAGGGACGGGGGGCTCGGGGTGCTCTGCGCCACCCGCCTGGGCTTTGTCACCCCCCCGGCCCTGTCCCCGTGTCCCCGCCGTGCCCCGGGGACCCAGCTGGCCTGGCACCCCCCCCGGGCCACCCTCAGCCTCCCACAGGTGCGGGAGAACGACAGCGGCCGCTACATCTGCCAAGTGATCCTGGAGATCCCCTGGTACGGCACCGCCACCGGCAACGGCACCGAGCTGCGCGTCACCCCCGGTACGGCCCCGGTACTGCCCGGTGCTACCCCGGTACCGCCCGGTTCTACCCCGGTGCTGCCCGGTACTGCCCGGTACGGCCCAGTACTGCCCGGGTACAGCTCCGGTACTGCCCGGCACTGTTCAGTACTGCCCGGTACGGCCCGGTACTGTTCGGTACTGCCCGGTACGTGCCCGGTACGTGCCCAGTACTGCCCGGGTACAGCTCCGGTACTGCCCGGCACTGTTCGGTACTGCCCGGTACTGATCGGTACTACCCCGGGACAGCTCCGCGCAGGGGGGACAAGGGGACAGTAGAGGTGGCATCGCCGAGGGGCTTTTGGGGGGTCACTGAGGGTCACCAAGAGGGAGGGTGGGGTCCCCTGGAGGAGATTCCTAGGGGGGTTTTGGGTGGGCACAGAGAGGGGACAGGGACAGGGACGGGGACAGGGACAGGGACGGGGACGGGGACGGGGACGGGGACGGGGACGGGACTGGGACAGGGACAGGGACAGGGACGGGGACGGGGACGGGGACTGGGACAGGGACAGGGAGAGGGACGGGGACAGGGACAGGGACACCTCTGACTGCTTTCCCCTCTCAGCAGCAGGTCTCGGAGGACACCGGGCAGGTAATTGTGTCCCCGCTGTCCCTGCTGTCCCCTCCAGCCCGGCACCCCCGTGTGAGGCGGGGGGTGACCCCGGCTGGCTCCGCTTGCAGCGCTGCTCTGGGGGCTCGTGGGGAGCCTGGGGGGCACCGTCCTGCTCCTGGGGATGGCCCTGCTCGGCTACCGCTGCTGTCACAGGAGCGCAGGTACCGCTGTCCCCAAATATCCCCTCCTCAGATCCCCTCCCCAAGTACCCCTCACCTTCCCCCGCACCCAAACGCCCCCACGTCCCCCTGATCCCAAACCTCCCTGCTCGTCCCCGTGTGTCCCCCGAGGGTCCTGGCGGACAGAAGTGATCCCCAAAAGCTGCTGTTCCCCCCAGACACGGCCATTTACCTGAACGTGGTGTCCGGCTCGGCGCGGGACCCCAAAAAGCCGCCGCCCCCCGAGCCGCAGCACAACCTGTACCTGCAGGAGCGGCAGCGGGCGCGGGCCCCCGCCGTGCCCCCCCGGCCCTGAGTGTGTCTCACACCTCCCCCAGCTCTGCCCCGCTCAGGAAACCGCCCCAAAAAGTGCTTGGCAGCATCCTGTCACCCGGCTCTGTGTCCTCTGTGTCCCCCCTGCCCACGCCATCCTGTGCCCCCCTGCTTGGGCAGCTGGTGTCACTGTGCCAGAGCGGTGACAGCAGCCCCTCTGCTGTCCCCTGGCCTCTTGCACGGTGTCACCTGGCACTGGAGGGCTGTGCTGGGGGGTGGGAAGCCAGGACCCCCCAAGGGACAGCGCCATCAGCCCCTCACCACGCGGGTGACCCCGGGCGGTGCCACCCTGTGCTGTGCCCACGGCTGGGGGGGCTCATCTCGGCTCCCCCCTCCATCCTGGGGGTCCTGGATGGTGGTGACACCAGGGTGGGACAGCAGTGGCAGAGCCACCACCGTGTCTTGCCTTCCCCTGGGGCACCACAGAGTTGGATGCACCAGGGGCACCCGTTCCTGTCCCCATTCCAGTGCCTGTCCCCATCCTCACCCCTCTCTCCTCCCTGTCCCCATTCCCGTCCCCATTCCTGTCCCCATTCCAGTGCCCTCTCTCTGTCCCCATCCCTGTCCCCAACCGCCCCATCCACATCCCCATCTCTGCCCAAAAGCTCCTCCCCAAATCCCGTCCCGAACGCCCCGCGGGCGCAGCACAGCGGCACAGCCCGGTGTGACAGGGCGCTTTAATGGGCTCGGGGGGGTCACAGGGGCTGCACGGCCACGGGGTAGAGCAGGGACAGGTGGCGGGCCCCGCGCACGGGCAGTGCCCGCGCTGTGTAGTGCCCCACGGCCGCCGGCACCGACGGGAACGCGGCCCCGGCCCGGCCCAGGGTGAAGTGCTGCTCCCGGGTCCGCGTCAGCTTCACGTGCACGAAGCCGTGACTGCTCCTGCGGGAAGGAGGGGATGAGGCACGGGGGGGGATGGATGGGATGGGGTCAGTGGGATGGGGTGGGATGGGATGGGATGGGATGGGATGGGGTGGGATGGGATGGGATGGGATCAATAGGATGGGATCAATGGGATGGGATCAATGGGATCAGTGGGATGGGATGGGGATAAGGCAGGGATCTGGACAGGGATGAGGATGGGGACAGGGATGAGGAGCCGGGTGCAGGCTGGGACAGGGAAGTGGACAAGGATAGGGATGGGGGACACCTGGGATGGAAATGGGAATGGGAATGGGAATAGGGGTGAGGACTAGGATGGAGATTGGGGCACAGATGTGGACAGGAGTGGGGAGAAGACAGGGCTGGGGACCCCATCCAGAGCAGGGGCAGGGGGTGGCACCACCCCAGGCGAGGCATCCCGGGTCACCTCCAGCGTGTCCCCACGCGTGGGGACATCCCAGCCCATCCCCACGTGTGCTGGGACACCCAAACACGCCAGCACCGGCTCCAATCCCACCCCCAGAGCCCCGCCAGCCCCCTGGCAGGGCTGGGCTGGGCCGTGCCGTGTCCCCGGGCTCACCTGAGGGACAGCGAGTAGTCCTCGGGGCTGGTCTCGCAGTCGCGCACCAGGAAGCTGCCCTCGCGGCACAGCGCCAGCAGCGTCTCGGCGCCCGCCCGCCCGATGGGGCCGTGGTACCACCTGGGCACGGCCACGGGGTCACACGGGACCCCTGGGCCACCGGGACCCTCCCCTGGGCCACCGGGACCCTCCCTGGGCCACCGGGACCCTCCCCTGGGCCACCGGGGCCCTCCCGGACCCCACCGGGAGCTCCTGTGCCTGGGGCACCTTGCACATCATGGAGGCAGGCAGGGCATTGGCACCCACGGGAGTCAGGGGGGCAACCATGCCACGGGGCACCCAAACATCCTGTGGGGCACCCAACCATCCTATGGGGCACCCAACCATGCCACGGGGCACCCAAACATCCTGTGGGACACCCAACCATGCCATGAGGCACCCAAATATTTTTTGGGGCACCCAACCATGCCATAGAACACCCACCCCCGCGGGGATTCACCCATGCCACTGTGCCCCTGGGGACCCCCACCCGTGCCAAGGGCCCCAGCCCCACCACGGGACACCCCTGACCCCACAAGGACCCGCCCGTGGGGGATCTTCTCCCCCAGAGGTTGCCCCCCTGCCACGCCCCGTGCCCACGGCTCGCCCCCAGACTCACGCCTGCTGCTCCAGGGGCAGCGAGGTGTCCACGTGCCGGGGGCTGGGGGGACAGCCCGGCCGGGGGGGCCGGGGGGAGCGCGGCAGCTGCCGGGACAGGCTGGGGGAGCGCTCGGGGCTCTCGAACTGCACTGCGGGGACAAAGGGGGCGTCACCCACCCCGCCTGGCCACCAGGGAACGGCCCAGAGGTGGCTCTGCCCCGCCCTGTGCCCCACTGCTGGCACCAGCAGAGCTCTGGGGCGGTACCCGTGGGGGTCACACGGTGTTGGGGTCCCAGGGGTGACAGCCACGGGCACAAGGGGGGGACCCCAGGGTGCGGGGGGTGCTGGGATCCGGCACTGACACCCATGGAAGCTGCGGGATGCAGGTTGGGGGACCCTGGGGTGCCCCCCACGGACACTGCTGAGAGCCAGGAGTGGCACCCACGGGAGGTGACACCGGGGGACGCCGTCACCTGCGAACGCCCGAGAGATGTGATCCTTCTTCCACTCCCAGGGCTGGTCGTACTCGTCGGCGGGGCGCTCGTCATCGCGGGGGAGGCGGCTCTGGCGGCCCGGGGGCCCCCCCGGGCTGTCCCCGGCCGTGTCCCACTCCTCGGAGGGGGTGTCGTAGAGTTGGGGACCCCGGCGCGGCCGCACCCGCCGGCCCTCGCCCTGCCGCGGGCACCCTGGGGGGGTGAACGGGGGCGGTGGGAGGTGCCCGGGACCCCCGGAGGGGTGCTGGGGGTGTCCCCCACCTCTGGGGGGTGTCACCCACCTGTGGCCTCCTCGTCGCAGCCGCCCTCGGGCGCCGGCTCCTGCTCCCCCTCGAAGGGCTCCGAGTACTCGCTCTCCCCCGGACCCTGCTGGGGGGGCTCCGGCTGGGACAGGACCCCCTGCCCCCCCTGCAGCCCCCCCGGCCCCTGCGTGCCCTCACGGGACCCTTCGGGCTCCCACAGCCCCAACTCGGGTGTCCCCAGCCCTGTCCCCGCTCCCTCCCACCCGGTCCCTTTGTCCCCCAACCCCTCTCCCCTTCCCCCTCTCCCAGTGGCTGCACCGGCCCCAGCCGCCCCCAATTCCCTCTCCCGGGACCCCCGATCCTCCCTGGCTGCCCCAGTGCCCCCCCGACCCCTCGGCTCTCCCCGTTCCCCGTCCCGCTCTCCCGCTCTTTATTCCCGCTCCCCGCCCCCGTTCCCGGTTCCCGGTTCCCGGTTCCCCGTCCCCATCTCCCCCGATCCCCTCCGCTCCCCAGACCCCCTCTGGCCGTTCCCCGCTCTCCCCGCTGCCCCATTCACACCTCCCCGACCCCCCGGTGCTCCCGGTGCCCCCGCTGCCCTTCCCCAGCCCCCGCCCGCTGCCCCGCTGCACCTCCCGCTCCCTCCGCCGCCCTCCCCGTTCCTGGCGCTTGGCTGCGGCTCCAGCCCGGTACCCCGGTTCCCCGGTTACCCCCGGTACCCCTCGGTACCCACCCGCTACCCTCCGGTTCCCCCGGTGCCCCCGGCCGTACCTGCTGCAGGCGCCGGGGGCCGCCCCCGGCCCCGCGCCCCCACCCGCACCAGGCGGCGGCGCGGGGACGCGGCGGGGCCGCGGAGGGCAGCGGCGGGGGCGGCGCCGGGGGCCCCGGGGCTACCGGGACCGCTGTAATCGGGCTGGGGGGCGCGGGGAGCGCCGAGCCCCCGGCCCAGGTACTCCCGGAGCCACTTGGCCATGGCGGGGAGCGGCACCGGCACGGCCGGCACCGAGCGGCACCGGCGGCACCGAGCGGCTCCGGGACCCGCCGGGACCCCCTGCCGCCGCCGCCGCCGCCGCCGGAGCCGCTTTGTGTCGCCGCCGCGCGGCGCGGACCGGAGCCCCCGATCCCCCCCCCAACCCCCGCCCGCCTCGCCGGGGACACCGGCACGGGGGGGCGACAACACCGAGGGGACACCGGCACAGGGGGTGACACCGCCGAGGGGACACCGGCACGGGTGGGGGCGACACCGGCACGGGGGGGCGACAACACCGAGGGAACACCAGCGGCGACACGGCGCGACCCCGCGGGGTTCAAGACCCACCCCCCAGTGGCGGGGGGCACCGGGACCCCCAAGTGACATCGGGGCGGCCCCTCCCCGTGAGACAGCGGGAGAACGGGGGTGACACCGGGAGCCCCAGACCCCGGCGATGGGATTCCCCCCTCGGGGCTGTCCCTGGGGGCTGGAGGGGTGCAGGGTTTGGGGGGAACAAGGAGCCCCCCCAGCTCTGTCACCCACCCCTGGGGAGCTCGTGCTGGGGGGGGCGCGGGGGGCTCCGCTCCCCCTCTGCCCCGGGTTTGGGGGGGCTCAGCCTCAGGCACTGGGGGCAGGAGGTTGGGAGCCCCCCAGCCCTGCCCCCCCTGGCATTGTCTGTCCCCAGAACAAAGGTCCCTCCCCGGGGTCCCACCTGCTGGTGACAGCTGCGGAGTGGGGGGGGACACATCTGGGAGGACACGGCCAGACCCCCCCGGGCTGAGCCCAGTGCCCAGCATTAATATTTGAAGAGGCTAATTAAGGCATGTGTGCACAGAATGCTAATTGGGATGGGGGGGCTGTCCTTCTGGGCAGCTCTCCCTGAGGCCCCAGAGCCCCCCCACCAGCCCCTCTGTGAGGGGCTTAATTAACCAGCAATTAGAGGTGGGTGCCTTGATGAGGAGGAAGTTTGTGGCCATGGGTGAGGAGAGCCCCACTCAGGGTGGGTGAGCACTGGGGGGTCTCTGTCATTGGGGTGGGGGTCCCTGGGGCAGGACCTGACAGTGCCCACACACAAATCACTCTCTGGGAGAAGATGAACCAACTGGCTCTGCCAGATCCAATTTATTCCAGACTTGTGGCTGCTGCAGCCCAGCAGGCTCAGAATGATGGGGAGGGGTTTGTCCCCCAGCTCTGGGGACATCTGGGGGGCTGGTGGTGGCAGGACAGCCCTGTCCCCGCAGTGGGGGGCTGGATGAGCCCCCCAGGTCTGTGCAAAGGTGGGATCTGAGACAGCCTGGCACAGGAACAGCTGGGGGTGAAGTGAAGGAGGGGGGGCTGAGCAGCCACCCCCTGCACCCCCCTGGGAAGGATCCAAGGGCTCTCAGGGCACCCCAAACCCGACCTGGGCATGATCAGAGTGGGGTGAGGGCAGTGGCACCCCCAGTATGGACACAGCAGAGTCCTGTCCTGCCCAGCCCTGGCATTTCCCAACACATCCTGGGAGCAGGGCTGGGACACAAGGGACACTGCTGGGGCTCCCCAGGGCTCCTGCTGCAGATAAAACACCCTCCCTGTGCTGCTGCAGGGAGAATGAACACCCTCCCTGTGCTGGGGGCTTCCTCCAGGACTCCTGCTGCAGGGAAAACACCTTCCCTGTGCTGCTGCTGCAGGGCAGGACGTGGGAACAGCAGTGGCTTGGACCCTGTGGGGCCCTGGCTGTGCTTCCAGCCCTGTGTGGGGCTCCAGGAGCAGCAGGGAGTGGGGACAGCCCCGTCCTTGTCCCTGTCCCTGTCCCTGTCCCTGTCCCTGTCCCTGCCCCTGCTGGCTCCTCAGTCACTGGTGCTGTCCTCGCTGTCTGAGTAGGCTCCCAACAATCCCAGTGAGGACGTGGCTGCTGCTGCTGTTGCTGCTGCTGGAAGTGAGCCTGGAAGAGGAGGGAGAGAGAGGATCTGGTCAGGTGCAGCCTCCCCAGGGCATATCCCAGCAAATCCCTGGCTGGCTGCTCACAGCTGGAGCCATCCCATTCCCTGGAGGGATCCTGAGCCTCACCCCGAGGGATCCAGGGAGGATAAACCAGGTGGACAAGGAGCCCCTGCACCCCTGGGCTGGAGCCTCCCTCCTCCACCCTGCAGGAAGCACCAGGGTCTGGGACCCCCCTTGTCCCTCCACAGCCCCCTGGGGGGATCCCAGACCCTGGGAAGGGAGAGAGGAGCAGCTCTGGGCTCCCACCACCCCAATCCTCCAGCCAGGAGCAGGTGGCTGGGGAAGCACAGGGAAAAGGGGAAACCTCCAAGAGGATCCCCTTCCCAGGGATCCCCCGAGGGCAGGGGGACTCACTAAGCCAAAGGTTTAGGATCAACCAGCCCAGAACAAATCAATCCCCCATCTCCTTCCCCAAATTATGGATCCCCTGCCTTGCTGGGCAGCTCACTGAGGTGCTGGAAAACCTTCCAGCTTGTTTTGTGTTCCTCAGAGCTCCCCAGCTCCAGCAGTTAGGCAGGATTTATCACCAGGCCCCAAACCAAAGCAATTCCCTGCTATCACACCCTTATCCCTGTTGTGACGTTCCCAGGGCTGTATCTGCTGTTTTGGAGCTCCAACCTGTCCCCAAGGCCGTGGCTTAGAGCCCAGAGCCAGGAAGGAGCCCCCCCCTTCAGCAGGGAAACGGGGACACCCCCTGTTCTCACATCAGCTCACCCAGGACCCCAGGCCAGGCTCTGAGCACGGAGCCAAACCCCCCCTGGGACTGTCAGAGCCCCCCTGGCCCAGGTACCAGTGCTGGCTCGAGTTTCCAGGCCGTTCCCTGGGGCAGGATCCCCCCCGTGCCTCCTGCGGGCCACCAGCCCGGCCAGCTGGGCCCTGCTGCTGAGCTTGCCCACGCTGCGCTCCCAGCTCTCCGTCCTGGCCCTCTTGCTCTGGGGCTGGGGGTCCTGTGGGGCACAGCTGGGGTCAGGGGGCTCCAGCGTGGAGGGGGGAGTGGGGACAGGAGCAGCAGAGACACAAGGAGGGGGGATTGTGCCCCTGCAGTGACAAACGGGGATGTGGATGTGCAAAGCTGCCCCTGGAGATGCACCCCCCCTGCCAGAGACACAAACCCAGCCTCGAGATGGCCCTGGGATGCTGAGGAGGCAGAGAAAAGAATCCCAGGATGGTTTGGCTTGGGAGGACCTTAAAGCCCACCCAGTCCCACCTTCCACTATCCTGGGCTGTCCAAGCTCTGTCCAACCTGGCCTTGGACACTTCCAGCCACAGCCTCCCTGGGCAGCCTGTTCAGGGTCTCCTCAGCATCCAACCCAACCCTCCCTGCCTCAGTTCCAGCCCATTCCCCCGTGTCCTATCCCTCCCTGCCTGGGGAAAAGTCATTCTCTCAGCTCCTTTCAAGGCCACTGAGCAGCCCTGGGTGCCTGCAGGTGGTCCAGCCACAGAACCCAGTGAATCCCAGAGCCCTGGGCACAGGGATTAGTGCTGGGCCAGGGAACAAGGCTGGGATTAACTCCAGGCCGAGTCTGGGCACAGCAGCTTTGATCCAGCCCAGCAGACACGGGGCCCTGGGGCAGGGATCGACAGAGGGAGAGGGCAGGGCTGTTTGTTGGGATGATCCCTCCCTCCAGGCTGGGGCTGTTTGTTGGGATGATCCCTCCCTCCAGCCAGGGCTGTTTGTTGGGATGATCCCTCCCTCCAGGCCAGGCTCTGGGAGCTCTTTTGTTGTGCCTAAACCCAAAGCCCGGCCCAGGGAGAGCCCAGAGTGCTGCAATTCTGCCTGAAGCAGCAGCAGGGCCCAGCAGAGCTCATTCTTCCCCAGGAAGGGAGGGTGGGGGCAGCTCCATCCCTGCCTTTGTGCCCAGGCACAGCCCCAAATCCCCGGGTGACGCCGGCCCCTCTGACAGGGACACGGCCTTTGGGAGCTGCTCAGGCGTGACACGGGCCTGGTGTCACTCACACGGGGACACAAAGGGCACACACAGCTCTGGGACACAGGATCAGGGCTGGGGAAGGGCTGGGGAGGGCTGCCTCACCTCCTGCAGGATGTCTGTGGGTTTTGTCTGAGCCGCGGGATTCGCGCGGGGTTTTGGGGGCTCCTCGTCAGAGTCGGAATCTGGCAGGAGCCGGCGGTTCTGGGCTTGCTCCAGCATGGCCCTGCTGGGACAGAGGAGTGCTGGAGCTGCATCCATCCCATCCCAGCCCCTGCTTGCTCCAGGGGAGCTGGGACCAGCAGCAGAGCCTCGGGATCCCCTTCCTGGGGGGGTTTTATGGGATCAGGTTCAAGCCAGAGGGGTGAGAGCACTGGGAGCTGAAACTGGGTCCATGTGAGGGCACTTCCCACAGCCCAGATCCCACAGAATCCCAGCCTGGCTGGCTTGGAAGCACCTTCCACTCTTTCTCCCTGAGCACTTTGCCATGACAGACTGGGATCTCCTCCCACCTCCCCAGATCCTGCTAACCCAGCCTGGCTCATCCCCCCCCAGCCCCTCACTTCATCTCCTGCTCGTCCTCCTCCTGCTCCTTGCGCCTCTGCTCCTCCTCCAGCTCCTTGTACTGCTTCAGCATGGCCTCAAAATCCACGTTGGCCTGCCGCTGGTTGAGCTCCTTCAGCTCCTGCAGGTTCTCCAGGACCTCCATCTCCAGCTTGGAGTCCTTGGTTCGGTTCTCCAGCACCTGGGTGGGATAAGTTGGGATATTTGAGGCAGCAGAGCCTGACAGGAGCCTCCAACACCTCCCCACGCTGGATGAAGCACAAGAGGATCCTCCTCATCCTCATTTTTGGGTAGGACAGGTAAGTGTGAATGGTTAGGAAGTCACTGCTGAGGCTGGGGAGAGTCAGGCAGAGTGGGAGAGGTTTTCCTGCAGTCCTTGTACCTTCATGGGATTGTTGAGCTCCTCCTCCTCCCTCTCCTTCTGCATCCTCTTCTCCTCCTCCTCCAGGAGCTTCTCTGCCTGGAAGTTCCTGGTGGCACCATGCTCCATGGTGTAATCCGTGTTCTCGGGGTCTGTCTGAGGGGGAATAGCAGGAAAACCATGGTGGGTGGGAATCCAGCTACAGGCGGGTGGGAATCCTGCTCCAGACAAGTGAGAATCCAGCTATAGGCAGGTGGGAATCCTGCCCCAGATAGGTGGGAATCCTGCTCCAAGCAGGTGAGACTTCTATCCCATACAGGTGGGAATTCTACCCCATACAGGTGGGAATCCTGCCCCAGCCCTCCCATGGCCACCTCCAGAGCTGCACATTCCCTGATTCCAAACAAAACTGCCACGGGAAGGGCTGATCCAAAACCCCACACTGGGACTGGATTGTCAGGGAATCATGGAACACCCTGAGCTGGAAGGGACCATCAGCCTCTGAATGGGACAACCCCACCAACTCCACCAACTCCACAGGCTCCTGGAGCTCTGGCAGCCTCAGGGCCGTGCCCATTCCCTGGGGGAACTCACTGCCCCACCACCCTTGGAGGAAAAACCCCTTCCCTGACCCCATCCCAGCACCCTGGCACAGCTCCAGCCGCTCCCCGGGGTGCAGCCCGAGCTCCCCAGGCAGGGAGAGGCCGGGACTGGGGGGCCAGGCTGACCTTGAAGGTGATCTCAGCCAGGCAGCGCGTGCACTTGATGTAGAAGCGGAAGATGGGCAGCCCCAGGTAGGACTCGTTCTGCACCGTCTCCTTGCGGGCGTTGAACTTCTTGCCCTTGTAGATGTACTCCCCACACGTCTTGCACCTGGGCCAAGGGGAGGGAAAGGGCCAGGGCACCTCAGAAAAACAGGGAATGGGCACCAGGAGCAGCCCAGGGGACTGATTGGGTCAGGATGTTTTTGCCTTTGGAAATTCAGGGGTGACCAAGAGTCCACGAGTGATCCTGTTACGCCATGAGCAATCCCATTATCCCATGAGGGATCCAATGGTTCCATGAGGGATCCAATGGTTCCATGAGTGATCCCATGGTTCCATGAGGGATCCCATGGTTCCATGAGGATCCCATTATCCCATGAGGGATCCCATGGTTCCATGAGTGATCCCATTATCCTATGAGTGATCTCATTATGCCATGAGTGATCCCATTATGCCATGAGTGATCTCATTATGCCATAAATGATCTCATTATCCCATGAGTGATCCCATTATGCCATGAGTGATCTCATTATGCCATAAATGATCTCATTATGCCATGAGTGATCTCATTATGCCATAAATGATCTCATTATCCCATGAGTGATCTCATTATGCCATAAGTGATCCCATGGTTCCATTATCCATGAGTGATCCCATTATCCCATGAGTGATCCCATGGTTCCATGAGGGATCCCATGGTTCCATGAGGGATCCCATTATCCCATGAGTGATCCTGTTATTCCATGAGTCATCCCATGGTTCCAGAGCCGCTCTCACCTCATGTTGAAGGGGGCCATGAGTCTCACCACGTACTGCCGGTCCTTTGGGAGCTTGAGCTTTGGGATCTTGGCCGGATCAAAGTCCGGGGGGTAATATTTCTATGGAGAGAGAGAGAATTTGGGAATGCCAGGAATATTTCTATGGAGAGAGAGCAGATTTGGGAATGCTGGACCATCGTGAATCTTCTCACTCCCCACAGCTCGGACAGGAGAGGGCAGCCAGGTGGGAGTCGGGCTCTGCTGCCAGGGAACAGCGCAGGATGAGAGGAAACGGCCTCATGGGAGGTTGAAACTGGATTTTGGGAAAAGTCCTTCATGGAAAGCGTTGTTAAACACTGGATGAGGTGCCCAGGGAGGTTTGGAGTCTCCACCCCTGGAGGTGTCCAAGGAAGGCCTGGACGTGGCACTTGGTGCTCTGGGTTGGGGATAAGGTGGGCACCGGGCACAGCCTGGACTGGACCTCAGGTCTTTTCCAGCCTCAGCGATCCCGGGATTCTGAGTGACTCCCGAATCAACCGGGACTCCCCAGCGCCCTCGGGGAACCCTCCCTTGGCCCAGCCCGGCTCCAGACGCTTCCCCGACCCCCCTTGGCGGGGATTTCCCCCCAACTCACGTTCAGCACTTTCCGTTCCGACATCGCTGCGGCTTCTCCCGATCCCCGGTGCTGCCGGTGCTGCCTCCGCGCCGCTCGCCGCTTCCGGGTGTGGCCCCGCCCCCTGCGCCGCCCATTGGCGCAGCGAGCCGCGGCCTCCCCGATCCTCCCCTGTTATTGGCTGATCCAGCTGCCTGTCAAGAGATCTGTTGTGCAGCCCTGTCAAGAGTCCGCCGGAGAGCCGCGGCCTAATAAGGGGTTCCGCATATACTTGGGTCCTGCCGGGCGACTTGTGGGACCCCGGGGCTGCGATGGGAGTCTGAGGAGACTCCCCTCCCTCACAGCAACACGGGATGTGGGCCCCGGCCTCCCCTGATCTCCCGTGACACATATTCATCACGTGGATAAGAGTTCCCAGACTGTCTGATTTGTGTTTAAAATGACACTTCCTTCCTTAAAACCGAAGACTCTGAGTTCTTTTGAGTTCACGGCTGGTTTTTTTAATCACCCCACTGAGCACGCGCAGCCATGGCAGCCATGCTGTACGGCACCGCCGCAGTGTGCACGCGGCGTTGCCATCGCCGCCATTCCGTACAGCGCGCCTCCCATGCGCACAGCCACTATTCCCGCCAGCGCGGGCAGCCCCAGGCGCCGCTGCCGCCAGTCCCGCCCGCCCTGCGTGGCTCCAGCGTTGCGCATTCTCAGATCCGCTCTCCCCGGTGCTGCCCGCCTCTCCTGCAGGGGGCCGCCACACTGCGCCTGCGCAGAGCCGCCATTACTAGCGGCGGGGGCGACGGTATCGCCTCACTGCGCATGCGCATCGCCCCACGCGCCTTTCCCGCCTCCCCGCCCGCCGCTCGTTCCTCCAAGCGCGCATGAGCAGCGCAGCGCCCCCTGGCGGCCCGGCCTGCGCCGCCGTCCCGTCGTGCCCCGCGCTCCCCACACAAAGGACGCGCTGGGAAATGGCGGCGGCCGCGGCCTCGCAAAACGCCCCCGGGAAAATGGAGCCCCCCGGCGGCGGCCGCGGCGACAGCGGCGGCTCCGCCAGCACCCAACGGGGCGGCCGGCGCGGGGGCCGCCCCTAAGAGGTAGGGGAGCTGTGAGGGGCCGCGCTGCCGGTAGGGCCGGTGGGGCCGCGTGCGGCCTCCCCGCGCCTGGGCCCGGCCTGAGGGCGGCGGGGCGGAGCGGGGCCCGGGCAGGTCGTTACCGGTGCGGGGCCGCTCCCGGTGCTGCGGCCGCTGCTCCTCCGGGCGCGCCTCGGGATCCCGGGCGGGGCCGCGCTGGAGGCGCCTCCGGGGCTCCCGCGGCCGCAGCGCGCCGGGCCCGGGCCTGGCGGGCAGAGAGCCCTGGGATCATCCCCATCCCCTCTGGAGAAGCTTCGGTTGAGCTTTGCTGGAGTTGAGGCTTCCCCGGGGGGAGCAGGCTGTGCTAGCGCGCGGATGTTCAAGTTTAGTACTTTTTTTTGCTGTTAATAAGTTGCAATAACTCGGCTACTCTCAGCACCCGTTTCATCCTGCTGCCCGCTTTGAGGCCGCGTGTGCGCCTTTTTGGGGCTAGGTTATGCCTGAGGGGATTTAGGAGCGCAAACACCTCGAGGGTGAGAGTTTAAGGTGGTGCCGGGGAGGGATTGCACAATCGCGGTGGCTGCTGTCGGTAAAACGTGCAGAAATTTAAACCAAAATCAGCAGCGCTGCAGTTCCGGCTCTGTAAACGTGGGGATGAACGGCAGAAGAAGCCTCAGCTGCTTCTCACTTCCTCATGTTGATGCTGGGCGAAAAATTCCACAGTTGGCAAAGCCGGTTTTGGTATGGAATCCATGGAATAGAAAGGACTTCTCCCCCTCAGGGCGTTTGTGGCCTCGGTTTCGTGCCGGGCTGATAAGAATCAGGTTGGGCCTGGTGTGCTGTGATTCCTGGTGCAGACTCGAGGCTGGACTTGAGTTTGTGTTTCCTAGACCAGGAACGTGTTCAGCTCTGGGGGGAGAAAGATTTTTTTTTTTTTTTTTCATTGAAGAACAGTGAGACTGTGCTTTGGGCAGTAAAATCCTGACAGACACAATTTCATTGACTGTGCAGCTGGAGGCAGGCAGGGGCAGGGACATCCCTGATCCCAGGGACAGGGAATCCAGGCCTAGGGAAGGATGTTCCCACCACTGCTGGGAACATGGAATCAGCAGTTTGCCTTCATGGCTATTCCTGAAAGTATAAATAAAGATATCTCTGTGCTGTGATTTTGTTTTTCCTGACCCTGTTCCCTGTTTGGGTTGGCACATTCCCTGTTTGGAATATCCAGCCCTCACTTCCACAGGGATAACAGCAAGGCTCCTGTGGGCACAATCTCAGTGGCCTTGGGAAAATGCAGTTTGAGGAGTAACCACTAAAATCAGCCTTTAACACAACATTTTGTGTTATTTCATCCAAACAGAAATGAAGGTGGAAATGAGATTGTCCTATTTCAAGTCTAATTTTGGAGTTGTAGTTACTTCATTAATTAGGAAGCTTGGAAAAAGTTCTGTGAGGGAAAGACTGGAAAATTCCCATCCCTGTGTCTGGAGAAGCTTTGTCTGCTGGGTGGTAGAAGCAGGGAACACACTCAGATAAAAACCCTCAGAGGCCTCTACATTCTTAATTTACTTTTTCCCTTCAGGCTGTTGTGTCTCTTCAGGGATTGAAATGGTCCTGGAGGGATGGAGCTGGGATTTCTGGCCTGGAATTTGCACAGGTGCTAGGCTGGAAAAAGCTCAGGACAGAGAGATTGTAGAAACCTCCGATTTTTTTTATCTGATGTGTTCTGAATTCCTCCTCAGGATATGTTGGTGCATCTTTTCCAGCAGCACTGAGTGAGCAAGGAGATAATTGGATTAGTAAAGGGAATGATGTAAGACTTAGGCTGAAGCATTTTGTTCCCTTGGTTTGTTTTTTTTTTTCATTTCAAGATGGGATGGGCTCTATGGTCCCTTCCATGCTCTGGGATTCATTGACTCTGCTCTGGTTTTGTTCTATGTGGAGGTGGAGCTGCTCCATGCCCAGAGCTCACGGGATTCTCTCTCTGGTCATGGAGCTGCTCCATGCCCAGAGCTCACGGGATTCTCTCTCTGGTCATGGAGCTGCTCCATCCCCAGAGCTCACGGGATTCTCTCTCTGGTCTCTCTCTGGACATGGAGCTGCTCCATCCCCAGAGAGCTCCCATGGGGGTTCTCTCTCTGGACATGGAGCTGCTCCATCCCCAGAGCTCACATTCTCTCTCTGGTCATGGAGCTTCTCTCTCTGGACATGGAGCTGCTCCATGCCCAGAGCTCACGGGGTTCTCTCCTGCAGCGAAGGCGAGCGCCCGACCCCCAACGAGAAGAAGAAGGAGAAGGGGATGAAGAGGGGCGGGAACCGCTTTGAGCCCTACGCCAACCCCGCCAAGAGGTACCGAGCCTTCATCACCAACATCCCCTTCGACGTCAAGTGGCAGTCGCTGAAGGACCTGGTCAAAGAGAAAGGTAAAGTGCAGCTCGGTGGCCCAGGCTGTGCTGTGCTCAGCCCGTGCCTGGCTCTGGCTGCAGCTCAGCATTGCACTCCTGGCTGCACGTGGCCACAGCACTTTGGGAAAGCTCTCCCGGAGCCTGGCTGGGTGTTGCACAACCTCTGGCAGCCTTCCAGGGGAGGTTCCTGTGCAGCCTCTGGCAGGGAGCTGCTCCAGCTCATCCTGGGATTAGCAGTGTTTTCCTTAGGGATCCAGCCCCAGGCTTGCAGCAGGTTTTAGCCTTGGAGTGCAGCAGAACATTCTGAAGCATTTTAATGTTTTTTGGGCATTCAGGTGGTTCGGTCCTGCTCTGGTGTGGCCCCACATTCGGAGGGGTTTGGGCTGGCTTCAGGAGCCATTCTGCCATTGGTTGCAGTTCAATGTATTTAAGAGTGACCTGCAAAATCAGGTTGGTGCTTTGGCATGTGCTGCAGCAGAATCAGGGCTTTGGAAATCAGGTTTGTGGTGTTCCCCCTTCCACAGTTCCCTTTCATTCCCATGTGGATGGGAGCTGCCTTTGCTGACCTGAACACCTTCATCTCTTGAGGAAGATGAAGAGATTGAGCTGAGTACTCAGGTGGTGACAAGTCTAAATTAGTGTCATTTCTTCAGGCTGGTGCCCAGCTTTCTGGTTTTCAAGTCACCTTGGGAGTGCAGTGGAGTGGCAAGAAAATCCTTGGCTTCTCCAGTCTTCAAATGTCTAAACCAAGTTCAGAGTAACAGCACAACATTTCCTGTGGGCACTTCTGGATACAGAGCATCAGCCAGGGTAGTGGGCAGTGGTCATTGTGCTGGAGCTGGGTAAGGACTGACAGTTCAGGTGCTTGAGGTGTGGCCTGAAGAAGGGGAAAACAAAGTTCCAGAGGGTCTCAAATGTTTGTCTTTGGAGGCAAAAGGGAACAGAGTCAGTGGAACGGCCGTCGGGACTGGGAGCACTGGGAATCTTCCCTAATTAGGGGCTGTTTGAGAGCCAGCAATGGTTTGTGTCATGGCAGCAGCATCAGCCCCAAGGGCTGCTGGAGCAGGCCCTGATTATGGAAGGACCCTGAACTGGCCCGTGGCTGCTCTGGGTCTCTGGGTGTGCAGGTGTCCAGTCTGTGCTGTGTGGATCCCGTTCCCAGTCTCTGCTGGTCTCTCTGCAGTTCCTGTGGCTGGCACAGGCCGGGCTCAGCTTGTTTCCTGCCAGGCTCTTCAGCTGCTCATTCCAGCAGATCCTAGGGGAGCGTTGGAGCCTCTTCCTTCTGGCTGCAGGGCTTGTCCTGCTAAAACTGGGGTCACCCTTCCTGGGGTTTGGCACTGCTGGTGAATCCAACCGTTTGGATTTGCTGTGGAGTTGTTCTCGGCTTTGCTCAGCCCTTGCCCCAAGGCAGAGCAGTTCCAAGCCCCAGGAATGTGCCTGTGGAATTCTTGCTTTGGAAGTGTAAGAGCAGCCAGGCCAAACGTCCCAGGCTCTGGGAGCAGGTGGAATTCTGTGCCCAAGGGGAAACCCTGGGTGTGTGAGGGCTCTGCAGGGCTGTAGCAGCAGGAGCTCGGGGAGGTGCTGTGTGTGCAGGAGCTGCTGCTGCTCCTGGCAGTGGCCAGGCTGCTCCAGGTGCCACCTCCCTGTCCCCAGAGATGCTCGGGCGTCCCAGTGCATTGGTTGGAGAAACTCAATTACAGGTATGCAGTGGGAATGTTGGTAATGCAATGAAGAGATGTTCTTGTTTGGAACTCCCTGGTTTTGGCTGGCAGACACAAGATGTTCCCAAACCGACTGAGCAGGAATTTGGGAAGGGCTTCCAGAGGCAGCAGCTTTCCATGGAAGTACCTGAATGCTGGGTGCTTGTCCTGATCTGTCCCCCACACGTGCAATGAAACATGGGAGTGTTGTGGCAGCTGGTGGAAAGGAGGTGATGGCATCAAAACACTGGGATCTGAATCCCAGGTTTTATTTATTCCTTTAGGAAATACAGGATTTTGTGTTTGAACCTTCTCCCTGCCCAACATTGCAAAAGGCACAGAGTGCAAGGAGAGGGCTTAGCTGTAAAATGAGACAGTAATTGTCACATTGTGTGGGCAGGGACGTGTTAATGAGTGTAATTAGTGCGGTTCCATGGGCAGGGTGTGAAGGCCAGGCTTTTCCCCTCTGGGCTGTCCCACATTCCCTTTTCCAGCATAATCGAACTGAGGCAAAGCAGGAGCTGAGCTCTCCCAGCCTGAATCCCTGCAGAGAGCAGCTGCTAAACCCCACGTGCTGCCTTCCTGCTGAACCCCGGGGGTGGTGGAGGCTTGGTGGCCTCCTGAAGATGGAGCCTGTGGCTCTTGCTGGTGTCCCAGTGCCAGGACTGGTGTCCCAGTGCCACTGGCACTGCAGAGTCCCCAGGATTTGCTCACAGTGAGTTCTGGGGAGTCAGGGAGGGATGGGGAAGGAATGTGCAGTTCCACCCTGGGCCTGTCCCCCTTCCATTTGCTGGTCTGTTTCCCTTGGGCTTTCTCCATCTTTCCAAGGTATCTCAGCCCTTCCCTGGCTGCAGGGAGATTCTCACTCCCTCTGCACAACCTCACAATCTCTGCCTGAGCTCTTCAAGAGCCAAAATCCCCTCTTAGTGTGGATGTTCCCTTGCAGAAGGGAAGTTTCCCTTACCCATCTGTGACACAATTGCTGGCTGCTGTCTCTGCTTTGGGAGGGTTTTCCTTCTCCCTTTTCAAAGCTTTGCATGTGTAAAACTTGCTCCTCTTCTCTCCCCAGCCCCCTGTAACTTTTCAGGGTTGCCTGTCCCAGGCTTTAGCTGTAAATGAGGGAGGAGCTGTGGCCAGCTCTGCTTTGCCTCACACTGGGCCTGTGAAGCTTTTTGATCCTCTTGGGTCACTCATTCCTCAGAAGATGAGGAGCCATCCAGCCAGTTTGGGGTTTTCCTTCCCTATTCATTATTTACTTCTGGCCCCAAGGAATAACTGCTATAAAACATTTCCCCTGGCCAGTTCTGTGCTTGCTCCTTTCACACCTCTCAGAGCTCCTGGGTTTGTCACAAACTGTTAAAATCAAACTGCCCAACCTAAAGTTGGCATTTGTCTGAGCTTGTTCTGGGGAGTTCCCAGTGTGTCTTCAGGGCCTCAGGTCACCCTGTGGTGATCAGATCCTGATCTGAGCTTCCTGGACAGCCCTGCAGAGTTCTGGAATTCTGCTGGAGCAGCCCAACCTGAACACTGGCGTTTTCTGTGCTGATAAACTTTAGGAAGTGACACAAAGTTTTAAAGGGAAGGAAAAATAATGCCTGTGGTAAATAACACTGAGGCTTTCTTCAGTCTGGATTTCTGGTTATTGCAGTAAATTCTGCTCCTGTCTCTTGGTTTGGGAAAAGCTGCATTTCCAAGCTTTAGGTGTGAGGCTTAAATAAATCCACAAATCAGTTTCCTCTGCATTAAATTTTAAAGACTCTAGGGGGAACATGTTAATTAAATCTGCAGTGACTTGGAGCTGGTGTTTTTTGGAAGTTTCCTCCCTTGGGAGAGTGCTAAAGTAACAGTTTTTGTACTTGGATGAAATTTCTCCACTTGTGGCCATGGGATGTTCCCTGACAGAATCCAGTTGTTCCCTGGTAGAAGAGAATCCTGCCAGGATCATTGATTTATCCTGGTCTAGCACATGAATATCTGCTCCTGCTACTTTTCCATGGCATTCTGTGGTTTGGGATCTAGAAAAAAAAAAGTGCCCAGAACTCCAAATAAGATGTGACCCAGCCTAGCTTATAAAAGATTTCCTTTGCCAGTTTGCCAGACAATGGTCTGCTGGCAGAGGGGTTGGGTTGGCTACTCTCAGATGTTTTTAGGTGAAATTATTGCATTTTCATGGCAGTGGTTCTGGGCTCTGCCCTGGCTCAGAGCTGTTGCACTGAGAGTGTCATTCCCCTCCTGCTGTTCTGAAATTGGGCTCTGCAGGAAGTTCAGGTTCCTTCAAAGGAAAGCAGCTGCTTCAGGCTGGATATTTGGATTTTAATGTAAAGCTCCAGCAGGAAACTGAGCAAAACTGGCACAGACTCAACTTCCCAAGAGATTGCTGGAGGTGTTGTGGTTCAGAGTCAGGGATTGGTTACAGGAGCAGATGTTCAGTTGTGTTGGACATCCTGAGGTTTGGCAGAGGCCTGTGGGAGTTGTGTGTGTGGAGCTGCAGGAGGGGCTGGGACAGGAGAGCCTCACTGGGGGCTGTGCAGGTTCAGGGGTGCCCTGGCTCTAGGGCTGTGCAGGTTCAGGTTCAGATTCAGGTGTGCCACACCTGAGGCTGTGGCTCAGAGAGGTTTTGCAGCTCACTGGGAGAGAGGAGCTGGTGACTCCAGCCCCAGGTGTGGCTGGACTCTGGCTGCTGCTGTTGAGCTGGATGGTGGCAGAACCTGGTGGGAAAGCTGAGCCCCCCAGGACTCCTTGGGGACAATCCCACATGTGCTGGGTGAGCTCTGAGAGATTAGAAATCAGGATCCATGCCAACATGGATGGAGCTGCTGGTAATGGACACTCCATGGAGTCCCTTTCAGAGGGACTTTCAGCCTTTCCCAGCCTCATTGTCCTCCCTAAAGCAGGAGTGGATCTGAGCTGTTCATGCTCTTCTCTGGCTGGAATGCTCTTACTGCTAAATTATTATTTAAAATAAGAAATGGAGATAAAAAATCAGTGGTTTCATTAAGCATTCCTCTTTTTTTCCCAGCTTCAAGAGTGACCTTCCAGGCTGTCAGTTTTGCACAGTGATTCCCAGTGTCCTGTAAAGTGCTGGGCCTTGGGGAGGTCAGGCTGAGCACTGAAACCCCAGCTCCTTGCTCCAGTTAAACCATTCATCCTCAACTGGCTCGTGGTTTCCCACAAACAAAACATTCCATTGTCCACATAATGCAGCTTGGAGTCCTCCTGGTTTAAATTTAAACCCCAGGACTTCTAGAACCAGAAAGGAAAAATAAAATATAATTAAATAGTAGGAGTGTTTATTCCATTCTTCTGTATGCCAGTCCCTTCAAAGGCAGCAGCCATTTGGGTAGTTGCATTCTGGAGGTCCCTGCCAGGGTTATTTGGTCCTAGGGAAGCAATCCCAGTCCTGTGAGGAGAGGGGCAGGTGGAGTTTTCCATGGACTTTTGCCTTTTGCTGTTGACAGTTTTGTCTTGAGAGATTTGAATGCTAAAATGGAATTGATTGTGGCTTAACAAAAACCTGTTGAAATAAACAGCAGGCAGGCAGTGATGCCTTGATCTGTTGGTTCAGTGTGACTCTGTTTTTGTCTGTAAATCCTGAGAAAAACAAATCTCTTGAAATTCTGGATTCTGGAGCCAGGACCACATCCTGTGGGAAGAGAGGGAAACTTGTTCCTGCAGCCTTCCCCATGGGTTTGGATTGCCTCAGGTAACTCAGGGCACTGAAGATCCAGGGAGCTGCAGAAATCTCTGGTTTTTGAGGTGGAGGAAAACCAAGAACATACTGAAGTGCTTGAAACCTTTACTGCATACCTGTAATTGTCCAGTTTTGTGGTCTAGAGAACATGGAGTGTTTCTGGGCTTTCTTATAAGGCAGAGGCTCCATACACGGTTGTTGATTGTTCTAAATTCCCATTGTTTTCTTGGCTTTTCTCCCTTGGTATCTGTGTCGTCTGGAATCTGATTTGTAGTTGGTGAGGTAACATACGTGGAGCTCTTAATGGACGCTGAAGGAAAGTCAAGGGTAAGTGTTTGAGAGTTTCTTTGTGGATTTTCTACCTGCAATGTTTCTGTGTGCTGGACAGGAGGCCAGGGAGGCTCAGAGTGTGGATGTGCAGTGGCTCTAGGTCAGGAGTGCTGTGGGATGGGAGGAGGTGGGATGGGCTCTGCAGGCAGGAGCTGTTCCCCGCGTGCCGTTGGCGTTGGCCGTGTCACCCTGGAGCCCAGCAGGCAGGACAGGGCTCTGGAAGATTCCTGTGCTTTGGAAAAGTCACTCGAGTGGTTTGGCTGAGTTTGGAAAGGCCAGGGTGCAACTTCCTGGGCCAGTAGAGCGAGGTAAATTCCTAAATGTAACGTTCAGTGCCTTCATGGGCCTTGGGTCCAGGAGCAGGGAGGAGAATAGGAGCACTCCTGAGTGTCCTGAAGGATATGGATTTAGGGTGAGAGTGTGGAGGGTTTTGCTGTATGCCAGGGAAGAGCAGGTCACAGGAAGCGTGTGGTATTTCTCGGAGAGTCGGGATTTAGTGTTTGTCACAAGCTCAGAGACCCCAGGTTAATCCTGTTAAGGCATAAGAAATTATGGAATTCCAGTATTGGAGGCTTGCCTGTGTAGGGTTACATTTATTTTCGCTGGTAGGGCTTAACTGATGTGATTTGGCTTTAATAATAAACTATTTGTGTGTGATTTGAGCTTTCACTGACTTTATTTCTTCTCTCTTCCCTCCTGCCTGTGACTGCCCTGGGAATGACCTCGCCAGGGATGCGCGTAAGTTCACTCTGCACTTGCCCAGAAATCCAGGGGTTCTCCTCACACAGAGCATGCTGAGCTGTCTTCTGTCCCCACAGGGTGGTTGAGTTCAAGATGGAAGAGAGCATGAAGAAGGCTGCTGAGGTTCTGAACAAGCACAGTCTTGGTGGGAGACCCCTGAAAGTGAAAGAAGTAAGGAGGGGATCAGTTCTGGGGTGGGAGAGGGGAGTTCTGGTTAAAGGTTTAGGGCTGACTCAGAGGGTAATGGACAGAAAGCAGGACTTAAATAGGATAAAAAACCCCAGCCAACCTTTTTCTAATCATTTTCACCACTGCTGAACTTGTGGTTATCAAGACTAAACTGGATGTGAGGACAAAGCAGGAGTTTGGCTTTAATTGCAGTTCCTTTGTTAATGATTTGACACAAAAACCTCCATGAGTGTTTGTTCTTGACAAACTTCCCTTTGAGTTCTGCATCAGAATGAATGGATTCCACCAACAATTCCACAGTATCAGCTCTTTCCTGCAATACCTCAAAGATTTATTTCCATTTCAATGGCTTTGCTATTGACAACCAGTCCTGGGAGTTCATTCCAAACCCTCTGCAGTAGCACTGGGAGCTTATCAGGGTTTGGAACAGGTGTAACAGAGATTTGTTGTTGATATTAATGATGGGTAAACACGTTGGGAACCAGGGAAATTCCTTAATAATAGTGGGCACCAATAATAAAGATATCATTTAAATGATAAAGAGTGCTGGATGTTGGCTAAAATAAAACAGATTGACTGCCAATGAAAAGCAAGCTGGGGTTGTTTAGGGAGGAGATATGCTGGGATAAAGGGGAACCTGGGATAAAGGGGAGCTGCTCTCTGTGCCCGTTGGAGCCCTGGCACTGCCAGGGGGGTCTCAGTGTCTGTGTCCCCCCCCAGGACCCCGACGGGGAGCACGCCAGGAGGGCCATGCAGAAGGTGATGGCAGCAGGAGGGATGGGCATTGGGCCTGGCCCTGGTGGCCCTGGCATGATCAACATCCCCCCCAGCATCCTGAACAACCCCAACATCCCCAACGAGATCATCCACGCCCTGCAGGCCGGCCGCCTCGGCAGCACCGTCTTCGTGGCCAACGTGAGTGCAAACCCTGCCCTGGGAGCCCTCAGCTGGGGCTGCCCTGAGGGAGGAAAAGCCTTGGCAATTCCAGGAAAAGTTGCTCTGTGTGTCCTGTTGATTCTCAGTTGTCTGTTAATTGGGATTTTTTGAACAAACCTCTGTCCTTGGATTAAATTTTACCTTTGTGACAGCTTTAATGCCAATAGCAGGGAAGTGCAGGAGCCCAGTAAAGCTGTTTGCTCATGGAAATCTCTCTGGCATTCCCAACCACACCTTGTTTTGCAGCTGGATTACAAGGTGGGCTGGAAGAAGCTGAAGGAGGTGTTCAGCATGGCTGGGGTGGTGGTCAGGGCCGACATCCTGGAGGACAAGGACGGCAAGAGCCGCGGCATCGGCACCGTCACCTTCGAGCAGGCCATCGAGGCTGTGCAGGCCATCTGTATCCTTGCTGCCCCTGAGGGGGCAGGGAGCCCAGCAGGGCACTCTGGGCATGGCATTCCTGGGGAGGATACTGCCAGGGCAGGGAGGGTCAGCTGGTAGTGGATGGAAAATGGAAGGAGAAGTGAAACGGAGACAAATTCCATCTTGAAGGAATTGTAATTTGCTCAGGATCTTTAGCAAAGGAAAGTCCATTTCCTATGTGGATAAATGTACTTTATCCCAGATTTTCTGAGACAGATTTTCTGTCTCTGGGTTGTAATTAGTATTAAAATGCAATTGTCTGGAGAGGAGAAAGTCCCTGTGCCAAGGCACCCAGAGCTGGTGTTTTCCTGTTCCCTGTGTTCTTCCTCTGGCCCAGCAATGATTTGCTACCTAGAAACCAAACAGCAATAAAATTCCAGGTATTACTGCCTCAACTCCTGGTTATGGTATGGAAAGGAGGAAAATATTCCCCCTTTCCTTTCCCAAAGTTTTTGTTTGAGTGTTAATTCCCTTCTGCACTAAGCCCTGTGGGAGCCAGGCTCGGGCAGAGGGTTTCTGACATGGCACACTTCAGTGTGGGTGTGGCTGTGGGAACTTCTTCCAGCTTTCCGTGGATAAAGTGACTGAGGAAACATTTAAACACTTGGGCTGACTTAGAGTTACATTTTGTATCTCTTTGTGAACTTAATCTTACCCCAGAAATACGTTCTTACCATTTTTTTTTTAATTTCAAAAAGCCTTTTTTTTTTGAATGTTCACTATATTTGGATTTCAAGGCTTTTTAGTTTTGGAGAAGGCAGAAGGATTTGGGATAATCTGATTTTCTGAGGGGTTTTTGTGCTCCCCTCAGAGCCCTCAGTGTTTGAACCAGGATCCTTAACAACCCCCAGCAATGTTCAATGGGCAGCTGCTCTTTGACAGACCCATGCACGTCAAAATGGTGAGGACACCCCCATTTCCCATTCCCATTCCCACTGCTTCCTGACCTGGGAATGCTCTCCTGATCTGGGAGGGATCTGTGGTTTCAAGGGTGGATCCAAATCCAGAGGGGGAAATGTGGGATTTGCCTGTTGCCTACTGAAGTGATGCAATCAGGGAAGGTTAATTCAGTTTATTTTACTAAAAGACAAATCAAAACTACAGTCAAGACTGCTTTAACTTGAAATTTCTGTATTTTAAAATCAAAATTTTAAGAATCAGGAAACAATTTCCTGCTTTCCTTGCCAACTTTAACGTGCTGAATTCCTTTTAGGACGAACGAGCCTTTCCCAAAGGAGATTTCTTCCCTCCAGAGCGACCCCAGCAACTCCCTCGTAAGTGTCCCCTGCATGATCCAACATCCTCTGCTTTTTGTTTGGCTGTTCAGCACCTGGGAACCAGTCCCAGCCCCAGTAAAACTCTGGTTCAGACTGGAAAACTGGGATCCAAATTCCTGAATAATTTCAGAAGGGGGAATAGTGAAGAAGAGCTGCTCAGATTTTTTGGATACTTCTTTCAGCTCATGGCCAGAAGCTTGTCTTAAAACATTCACCTTCTCAAGGCTTCCAGAGCTCACCATTGCAATTCCAAGATCCCAGTGCCTTCCATTAACAGTGGGATTTAAAGGAAACACAGTGAATCAGTCAGCACCTCCCTTGGGATGGTGCTCTGGGAATGGAATGTTTCCCCTTAAATTGGAAGGGCTGAATTCAGCACCTGGGAGTCTTCCAGGCCTTCACATTCCCAGAGGAGATCTTACCAATGTATTAAATATGGAAAGAAGAGGGAACCAGGCTCTTCTTGGAGGTGCAGGATGCAGAAAGCACCAACCAAAGCCCAGGAGATGGAAATTCAGAATAATTGGCTGCCCCAAGCTGCTCCTGCCAAGTTGGAATTTGAATGAACTAAAAGATCAAGTGTAAACCAGCAGTGGGAATCCACAGACTGCACGTGGATGTGAGGAAACATTCCTGGCAGGGTTTGCTCAGAGCTCCTGTGGAGTCTCCATCCCTGGGAATCCCCCAGAGCTGTGGATGTGATCTGGGCTGAGCTGAGGCCCTGCAAAGGCTGGCATCAATTACTGCAATACTGAAGAGAAGAGCTGGCACTGGAAGAGCTGGAGGCTGAATTTGTTCAAATGCAGCTAAATTGGGGCAGTTGATGGAATCTGAGTTGTCCTGGGCTGTGGAAAGGGTCCCTGTGGAGGAGCTTTAAGGTCCCTTCCAACCCAAGCCAGCCTGGGATTCTCTGAATTCAGACAGATGCTGTTTTCTTCCTGGGAGCCAGACCTGTTGTGTGCTGCTAAATTGCCCATTATTAATGATCATTAATTAGTCCCTCCTTAGCTGAGCTGGCAGTGCCTGCCAAGGCCTTCCTCAGCAGCAGTGCCACTGTAAGGACATTCCTCTCTTCAGGACAAAGCCATTGGGTTCCAATTCCATTACCTTGCTGCAAAACTCCCTAAATCCCTCTGGAAGCCTGGATTTTGGCCTTTACTGGGGTGGGGAAGGGGGACCTTGTGCTGTTTTAAAACAAGATTCAACACTCCTGTGTTCAGTGCTGAGCTGGGAATGAGGGAATCCTGCAGGCAGAGGATGCCATGAGCTGGTGTTTGTGTCAAGCAGAGAACTTTCTTCCTGCTTCAGGAAAAAAAAAAAGAAAAGAAAAGGGCTTTTTCTTCTTTCTTTGGGCTGGGGAATCCTTGAGGAAGGTTGAGCTCCGTGCCTGGCAAGGCTGGGGTGTGCTGGCTCAGAGAGAGGCTGGCTGTGTGCTCCAATTCCATCGGTGGCTCTCATTGATCCCAGGCTGCTCCTGGGGCTTCACTTCTGCCCTGCAGGGGCCCAGCCCTGGCAGAGCTGGAAATGAGCCCCTGGCAAGCCAGGCTGTGAGAACTGTGCACAGGTTTAGGGGAACTTCTCCCAAATTGCCCACTCCACCCACCCTCCTCGCCTGAGGACTTTGCCCAAATGAAGCAGTGTTCTAGCCAGTTATTTTTCAGGAGTCAGCTCCAAACCAAGTTTTCTCAGCAGTAAGATGGAAATTGAAATATGAAACCAAATAATTGGAGATAGTTTTTAGCCTATTTCAAGACACATCTACTCTTGATTTACTCCACACTTCCCTGCTTTCAGTACACACCCCACAGGGGGGACACAGCAAGCTTTTTTTGGAGAATGAAAGTCAATTACTTAAGAAATAAAACTTGCTGTTTTGTCAAACTATGGAAAGAAGGCTTTTTTGATATCTGAATATTTTCTTCAGATGGTCTTGGTGGTATTGGCATGGGATTAGGACCTGGAGGTCAACCTATTGATGCAAATCATTTAAACAAAGGCATGGGAATGGGCAACATGGGACCTGGAGGTAAGAAGATTACTCCTATGCTTTTGTTTCATGAGAGCTTTAAGCTGTGTAGAAGGTAGATAGCTTTGTTTGCCTCCCCAAAAAGTTGGTAGTTTCTTAGGAATGTTAAAGCCAAGTGAGTTTTTTGTTCAGCTTGATAATGGAAACTTGAATTTAACCAACTGCTCCATTTTTCTTTTTTTTTTTCACTGTGGTCAAGACACAGCTCTCATTTTCTGACTCTTGAGCATGAGCAGCAGACACTGCAAAGATCCATGAAACTCCAAACCATCTCTCACTTTTAACACTTTTAGTGGGCTTGCAAATCTTTGGTGAGGATCTGTTGAAATAGCACAAGTTTCAAAGAGCCACCTAAAAAGTAGCACACACTCAGCTTTCCATGTCGAAATGCCAGTGGGTTTTTTCCCCTTTGCTGCTTGATTTTCTGAGCAGGAATGTTGAAATCTCCTCAGTTTATCCCATGTAAGCTCTTCAGCCCAAGCCATGGATGTGTTGTGTGGGTTGAGTTCTGCAGCCTTTGGCTGGAATTTCTTGCCTGACACTTGCTATATAAAGCTTTCTCTTTTATTTTGAGGAATGGGAATGGAAGGCATGGGCTTTGGAATGAATAAAATGGGAGGTAAGCTGTGCTTCTTCATCTGTTCATAGCTTGGCCTTTGTGAAAGTCCTGCAGCCTGAGCTGTATGTGTGCTGGGAAATCAGCACCAGCTTAGCAAGAATTTGGTGCTTTTTGGGTATTGGAGCTGCTGCAGCTGTGTGGGGTGGGTAGGCACATCCCATAAACACGAGCTGTGCTTCCTTAGCTCAGCAGATCTGCAAATGCCATCCCTGGGGGTTGGGATGGATCCTCAATACCCCAACCCAAAGCACTCTGTGGTTCCATGGTTTTCTAATGCTGTGCCCAAATCCTGCCCCCTTTTTGGGAGCTGCTGGCAGGACATTGTCTCCTGCCTGTGGGAATGGTGTGTGGCAGCAGCTGCTAAAGAATCCCTGGGAAATGTGTTTTTTAGGAATGGAAGGTCCCTTTGGTGCCATGGAGAGCATCGGCCGCTTCCCAGCCGGGATGAACATGGGCAGGATGAGTGGTAGGCACTGACTGCATTTCTGGGTGTCCCTCTCTCCACAAAGCTCAGGTTTAGGGGAATAACTTGGGGCTTTTCCAGCTGGCCTCTGAGCTGCACGAACCCAGTGATTTATTGCTACCTTGAAGGGTTTATTCAGACAGATTCTGGCTCTCTCCAGCCCCCAGAGCCTCCCATGTGTTTGGGGTAAATCTGCTTTTCCTTGGGGCTTTTGTGCTCCTGAAGCCACAACAGAAGGATCAGGAGAAAATCACAAAAACCTTCCTGTGCTGTGAATCTCCTGTGGTAAAATGTTCTCTCAGGGGTCATGAAACCCTTGGAAACTTCTCCACCTTTTCTTTGCAGAGATGGATCGGGCCATGGGAGGGGGATTTGAGAGGGAGTTTGGAAGAAATGAGATGGGAATGTCCCGGAGTTTTGGAGAGACCCTGGAGAGGGGAATAGGTGAGTGCAGTAAATGAAATCCATTTCCTGTCTGCTGTTCATCCCTGAGCTACTCACAAAGATTATGGGGGTGATACAGAAAAAAAACCCAGATTTTAGATCTGCTGTAGGAATTTGTTGTCTGGTTTTTAAATGCTGCTGGGAAGTTGTTAATTTTTGTCAGTGAAAACAAAATCCTGCATCTCCTGCCTGTATCACATTTCACTTCCAAGCGTGTTCCTGGAAATACTGGACAGTCTCAGTAATGAAACTGCAGAATTTCTGGAGCAAAATTTCTCTGAGCAGACAGAGCTCCCTCATCAATTTTCAAATTCAATTTGGTTTAATGCCCAAGCCTTTCAGAATCAAGGGAACCATTCCCTGTGTCCTGTCTCCCCAGTCCCTCTCCCTCGAATACCTTCAGGCCCTGCAAGGGGCTCTGAGCTCTCCCTGGAGCTTCTCCTCTCCAGGTGAGCACCCCCAGCTCTCCCAGCCTGGCTCCAGAGGGGCTCCAGCCCTGGGGGCAGCTCTGGGGCCTGCTCTGGCCTCTGCAGCAGCTCCAGGTCCTTGTTTTGGGCTCCCAGGGCTGGTGCAGCTCTGCAGGGTGTGGGAGCTGGTGGTGGACGGTGGTCAGGACAAACTCAGGCGCTCTCTGTGCTCTGGTCTTGAAGTTTTCAGTTTATTCCATCAGGTGTGGGTGCCAAGGGCTGAGCTGGGAGCTGCCAGCCACAGCTCAAACAGGCCCAGAGGAGTGAGATGACAAAGGGGGTAAAGCAAGGCTGAGGGTGCAGGGACACGAGCGAGGGAGCGAGAGCGTCCGAGGGAGTGAGGGCAGGAGAGCCTGGTGTCCTTTTACAGAGCCTGAAATCTCCTTCTGGGTTGGATATTCTGCTCTTCCACTGACCAATCCAGTATGAGACACAAATCCTCTAACACTTACATACAGCCTATAGGAATGGCTCCATTACCATGTTTTATTACTTTCTTATCTCTAAACCTTATCTTGGACCCTTCCTGCCATGCCAGGAGGGGGTCTCTGCTGGCTCTTTGGGATGTTTGCAACAACTGGTGTTACCTTAACAAAGGGAGACCTTCAGGCATCCACATTGCTGCTCTCAGCCCCTCCAACAGTGTTTTCATTCCAATCTCCCCTACAGTTCCTATATTCTCAGCATCTTTTGCTAGGCAATCACATCCACAGGGCATTGCTGTTCCTTCCTCCCCTGCATCAGGGGAGGTTTGGTCTGAGTTTGCCTCAAGCTGCAGGCGCAGAGCCCCGGCCTGAGGGAGCTGTGAGTGAAGGGAAGGGTTCCTGATTGCATTCCTGTCGTGTTGCAGGCGGAGGCAACGCCAGCATCCCCGGCATGGAGCACCGGCTGGCGCCGGGCATGGAGCGCATGGGCGCGGGCATGGAGCGCATCCCGGCCGCCATGGGGCACGGCATGGAGCGCGTGGGCGCCGACATCGACCGCATGGGGCTGGTGCTGGACCGCATGGGCTCCAACGTGGAGAGGATGGGCTCGGGCATGGAGCGCATGGCGCCGCTGGGCATCGACCACCTGGCGCCCAGCCTGGAGCGCATGGGGCCGGGCATGGAGCGCATGGGCTCCGGCATGGAGCGCATGGGCTCGGGCATCGGCTTCGGCATGGAGCGCATGGGCGCCGCCATGGAGCGCGTGGGCGGCGCCATGGACAGGATGGGCTCGGGCGTGGAGCGCATGGGGGCGGGCATGGAGAGGATGGGCATGGGGCTGGAGCGCATGGTGCCCGCGGGCATGGGCGCGGGCATGGGCCAGGTGATGGAGAGGATGCCCGCGGGGCTGGAGCGCATCCCCGGCCCGCCCATGGACAGGATCGGCATCGAGAGGATGGGAGCGGCGCCCATGGACAGGATGGGCCTGGAGCGCATCGGGGCCACCAACATGGAGAGGATGGGGCCGCCCATGGGGCAGGGCATGGGGGCTGGCATCGAGCGCATGGGGCTGGCCATGGGCAGCAACTTCGAGCGGCCCATGGACATGGAGCGGGGCAACTTTGCAGGGAATTTTGCAGGGTCCCTGGGAGGAGCAGGAGGCCCTGCAGCTGGCGTTGCCCGGAAAGCCTGTCAGATATTTGTGAGAAATGTGAGTACCCCTCCTGTATTTGTGAGAAATATGAGTACCCCTTGTTCCTTCATGTGTTCCCCCCCTGTGAGTGCCCCTCCTGTCAGATGTTTGTGAGAAATACGAATACCCCTCCTGTATTTGTGAGAAATATGAGTACCCCTTGTTCCTTCTTGTGCTCCCCACTGTGAGTGCCCCTCCTGTCAGGTATTTGTGAGAAATGTGAGTACCCCTTGTTCCTTCTTGTGCTCTCCCCATTCCCCCTACTGCCCTTTCCTACCCTTCCCTTCCCACCCGTGCCATTCGTTGTCACTGCTGTGTTGATCTCATCCAAGCTCAATTTCCAATCACTGGATGCTGCCACTTTCTGGGGGGAGTTGGAGCCATCTCCTTACCAGGAGAAGTGCTCCTGGCTGACCATGATCCCATGGCTTTATGGCAGTGGCTCTCCTGGGATGGGTTCTGTTTTTGGGGAGCTGGGGGTGCCTGCAGGGTGTTCAGCAGAGCCTCAGTAATGGTTCACTCTTCTCTTTCCACAGCTGCCTTTTGATTTTACATGGAAAATGCTGAAAGATAAATTCAATGAATGTGGTGAGTTGTTTTCCTCACTCTGAGGAATGAATATGAATAATGGTCATATTGGGAAGGAATTCCTGGCTGGGAGAGTGGGGAGGCCCTGGAATGGATTTCCCAGATCAGCTGTGGCTGCCCTGGATGCCTGGAAGTGTCCAAGGCCTAGCTGGATGGGGTTTAGAGTAACCTGGGGCAGCAGGAGGTGTCCCTGGACGCTCTCTAAGGTCCCTCCTGGCCCAGACCATTCCAGGATTCCATGGGAGCCAAGCCCAGCCTCAGTGGGGCCAGAGGCAAGGTGGGGAGCACCTTGAGGTGCAGATTTGGGGTTGGATGGAGAGTGTGAAAGCCAAGGTGGGGAGCAGTCCTTGGGATGCAGATTTGGGATTGGATGGAGAGTGGCTGAAATGCCAGGGGAGCAGCCCTTAAGGTGCAGATTGGGGTTAGATGGAGAATGTAAAGGCAAGGTGGGGAGTATGCTGAGGTACAGATTTTGGGACTGGACAGAGAGTGCCAAAGGCAGGATGGGGAGCAGTCCTTTGGGGTGCAGATTTGGGGTTAGATGGAGAGTGCCTAAGCCAAGGTGAGGAGCACCTTGAGGTTCAGATTTTGGGACTGGATGGAGAGTGCCAAAGGTAGGATGGGGAGCAGATTTGGCAGTTCCAGGAGCGCCCAAGGGCAGGATGGGGGAGCAGATTTGGCAGTTCCAGGAGTGCCAGAGGCAGGATGGGGAGCAGATTTGGCAGTTCCAGGAGCGCCCAAAGGCAGGATGGGGAGCAGATTTGGGAGTTCCAGGAGTGCCAAAGGCAGGATGGGGAGCAGATTTGGCAGTTCCAGGAGTGCCCAAAGGCACGATGGGGAGCAGATCTGGGAGTTCCAGGAGCGCCAAAGGCAGGATGGGGAGCAGATTTGGCAGTTCCAGGAGCGCCAAAGGCAGGATGGGGAGCAGATTTGGCAGTTCCAGGAGCACCAAAGGCAGGATGGGGAGCAGATTTGGCAGTTCCAGGAGTGCCAAAGGCAGGATGGGGAGCAGATTTGGCAGCTCCAGGAGTGCCAAAGGCAGGATGGGAGCAGATTTGGCAGTTCCAGGAGTGCCAAAGGCAGGATGGGGAGCAGATTTGGCAGTTCCAGGAGCGACCAAGGGCAGGATGGGGAGCAGATTTGGCAGTTCCAGGAGAGCCAAAGGCAGGATGGGGAGCAGATTTGGCAGTTCCAGGAGTGCCAAAGGCAGGATGGGGAGCAGATTTGGCAGTTCCAGGAGTGCCAGAGGCAGGATGGGGAGCAGATTTGGCAGTTCCAGGAGCGCCCAAAGGCAGGATGGGGGAGCAGATTTGGGGTTGGATGCAGCACTCCGGTCTCACGCTGCCCTCCCGCAGGCCACGTGCTCTACGCCGACATCAAGATGGAGAACGGCAAGTCCAAGGGCTGCGGCGTGGTGCGGTTCGAGTCGCCCGAGGTGGCGGAGCGCGCGTGCCGCATGATGAACGGGCTGCAGCTGCGCGGCCGCGAGATCGACGTGCGGATCGACCGCAACGCCTGAGCCCCGCCCCGCCCCGCCCCTCTCCTGCTGACTGGATGTAAAGCTGTTCAGCCCGACCCGGTTGCTTTCTGGAGTAAATTTTAAGTCCTTTTTTTAACCGAGGGAGCCCCCATTTTACTGGTTTTTTGCATTGGAACTGCCATGTGCACAATCTTTTTTTGTAGTTGTGGCATCTCGTTGACCTGACAGATGTAAACAGTCTGACTTTGATAATAAACGCAAGTTCAAGATTTCAGTCGCAGCATCCTTTACTCTGCTTCAAACCCCTGCAAACTCCAGTTTGTCCAAAGAAACCAGTGTTCCTCCAGCTTTCTGACAGAATCTCCTTAAGATGTCTCCAAGGGTGTGGGATCTTCCCTCTTCTCTATCCCACCCAATCCATGGGCTCATTTTGTCTAGTGAAAATCGGGTTAAAAACCTCTTTTTTTTTCCCTCCTGAAGGGGTGTCTGGCCCAGGCAGGTACCGGAGCAAACACCTGCCACAGGTGAGAGGGGGGAGATTCCCCCTTTTCCTGCAGGAAACGCTTTTAACAACACAAATGGATCAGGTGTGGGGTGCGGAGGGGCTCCGGGAGCGGCTCCGGTGAGGCTGGAGAGGCCCCGGGACAGCCCCGGTAAGGCTGGGCCACGGTCGGAGCGGTCCCGGTGTCTCCGGTGCAGCCCCGACGCTCCTGCCCGTTCCCGCCTTTCGCGGCCACGTGGCGCGGGCGGCGCGCGGCAGTGACGTCACGGCGCGGCGGCGCGCGAAGGTCACGGGGCGCGCGGGGCGATGGCGGCGGCCGGAGCGTGCCGGGTGAGCGCGGGGACACCGGGACCGGGGACAGCGCACCGGGACCGGGCGGGACGGGCCCTGCTCGGGCCGGGGGACAGCCAGCGGGGCAGCGGGGCCGGAGCTGCCGGCGGGGCCCGGCCCGGAGCCGCTGTTCCCTCCCGGCCCGCAGGGCCCCGGCGCCGGCGGCTCCCGGTGTGGGGACAGCGCAGCCGGGCCCGCTCCTCGCCCCGCCCGGCGGGTTCGCTCCTCCAGGCCGAGCACTCCCGGGCTTCCCGTGTCTCGACCTGCTCCCGGTGCCGCTCCCGGGGCTCCCGTAAGGGCGAATTTCCCGTGAGCGGCGGGAGCTGCGCTCGGAGCGTCACCCTGAGCTCCAGCTCGGAGCAGGAGGGGCTGGATGAGTTTTTTGTGCCCAGAGTTAAATGATTTCTGCTGCCACGCCTCAGTCCTTGGGTTCCTGGCCCAAAGCTCGGTGCTGTTCTTGAGCAAATACAGATTTTTTTTTTTTAATCCGGGTTTCCCTGATTCTGCCCAGCTGCAAGCCCCGAGCTCAGCACTGACCCCTTCCCCAGCAGGAATCTGCGGGTGGGACCTCGGCAGGGGCAGCAGAACCATGCAGGGATTGTTCTGGGATCCTCCAGAAGTATGTGGAAGAGTTTTCCCAGAAAAACCCGTGTGCTTCTCCCGTTTCAGCTCCAGGATGGATTTGAGCATCACTGCTGTCCCAAATTGGGGTGCTGGGAGCTCTTGGGCGCTTCTCTGAGCTCCCCCTGTGCTTTTTCCTTGCAGAAATGTCTCCTCAGTGGGCTGTGGCTGCTCTCCAGGCGTTATCCCATCCCTGCCTTCCCCAGCAGTGCCCTGTACAGGATCAGCAGCCCTGCCCTGGGCACCCCCCAGGTTGGTTCCACCTGAATTTATTCCATTTCCACCCCAGAGTGTTTTCCCAGCAGAGTCCTGAGCTGGATTTGGTCTGGGAAGTGCCAGTTCTGGGCTGGAAATTTCCACTTTTTAAGTGGAACTGAAGGAATTTTGGGGTAGCTGAGGTTGGATAGGAGCAGCCTGGGACAGTGGGAGGTGTCCCTGCCCATGGCAGGACGTGGAGCTGGCTGTGATTCAAGGTCCTTTCAACCCAATCCATCCTGGGATTCCCTGAAATCCATTGGACATGTGGCTCTTTGAAGGATCAGCTGCTGCTTTTCCAAGCAGCTCCATGATTTCCACACATTCCAAAAGTGACCCAGTGCTTGCCTTGAGCCCCTCCTGCCTTGGACTCTGGTGTTTGCTGGGTCCTGTTTGCTCCAGCCCCTTGGGATTCTCCAACATGGAATGGTTTCCTCCAGTCCAGATGCTACTCCTCGGGAGGAAGGAAGGGATTCATCTCAGGTTTTGTGGAGAACATCAAACAGGAATTAGCCAAAAACAAAGAGATGAAGGAAAGCATCAAAAAATTCCGAGATGAAGCGAAAAAGTTGGAGGAGTCGGATGCTCTGCGGGAAGCAAGGAGGAAATATGTGAGTTCTGGAATGTTCCTGCTTTATTGGGCAGCCCTGAGCTTTTGTTCCCTGCTTTATTGGGCAGCCCCTGAGCTTTTCCTGCTCTGAGTGGAAATTTCAATCCACAGTTGAACTGTTCAGGAGAAGTTCTGCTTGGCTGGAAGCACTCAGTGCTAAATGGACGCCTCAGAATGTTTATTTGATGGAATGTTTTGGGTTTTATTTATTTTAATTTTTTTTAGTGGAAAGTCTTTCCAGCAGACACTTGGCTGCCTTTCTGAGCAGATCAAATAATGAGGCATTAAATTGAGCATCAAATGTTTATTTTGCATTGCTCAGAGGGCTCTGAACATCATCATTTGCAATGCTGAGCTGCTGCTGCTGCTGACTCAGACCATGAGCTCCTGAAATGTTGCTTTTTCTGCCCTCAATTCCAGCCTTAATAGATTGTGCTCCATCCAAGCTGGGTTTGAGTAGTTTCTGTCTCTTGATTAATGTTCTTTTCCCCCAGAAAACCATTGAATCTGAAACAGTGAAGACCTCAGAAGTGATTAAAAAGAAACTTGAAGAAATAACAGGGACAGTTAAGGAGGTACAAGGGCCTTTCCTCAGGGCAGCTCTGCTGCAGTTGGGTTTTTGGGGGGCTGGAATTGGGCATTGCTGCTGTTCCAGGGGTGATTCAGACCCTGCAGCTTTTAAAACCAGAGGCATTAATAAAATAATGGATTGAGTGTGGTCAGAGGAGACCCAGGCAGGGATTCCTCTGGGGTTTGGGGGATGGAGAAGAGAGAGACCCCACCTGCAGAGGAGCCTAAAATCAGGATGTGGGAGCTGCTGGGGAGAGTCCAGAGGAATCCAAGGAGCTCCCTGGGGAGAGCTGGAGAGGAGAAGCTCCAGGGAGAGCTCAGAGCCCCTGCAGGGCCTGAAGGGGCTCCAGGAGAGCTGGGGAGGGGCTGGGGACGAGGGATGGAGCTGGAGTGACCTTTCCCTTTTGCCTTGCAGAGTCTGGACGAGGTCAGCAGGAGTGACCTGGGCAGGAAGATCAAGGAGGGCGTGGAGGAGGCGGCCAAGACGGCCAAGCAGTCAGCAGAGTCAGTGACCAGGGGAGGGGAGAAGCTGGGCAGGACTGCAGCCTTCAAAGCCATCTCCCAGGTGCTGCTCCCTGTGCTCTCTGTGCCCCTGTGTCCCCTGTGCTCCCTGTGCCCCCTGTGCTGCAGAGCCTGGGGCTGAAACCCAGCAGGAAAATCCCCTGGGAGAGCCAGGGCTGGCACTGCCTGCAGGGTCTGAGCTGCTGCTCCTGGGACAGGCAGGGTGGGAGATGCCTCCCCTCAGTGGGATTTCAGCTTCCTTAAACCCCCTTTTTTTGCAGAAAATACAGAAAATATCCAACGTTTTCTTGTCAAGCTGTGGCTGCCCCATCCCTGGGAGTGCCCAGAGCCTTTTTTACTCTCCCAAACCATCCCAGGAGGGATTTTCAGCTTCTGGGAGAGCACTAAATCCACTCTGACGGGGCTGTTTTCCTTGCAGGGAGTAGAAAGTGTGAAGAAGGAGATTGATGAGAGTGTTCTGGGCCAGACGGGTCCCTACAGGCGCCCGGAGCGGCTGCGGAAGCGAACGGAATATTCCGGAGAGAGCAGCAAGGAGCAGCGAGTGTTCGAGGCCAACGAGTGCGTGGGGGGCTCCCTGGGGGGACACTTCTGGGGTTCATTGGGTGGAAAAGCTCAGAACACAACAGGGATTCAAATCCAGGAGCAGCTGGGGCTGGGAGCATGTTCCCAGCAGGGCTGGGTGATCCCGAGTCTTCCTGTGCTCAAACTGGAAACTTCAAATTCTGAAATTCAGATTTAATGTTCAGAGGTGGAATTCTGAGCTGGTGTTCAGTTTGAACTCCTTTCTGCTAGGCAGGACTAAGGCTGAGCTCCTTTTCTTGGGGCTGCTTTGCTCCTCTGAGTTGAGTTTAATTTGTCTGGTGCTTTATTTATCTGGGGTTTTGTTTATGTGATGTTTTATTTATCTGTTTTTTTTTTTTTTTATTTGTCTGGTGTTTCATTTATCTGGTGGATCATTTATGGGGCTATCATTTATGAGGCTGCAATTTATTTTATCATTTATGAGGCCATAATTTATCCTGTAATTGAGCTCATCATTTCTGTGCTGCCTCAGCCTCAGTGATGCCAAGTGCTGCAGGGATATTCCTCAGGGTGTTGTCTGTATTTGTTACAAGTTAATTTTTCCCAAATATCCCCATTTTATCCCTGTTTTCTGCCCTCTCTAGGGAGGCCATGGGCATGGTGCTGCATAAAGACTCCAAGTGGTACCAGCAGTGGAAAGATTTCAAGGACAACAACGTGGTTTTCAACAGTGAGTGCTCAGGGGGAGCTGCACATTCCCTGCCCAGCCTGGATCTGCTCCCATCTGTGCCTGCAGGGATGCAAATCCCAAATTCCCACCTTTCCCTGAGGGCTTGGGGTGCTGGGAGTGCTGTGAAGGGAGGGAGGCAGAGCTGACAGCTTCTGCAGGCTGTTCCTGTGAGCTGCAGCCCCTCTGAACCCCTGGGTTTCCTGTTCCCCCCTGCTCAGCTTTCTTTTGGCACCAGGCAGTTCTGATCCTCCTGAGCTGGAGCTTAAAACAAGGAAAATCCTGAAAAAATCAAGGCAGATTCACACAACTTCCAAGTTGTGAAAGACTTTAAAACTCATGTGATCTCTCTGTAGTGTAAAGCTGAGCTTTGGTATCATCTGAGACTGTGAAAACACCCTGGATACAGTCCCAGAATCCCAAAATTTAGGTTGGAAAAGCCCTCAGGACCATGGAGTCCAACCTGTCCCTGATTGTCACCCCCAGGGATGGAGGCTCCACCAGCTGGAGCAGCACTGCTCAAAATGAGCCTAATCCTGAATTTCCTCATTCTGTTGGATAAATTAACCCCCTTCCCAGAGGTGTTAATGCTGAGTGTTAGCAGAGGAAGAGTTACTGAGAGATCAGAGCATGGCAGGAAAATGGGCAGGGGGGAAATGGGGAATAAAATGGGGAGAAAAAGAGGGAGAAAAATGGGGAGAAAACCAGAATAATGGGGAATAAAATGGGGAGAAAAATGAGGAGAAAATGGGGAGAAAACCCAGAATAATGGGGAGAAAAATGGGGAATAAAATGAGGAGAAAAATGAGGAGAAAATGGTGAGAAAACCAGAATAATGGGGAATAAAATGGGGAGAAAAATGAGGAGAAAATTGGGAGAAAACCAGAATAATGGGGAATAAAATGGGGAGAAAAATGAGGAGAAAATGGGGAGAAAACCAGAAAACCAGGGAGAAAAATGAGGAATTAAATGGGGAGAAAACCAGGGAGAAAAATGGGGAATTGAATGGGGAGGAAAATGGGGGAAAGGCAGGTGGCAGCTGGTGGCTGGCACTGAGCAGAGGTGCTGGGGAGGGGTTGGGGCCTGCAGGTCACGCCTGGCTCTGAGCTCCTGTTCCCCTGCAGGGTTCTTTGAGATGAAGATGAAATACGACGAGAGTGACAACGCCTTCATCCGAGCGTCACGGGCTGTGACAGACCGTGTCACCGACCTGATCGGTACGGGGGGACTGGGATGGGGACAGGCTGTGACAGACCGTGTCACCGACCTGATCGGTACGGGGGGACAGGGATGGGGACAGGCTGTGACAGACCGTGTCACCGACCTGATCGGTACGGGGAGATGGGACAGGGACAGAGACAGGGACACCCAGGGACAGAGCTCTGCTGACCTCAGGGACAAGGACAGACACGGACAGAGCCTGCTGACCCCAGGGACAGAGACAGAGCCCTGCAGAACCCAGAGCTCTGTGTCCGTGTGCCTGTATCCCTGTGTCCCTGTCCCTGTGTCCCTGTATCCCCATGTCCCTCTGTATCCCTGTGTCCCTGTATCTCCGTGTCCCCATGTCCCCATGCCCCCATGCCCCATGTCCCCATGCCCCGTGTCCCCATGCCCCATGTCCCCATGTCCCCATGCCCCCATGCCCCATGTCCCCATGTCCTGTGTCCCCATGTCCCCGTGCCCCGTGTCCCCATGTCCCTGTATCCCCGTGTCCCTGTATCTCCATGTCCCCGTGTCCCCATGTCCCCATGCCCCGTGTCCCCATGTCCCCATGCCCCATGTCCCCGTGCCCTGTGTCCCCATGTCCCCAGTGATCTCTCCTTGCAGGGGGGTTGTTCTCCAAGACCGAGATGTCCGAGGTTGTCCCCGAGATCCCGGGTGATCCCTCCTTGACAAGGTTGTTCTCCAAGAGTGAGATGCGGGACATCATCCCCAAGATGCTGGAGGTGACAGTCCCTCCTCCTCCCTTCATCCCCAACGTGCTGGAGGTGACAGTCCCCCTTCCCTTCATCCCCAACATGCTGGAGGTGACAGTTCCCTCCTCCCTTCATCCCCAACGTGCTGGAGGTGACAGTCCCCTCCCTCCTCCCTTCATCCCCAACGTGCTGGAGGTGACAGTCCCCTCCTCCCTTCATCCCCAACGTGCTGGAGGTGACAGTCCCCCCTTCCCTTCATCCCCAACGTGCTGGAGGTGACAGTCCCCTCCCTCCTCCCTTCATCCCCAACGTGCTGGAGGTGACAGTCCCCTCCCTCCTCCCTTCATCCCCAACGTGCTGGAGGTGACAGTCCCCTCCTCCCTTCATTGCTCCCTGCCTTAGCCCATGGAAAACACTTTGGTTTTTTAACTTTTCCACTGCTGAAATCAAAAGCTGGGACAGGATTTGCTTCTCCAGCTTTGCACAGAGCCTTGGGAAGGGAATTGGAGCCCACATTTAGGTTCAAACCACAGGGTAATAAATTAATGTTCTGGCCTGGAGAGCAGCAAATGGGGGGGGTTCCAATGGTGATAGCAAATGCTGGTAGCAGAGGGACAAGGGAAGGAATTTGGGATGTGCTCCTGGCTTTGATCTGGGGTTTGGGAGGAGCAGCAGGTTGTGACAAATGGTTCAGTGGTGTCTGGATTTGAGATTTTTAGGGACTCAGAGTGATGAGAGCTGTGACTGTAAATGGATGTAGGTCCCTGTTACTGCAGCAGGAAAGACAGAGGGAATTTGGGATTTGAAACAGAGCAGGGATTGTTCTGAGAGACTCAGCAGAGACTGGAAAAACTGGGGCTTGAGGAGCCAAACGTGGGATTCTTCCTCTGTTCCTTCTGTGCATGAATTTTTCAGTGTGGAAAATTGCAGCTCTGCTCCTGCTCCTGTTTGATCCCAGGATTTCTGAGCCCTGGGAACTCTGCTGGCTCTGGCAGGTCCAACAGGAAGATTTAATGGGAAGGTTCAGCTGGAAGCTTTAAGGGAGTTTAATTATCCAAAGGTTTATATCTCTTGGCCTCAGCTCCTGTGTTTTTATACAAATCCTTTCTGCTGTTCCCTTCTGCAGCTCCAGTTTTTCCCCAGAGTCCCACAAAATGTGGGATTTCAGGTGTTTTGCTGCTGGAGGGGCTGATTGCTCTCACTTTGATAGAGGAGGAGCTGGAAATGTTGTGTGTGATTTCCTCCTCAGGCTCTGATCTCCGGGGAGCTCGACATCCTCAAGGACTGGTGCTACGAGGCCGTGAGTGCAGCTCCCAAAAATCCCCCAGAGTCTGGGATTCTCCTTGAGAATGGGCTCATTTTGGGGGGCTGGAATTCAGGGAGGTGCTGAAATCAGAGCTTTTCCTGGCAGTCTTGGTGGGCTTTTATTTGGGTCTTCATTCCTCCAAAGTTACTGTGCTCTAAAATCCAAAATAATTCTGCTCTTCTGTTTGAGAGCTGAATTTCTCCAAGAGAATTCCCTGTGCTGCTCCCACCACCAGAGGGCTGAGAGAGCCATTTTTTTTTTCTAATTTAATAAATCCTGCTGAGCTTTTTTTTGTAGCAGTAATCCAGTCTGAGAGCAAAGAATCTTCCCTGCTTCCAGCAGCCTTGGGAATGACACCTTGGATTGCTCTGGGAGGAAGCAGCAGCTCCAGTGCAGTTTGTGAGACCAAAATCAAACATTCCCAAGGCAGCTGGAATTGGAAATGAAGCTCCAAAGTCCAGAGCAATCAGTCAGATAAGCCAGGGGAGGAAATGGGAATCCTGTCCCTGGGAATCTGGGGGATAAAGGCTCTTAATGGATCCTGTGGGTGTAGGGATGGGGATTCTGGGCACTGAACTCCCTGCTCCTCCCTGCTTTCCCCTATTTTTCCCTGCTTTTCTCAGCTTTTCCCTTTTTTTCCCACCTATTTTTCCCTGATTTTCTGGCTGTCCCTGCTTTTCCCTTTTTTTCCCCTTTTCCCAGGTTTTGCTTTTCCCAGGGTTTCCCTATTTCCCCCTGCTTTTCCCTGGTTCTGCTGTTCAGCCCAGTTGTGAGCCCCTCATCTCTCAGATCCTCCCATTCATCCTGCCCAGCAAAAGTGGGATTTTCAGTGGAAATTCAGTGAATCCCAAACCATTTTCTGCAATTCTTTGATCCTTCAGCACATTTACAAAAGCCAGGACTCCTTTCCTTGTGGAGCTTTTTTTTTTTTTTTTTCGGTGGCTCTCTCTGAGTAAAAATTCCCTTTTTTATATTTTTTTTTTTTATTTTATTTTTAGTGGTGAACAATTCCCAAACAATTCCCAACCCCATTTTTTTTTTGGTCTCAGACCTACAGCCAGCTGGCCCATCCCATCCAGCAGGCCAAGGCCTTGGGGCTCCAGTTCCACTCCAGGATCCTGGACATCGACAACATCGACGTGAGTTCCCTGCCCAGCTCTGCCTTTGGGGCAGGGTTCAGCTCTTGGGGTCAGGAGGGGTTTTAGGGTCAGGAGGGAGGGTTGGGAAAATCCTCCAGGATCAGCAAGTCCAACCTTCTTTGCTCTGACTGCTGGGTTGGAACTTTGGGGTTTGGTATTTCTGCTCCCAGAGGGGAAATCCCAGTCCTGGAAGGGAAAATCTCATTCCTGGAAGGGAAAGTTCCATGGATGGAAGGGAAAATCCCATTGGTGGAAGGAAAATCCCATTGGTGGAAGGGAAATCCCACATCTGGAATGGGAATCCCATTCCTGGAAGGGAAAATGCCATTCCTGGAAGGGAAAAATCCCATTGCTGGAATGGAAATCCCATTGGTGGAAGGGAGATCCCACATCTGGAAGGGAGATCCCATTCCTGGAATGGAAATCCCACTGTTAGAAGGGAAATCCCATTCCTGGAAGGAAAAATCCCATTGCTAGAAGGAAAAATCTCATTGCTGGAAGGGAAAATCCCACATCTGGGATGGAAATCCCATTGGTGGAAGGGAAAATCCCACATCTGGAAGGAAAATCCCACTGCTGGAAGGGAAATCCATGATTGTCAAGATATTGATGATACCTTGGAAATTGGGGTTGGGTTTGGATGGAAAATTGTTTTTTATTGGGATGGGAGCTGATTTTTGGGATCAGGAACGTTGCAGAGCTGCTGAGATCCCCTCAGGGAACAGGAAAATCTCCCTATAAATAAATTTATTCCTTTGTGACACAGCCCAGCCTTGTGCCTGTCCTGGTGCTGCTTCCTTTGTTATGGATGAAATAAAAACCCAGAATGTTTGGGAACATTTCAAAAGGGGAAAATCCTGCTGTCCTCAGTGCCTGTGGCTGCTTTTGGGGCAGGAGCTGCAGAGCAGCAGAGCATTCCCACAAAAAAGGGATACAGGCAATTCCCCACAATGAGCAGGGAGAGAATCCTGGGTTTTTTAAAGAAAAAAAAAGAAAAAAAAAAAAGAAAAAAAAGCTGTATTTCCACTTTTGCATTCCAGTGAAAAAAGTCTTTAATGGGAATAAAAGGGGAAAATCCTGGCAAACAAAAGGTTCCCACCTTGAAGTCTTTGTGGTGCAGTTTTTGTCTGGTTCAGAGCAACTTCCTGGCAAAAACTGATTTAAAACAGGAGAAAAGGCTCAGTTTGATCCTTGTGGGTCCCTTCCAGCTCAGGATGTTCCCATTCCAAGCATTTCCTACAGAAAATTCCTTTTTTTTTTTGTGAGCAGGGTGCTTTGATTTTGCTTTTTAATTGGGAATAATAGAGCAGAACTTGTTCCCATTTCCAGATTTATGGATTTGGGAAAAGAATGAAAAAACCCACAACAATCTGGGGAAAGCTTTGAAGTGCAGGTTCCCAAGTGCTTTTTGTTGGAAGTTTTTTTGAATTTTCTTTTCCATAATATCTGAGTCAGGGAATGATGGGAATAGCCAGGGGGGCTCTGGGGGTGTCAGTCCCATGGCCCAACAGGATTTGGGATTTTTCTGGGATTCTGTCCCTGCAGTGGGGTGGGGAACAGGTTGGGAACAGGATTTTTTGGGATTTTTTGGGGTTTTCTGGGATGGGGAACAGGATTTTTTCTGGGATTTTTCTGGGATCTTTCTGGGATTTTTTGGGGTTGTGTCCCTGCAGCTGGGGTGGGGATCAGGATTGGGATTTTTCTGGGATCTTTCTGGGATTTTTTGGGGTTGTGTCCCTGCAGCTGGCCATGGGGAAGATGATGGAGCAGGGCCCAGTGCTGATCATCACCTTCCAGGCCCAGGTGGTGATGGTGATCAAAAACCACAAAGGGGACGTGGTGGAAGGGGACCCGGTGAGTGGGGCCGGGGCGAGGCTGGGGTTTGGGGTCTGGGACACATTTGGGGTCTGGGACATTTCATTGTTATGGATAACTGGGATTGTGGATAATTGGGATTGTGGATAATTGGGATTGTGGATAACTGGGATTGTGGATAACTGGGATAACTGGGATTGTGGATAACTGGGATTATGGATAACTGGGATTGTGGATCACTGGGATTGTGGATAACTGGGATAACTGGGCTGTCCTGCAGGACAAGGTGCTGCGGATGCTGGGCTAACTGGGATTGTGGATAATTGGGATTGTGGATAATTAATTGGGATTGTGGATAATTGGGGTAACTGGGATTGTGGATAATTGGGCTGATTGGGGTAACTGTTCCATCCCCCAGGACAATTGGTGCTGCGGATGCTGGGATAACTGGGATTGTGGATAACTGGGATTATGGATAACTGGGATTGTGGATAATTGGGATAACTGGGATTGTGGATAATTAATTGGGCTTGTGACTAATTGGGCTAACTGTGCCATCCCCCAGGACAAGGTGCTGCGCATGCTGGGATAATTGGGATTGTGGATAATTGGGATAATTGGGCTAATTGGGCTGACTGTGCCATCCCCAGGACAAGGTGCTGCGCATGCTGGGATAACTGGGATTGTGGATAATTAATTGGGATTGTGGCTAATTGGGCTGACTGTGCCATCCCCAGGACAAGGTGCTGCGCATGCTGGGATAACTGGGATTGTGGATAATTAATTGGGATTGTGGCTAATTGGGCTGACTGTGCCATCCCCAGGACAAGGTGCTGCGCATGCTGGGATAACTGGGATTGTGGATAATTAATTGGGATAATTGGGCTAATTGGGCTGACTGTGCCTCCCCAGGACAAGGTGCTGCGCATGCTCTACGTGTGGGCGCTGTGCCGGGACCAGGACGAGCTGAACCCCTACATGGCCTGGAGGCTGCTGGACATCTCCTCCTCCAGCACAGAGCAGGTGCTGTGAGCAGGGCAGGGCAGGGCAGGGCAGGGCAGGGCCCTTCAGCCCTGCCAGCAGCTCCAGCACACAGCTCACAGCCAGCCTGCATTTGGGAGCTTGGGTTATCCCAGCCCTGAGGAGCAGGAGTGGCTCCTGCTCGGGACTGGCTGGGATGGAGGAGAAGCTGCTGGTGCTGCTTTGTCCTCTGGGCTCACCCAGAGCTGCCATTGTCACCTGCTGGACACCCTGGAGAGGCCTTGAGGGGCTCCTGGCTGCCAGTCCCTGCCCAGGCTCCAGCCTCGTGTCCCTGCTGTGTCTTTGCACTTTCCCAAACCAAATACAACCAGGACTTTGCACATGGAGGTGTTGGATCCTCAGGTTGGTGCTGGGGTGGGGCTGAGGTTTGTTCATGCACAGCTTGGCAGGGGCAGGGTTGGTTCTGGCCACAAAGAGCCACAAGTGCATCCCTTGGGCTGTGGGGGCTGTGGGACAGGAGGCTCTGAGGAGTGGGACTTTGGGAACACTGTCCCAAATTCTTCTGTCCCATCCTGTCTCATTCCCAGCTCTCTGTCTGCTCCTCATCCCTGCACAGATCCCAGCTCCAGGAGCAGACACTTCCCCAGTTTCCTGGGGTGAAATCCTTTTATGCCCAATCTAAAAAAATGGGGATTGAAAAATCCCAAATAATGAAAACCACCCCCAAATTCAGGTTCCAGTGGCAGTGCTCAGTGAGGTTTGGGGTTCTCTCCTTGCTGAGCTGGGAAGGAGCAGGGGGAGTCTGAGGGGAGCAGGAGCTGCAGGGTTTGGGAGGAGTTTGGGGGCTGAGCTGGGGCTGAGGCACCTCCTGCCCATGGAAAGGGAGGGTGGGAAAGGTTTGGAAAGGAAATCCCAGGATTGCTGCAGTGCTGAGGGTGAGGCAGCACAGCCCTGCCCTGTCAGGGTGATTAAAGAGAATAATTCCAGTTCCTCCTTGTCTTCTGAGCTTTGCACATCCCTGGGGTCTCCCCTCAGCCCTGGGCTGGGACATTTCCCTTGGGATGTGACACAGGGGCTGCCCCGAGCCCTGGAGCATTCCCAGGGTGGGGAGATGCCACATTCCCCACGTGCCTCCCCCCAGGGCAGGCTGGGGGTGGGACTTGGGTCACAAAAACCCCTGGGAATGCTCCAGGCTGGGATGAGGGGCTGGGGGCTGCAGCCCCAGGAGGGGCTGGGGGAGCTGGGGAGGGGCTCAGGAGGAGAAAAGGGGGGTCAGGAGGAGAAAAGGGGGGTCAGGAGGAGAAAAGGGGGCTCAGGGATCCCTTCTGGCTCTGCACAACTCCCTGACAGGAGGGGACAGTGAGGGGGGTCCTGCTCTGCTCCAGGGGACAGCAGACAAGAGAAAACAGCCTCACATGGCACCAGGGGAGGGAGGGTCAGGTTGGATATTGGGAAAATTCCTGCATGGAAAGGGTTGTAAAGCCCTGGCACAGCTGCCCTGGGCTGGGCTGGAGTCCCCAAAGCTGGAGGGATTGAAAATCCACGGGAGGTGGCACCTGGGGACAGGGTTTGGTGGCCTCTGGTGGGTTCTGCAGCCGTGCTGGGCACTGCCAGCCCTGCCCATCCCATCCCTGGATCCCATTGCTGTATCCCATCCCAGGGATGTCTGGGGGAAGCAGGGTTGCCATGGGGATGGGGATGCTGGGATGGTGACTCAGCTGCTCCTGCCAGGCTCTGACACCCCGTGGGCAGCTCCAGCACGGCGTGGGGGCTCAGGGCCCCCCCATCCCCCCCAGCCCAGCCCTGGGCACTGCCAGGGCTCCAGGAATTCACTCCAGGGCTCCAGGGAGGGGCTGGATGAGCTGATGCTGTTGGTCCTTCCCCACCCAGCCCCTCCTGGGGTTCTGGGGTTCCTGAGCTGCCCCTTGGCAGGGCTGGTCCCTCCCTGTCACCCCAAGGCTCTTGGGGCTTCTCCCCCAGTTTGGGCACCCAGCCCTGCCCTGGGTTTGTTCAGCATTTCCAGTTCCCTGCTGGGTTGGGGTGGGGTGTGGTCCCTCAGTGCTCTCTGCTCCTCTCTTCCTCCCTCCAGTGCATTTTTTAGGGATGCAGCCCCTGCTGCCAGGTGAAATTGTCCCCCCTGGCCCTTTCTGGCACTGGGGCTCTCCTTTGCAGCCTTTAGCACACAAACCATCTCTGCCAAACGACAGCTCTGAGGGGAGAGCTGTGCCAAGCCTGGAGCACCAACCTCCTGCAAGAACAATTCATTAGAGGGGGGAGGATTTCTTGAATGAGGTGTTTTTCATCTGGGAAGGGAGCTGGGACAGATCCATGGAGCAGCAGCTCCTGTGCTGCCTCTCCAGAGCTCAGCTCTGCCAAAGCCTTGGAGATGTCGTTTTTGGTTTGGTTTTTTTTTTTGTGGTGAATGATTCCAAAATGATTTTCTCCTGTCTCAGATCAGCTCCAAGAGCTTTGAGTTCTCCTTGGAGCTGCTGGCAGGAGCAGAGGTTTGTCAGGCTGGAGGGATGAGTTCCTGAGGGGTGTGGGGATTCTGCCTCTGACTATTCCTGCCAATTATTCAAATAAATAAATAAAGCTTAATGAAGGCAAAGGCTCAGAGAGCACTTCTCCTCACAGAGCAGAGGGAGGAAATTCCTCTGGGAAAGGTTCTGCCTGTGGCTGCCCCATCCCTGGAGTGTCCAAGGGTTGGAGGGGCTTGGAGTGACCTGGGGAAGGGGGAAGGGGGTGGGACTGGACACTTGGAGATCCTTCCAAGCCAAACCAGGCCCCGAGTCCCTGGTTCAGCCCCTGGAGGTTTGGAGTCACTGCTGGGACCTGGAGCAGCTCAGGGAAAGAAAATCTCCTCACTCCAAATGCCGGGGCTGGGCTGAATCCTGCAGGGATTTGTTTTCCAGAGGGGAAAAAACTTCCAAACATCCCTTGGGACTGGCTGGATCCCCTGGGAGAAGGGTCCTGACACAGCAGCCCCAGTGTAGAGGGGCTGGAACCCCCCAAAGCTTTGGGGGAGCTCTGGGGAATGTCCCAGGAGGGCAGGGCTGGAAAAGGCCGGGAATCCTGCAGGGAGATGGGATCCAACCCCTCTGTGCCAGCCCTTAAAAACCAGGATTCCAGGAGGGTTTGGAAGGGCTGGATTTGGGAGGGAAATGACCACGGGCTGAGGGATGGATCCATCGATTTTATTCTGTCCTTGGTCACGATCTCGCCTTTCCCCGGGATGTTTTCAGCCGAGGTGCTTTTTGAAACAGCTTTAATTCATTTTTCCCTCGGCTGCTGCAGTGCTGCTAATTGGGAACTGGGACTATCTGACAGGATTTACATAGATTTTGAAACGGGAAAGGAATAACTTCCAAAAATACCTCCCTTTTTAAACGCAAATGCATCAGAAACTTCGTGAAACCGTTTTCTTAAAATACCCTGAAAATCGGCCGCGATTTTGATGGATCCTTTCTGCCAGCGAGGTTTGCTCCGGGAAAGGAGGGATCCGAACATCCCGGCGGGCTCGGATTGCAGCGGGAGCCGTGAGCGGCCCCGACCCTCCCACACGGCCGGGTTTCCCTGGGAACAGAGGCTCAGAATTCCCGGGGAACAGAGGCTCAGAATTCCCGGGAAACAGAGGCTCAGAATTCCCTGGGAACAGAGGCTCAGAATTCCCTGGAACAGAGGCTCAGAATTCCCGGGAAACAGAGGCTCAGAATTCCCTGGGAACAGAGGCTCAGAATACCCGGGGAACAGAGGCTCAGAATTCCCTGGGAACAGAAATTCAGAATTCCCTGGGAACAGAGGCTCAGAATTCCCGGGGAACAGAGGCTCAGAATACCCGGGGAACAGAGGCTCAGAATTCCCTGGGAACAGAAATTCAGAATTCCCGGGGAACAGAGGCTCAGAATTCCCTGGGAACAGAGGCTCAGAATTCCCGGGGAACAGAGGTTTAGAATTCCCGGGGAACAGAAATTCAGAATTCCCTGGAAACAGAGATTCAGAATTCCCAGGAATACAGGCTCAGGATTCCTTGGGAGCAGTGCCGGCGCTGGCCCTGGGATGGGATAATGGGATAATGGGATAATGGGATAATGGGATAATGGGATGGGATGGGATGGGATGGGATGGGATGGGATGGGATGGGATGGGATGGGATGGGATGGGATGGGATGGGATGGGATGGGATGGGATGGGATGGGATGGGATACAGGGATGGGATGGGATACAGGGATGGCATACAGGGATGGGATGGGATGGGATACAGGGATGGGATACAGGGATGGGATGGGATGGGATACAGGGATGGGATACAGGGATGGGATACAGGGATGGGATGCAGGGATGGGATGGGATGGGATACAGGGATGGGATACAGGGATGGGATACAGGGATGGGATGCAGGGATGGGATGCAGGGATGGGATACAGGGATGGGATACAGGGATGGGATACAGGGATGGGATACAGGGATGGGATGGGATGGGATGGGATGGGATGGGATGGGATGGGATGGGATGGGATGGGATGGGATGGGATGGGATGGGATGGGATGGGATGGGATGGAATCTCTCCTTTCTGCTCCCATGCCGTGGGATGGGGGGACCCGCCCTGGCGGGGCTGAGCCCCGCGGTCTCCATTGGCACCGGCACGTCCGAGTTCCCCGGGAACGTCTGCACAGCTCCCGTAGCCATGGAGACACCGAAGCCGTGCTCAGCAACACTTTACCAGCCCTTTCTCCTTTATTATTTTTTTTTTCCTCCAGCCTCCTCGGCTCTGTGTGACTCTGCTGTGCCCACAGCAAGGGCTGGTGATTTTCAGGGAACGGTGGGATTTTCTGTGGAGTGTCAGGTGGGAGCCCTGGCAGAGTTTCTCCTCGCTCCCAGCATCCCAAAATCTGTGCCACACCCACGGGCACCTCTGCCCATCTCCTCCACGGATCCGTGTGGGCTGGGACATCTCTGGAGCCCGGCTGGCAGAGCTGGGGGCGTTCACTGGAGAGGAGAAGCTCCAGGGAGAGCTCAGAGCCCTTCCCAGGGCCCAAAGGGGCTCCAGGAGGGACCTGGGACAAGGGATGGAGGGAAAATAGAGTCCCTCTCTGCTGTGTCCCCTTCCCGGCACCCCCACGGCCGCTCCTGTCCCCCACATCCTCAGGGCCGCTCCCAGGGATGCCCCTGCAGCCACCTTGACCCTCCAATCCCGTATTTTCACAGCATTCCCACGGTTCTGCTCCTCCCTGCCTGCTCAGGGACCACACCCACTGCAGCCCCCTGTCCCTGTGCTGTCACTGTCACCTCCCCGCGTGTCCCCAGCGCGTTCCTCGGCATCTGCCCCAGGGCAGCACAGCCCTAAAATCCGCTCAGGATACTGCAGCCCTAAAATCGCCCAGGGTACCACAAATCTGCATCCCCCCGCTCCACCTGTATCCCCGGGTTACCACATCCCCAAAATCCCCCCAGGGCACCCTCCTAAAACCCCCAGGGTACCCCCTCCCTAAAATCCCCCAGGGCACCCCATCCCTAAAATCCCACAGGGCACCCCATCCCTAAAATGCCCACAGGGTACCACACCCCTAAAATCCCAAAAACCCTCAGGGTACGGCACCCCTAAAATCCCCCCAGGGCACCACAAATCTGCATCCCCCCCTCCACCTGTATCCCCGGGTTACCACATCCCCAAAATCCCCCCAGGGCACCCCCTCCCCCCGCGCCCCGCACACCTTTCCGCATCCCCGCGCCCTCCCATCCCCCCGCATCCCGCGTGTTTCCCACCCCCTCCCGCCTCCTCCCAGCCGCTGCATCCCCCCCACGCCGGTACCACACCCCGCATCCTCCATCTCCCGCATCCTCCATCCCTCACATCCCCCGCATCCCCGCACCCCTCGCCCCTCCCTCCCCATCCCGAATCCTCACTCCGCCCCCCCTCCCGCGGCTCCCCCCGCCTTCCTCAGCCCAATCAGGGCCGCTCGGAGCAATTCAAACCCCGGCCCCGGCTCCGCTCCGCTCCCCGGCCGGGAAGCTGCGCCGTGGAGCGGCCGGGAGCGGCGGCGGCACCGGGAGCGGGGCCGGTCCGGATGGGCTCGGGGAGCGGCGGGGCGGGCGCGGCCCCCGCCCGGCGCCCGGAGCGGAGGTGAGCGGGGAGGAACCGGGGAAACCGGGGGGGAACCGGGGGGGAACCGGGGGGAGCCGCCAAAGTTTGGTGATGGAACCGCGGGGCTGCACCGGGCACCGCCCGCCCGCGGCTCCGCAGGGGCGCTGCGGGATGCGGGGGGACTCCGCTCCCGGTGCCGCTCCCGGTGCCCATCCCGGTGCCCATCCCGGTACCGGCTGCCCCCAGCCCCGGGCGGGCTCCCTGCGGGGAGGGGGCTCCGGAGAGCTGCGCTATCCCCGGGCTTGGGGAGCGCCCGCGGGTCTGTGACAGCCTGGGGTGGGCGGAGAGCGAAAAAAAAAGGGAATTTCGGAAAAAAATATCGCGGTTAGATAAAATCTGAGATGGGCGTTTTAGGGAGGAAGAAGTGGAAAATAAGGGATTCCTGCGGCTGCTGCAAAGGTGCTGATTTTGGGGTTCTGCTGCCGGAGCCCCGAGTGCGGAGGGGCTTTGGGAGTGCCCACCCCGGGCCTGGAGGAGGCGGAGGGCGGCTTCGGGAAACTTTGGGATGAAACGGAGCTGCCTGGTCCCTGCTGGGGCCGGGGGTCTGTGCGGGAGCCGGGGGGATCCCGCAGAACCCCGGGACCAGGGGCTGAGCCCCGGAGCCGCCCCTTGGAGGAGCCGGGGCCGCTTCACTCTCGGCCCCGGGAGCTCTCCGGGGCTACCGGGCAGCCCTGCCCGGGGCACCGGGAATTCGGCGGGTCTGGGGCAGTTTTTGGTGCAGAGCCTCGTGGTGAGCAGGAGCTGAAGCTCCGGCGGTGCCGGGGATGGGATTGGGGGCGGTTTGGGGCTCCCCAGGAGCCCCATCCCCTCCTCCCCGCCATTCCCGGGGGCTCTGCCCCCTCCCCGCCGCTGCTCTCGGGCAGGGGAGGTGGCTCCGGGCTGGCTCCGCTGGTTTTGGGCAGGGCTGAGCTGGGACGGGAGCTGGGGACGCTTTTCCACGCGGTGGGAGCCGGGTCTGGCAGCGCAGCCCCGGCTGCTCCTGGCAGCGCCCGGGGCTTTGGGCGAGGCTCTGCTTTGCCCGGAGCAGCCCCGGGAATCTCTCGGGGTCTCTCCCCACGGCTCCGGCGGCAGGAGGGGAAGGGAGAGGGGCGCGACCATCCCTGAGAACTGCAGGCAGTGGCGCGGGTGAAAGCGCCGAGCTGCAAATGCCGCCGGGAGGGAGGGAAGGACACGGGGACAGGGCCTCAGGCTGTGCCAGGCAGGTTGGATATCAGGAGATATCAGGAGAATATCTGGCTGTTAGGTTGATACTGGGAGAATTTCAGTGTTGAGGCACTGCACAGCGACACTGTCCCCATCCCTGCTGGGGTTTGGAGGGAGGTGGCGCTTGGGGACAGGGGTCGGGGTGGCCTGGGCTCTGCTGGGAACGGGCTCGATCATCCTGGGGAGCTCTTCCAGTGTAAACAATTCCCTGATCCCATGATCTGGGACAGCTCCAGGGCCACCAGCAGCGCCTGCTGTCCCCAAGGCTCCATCCACCTGTTGCCGGTGGCCCCGGCCGGGCGGGTCCCGCTGTCCCCGCGGCTCTCCCGCTGCCACCGAAATCTGCTCGGGGCAGCGTGCCCGGGGCTCGGCGGGACGGAGCGAGCCGTGCCCAGCCCGTGCCCAGCCCGTGCCCAGCCCGTGCCCAGCCCGTGCCCAGCCCGTGCCAGCCCGTGCCAGGCCGGAGCAGCAGCAGGGCCGTGGGCGGCTCCAGGAAAAGCCGGAGCTTGGAGAGACGGCGGCGGCTCGAGAGCTCCGCCTGACACGGGTGACAGCAGAGGGTGACAGCAGAGGGTGACACGAACTGGTGGCAGGAGCTGTGGCAGGAGCAGCGACAGGAGAGGATGGCAGGAGCAGGTGGCAGGAGAGGATGGAAGGAGAGGGTGACAAGAGGGGGTGACAGGAGCGGGTGGCAGCAGCTGGTAGCAGGAGCGGGTGACAGCAGCGGGTGACAGGAGCGGTGACAGCAGCGGGTGACAGCAGCAGGTGACAGGAGCGGTGACAGCAGCGGGTGACAGCAGCGGGTGACAGCCTCGGGCTCGTGCTGAGCTCTCTGGAATTGCTGCCGTGAATCCCGGCCCGGCTCTGGGAGCCGCTGCCCGGCCCGAGCCCGCCTGGAGCTGCTCCGGCTCCAAACGCTCCCCACAAAATCAGATCCATGGATCTGATCCCTCAAGGGGAACTTCAGAGCTGCGAGGCTGCGGCTGCAGCCCGGGGCGGGGCGTTAAACCCGGGATTAAAGGGATAATCGCGGATGGGGAGGGAAATGCGGGATGGGGGTGGTCCAGGGTGTGGGGGCAGGGATGGAAAACTGGGATTTAGAGAGATCTGGAGGCTGATTGTGGAAGAAGGAGCTGGAACCTGCAAGGAGGAGCTCTGGGGACCCAAAGAGGGGCCTGGAATTGTTGATTGTGATGGGATTGTGACCAGAGCACAGATGGGTTTGAACATCCTCCCAAACCTTGAGTGGCTTTTCCTTCCTGTCCCGGCAGGGCTTGGTGCCCACTGTGTCTCTGCCTCCCAACCACGGAGGCAGAACCTCCTTCAGGGAGGATTTTTGGATCCCAAACCTTCCTTGAGAAGCACATTTGGCTTCTGCTGGAATTGCCCAGTTCATGGGAGTGGTTGGAGCACAGATCCCAAGCTGTTGCTTGGGGTCATGGACAGGAACAAACTCCCGGGAGCTCCAGGAGGCAGGGCAGGAGCTCCTGGATCCCCTTCCAGCCTGGTTTGGGTCTGGAGGCCAGGCTGGACAGGGCTTGGAGCAGCCTGGGGTCGTGGGGACCCGCAGGGTCCCTCCCAGCCCATTCCATGATCCCACAATTCCCTTTGGGGTGTCCCTGTGCCAGCAGAGGTGGCTTTGCCATCCCACCCTCGCTGTCCCCACCTTCCTGCTTGCCCAGCCCGGGGGATGAGGATCCTCTGGGATGGGAGAGCTCTTGGAATTCAGCTGGAAAATGCACGGAGCTGCCCGGGCTGGGAAGGGCTCCTCATCCCGGAGACTCCTGTGCCTGAATTCCCGGGATCTCCGCAGCCCCTCTGCATTGCAGGGCCGGGAGTTTGTCTTTAATTGCGCCGGGCTGTGCTAACGAGGGGATTAAGGCCTGGGAGGGTGAGCGGTGCCGGCCAAATTCCCCTCCCTGCTCCAGGGACTCGTGTTTTGTAACTCTCCTTCCGTGCCTTCACCCCTGCCTGGAGCATCCCGAGCTGAGGCGCTGCTGGGGATGGGCCCCGTGTCCCCGGCACTGCCAAGGGCTGAGGGAGCCCCTGGGGGGGTCGGGGCACCCCTGCCCTGGATTCCAGCAGGGATCGGGGTCCCTGGGAAGGGCAGAGCGGGGGGGTCTCTGCTGGATCCCCTGGAGCTGCTCCATCCATGGGATCTGGGATCCTCTTCTCCCTCCCAGCTCAGGAGCGCGTGGGAGGCGCCCAAAGCTCCTCCAGGAAAGAGGGGCTGGGACTGGAGCTGCTGCCAGGGCTCGGAATAAACGCCTGGATTCTGCTGTGGGGGGAGATCAGGAACATTCCCTGAGGGCAGCAGGGACCGAACCTTGTCCCCAAGGGAACTCCTGTCCCGCCCGGGCGGCGCCAGGCTCGGGGCAGACACGGCGCTGGGCTGGAGCCGGGCGCGGCTGCCAAGGTGCTTCCAGGAATGCCTGTGTCCCCTGGGGCGCGGCAGGGACACGGAGCAGTGATGGAGAGCGCTTGGCAGCGGGGTGGCACAGAGTGTCCTGGCACAGGCGGGGACAGGCGGGAGCAGCCGCGGTCCTGGCGCGGGGCCGGGATCCTCGGGAGCTGCAGCCAGAGGACACAAACCCCCGGGGCAGGAGGGGGTGCCAGCAGCACAGGGACACTCCTGTCCCCCTGTCTGTCCCTGCCTGCCACAGGGGGAGGGTTCCAGCAGTGGGGTGAGAGGATTTGGGGTCTGGTTCTGGGGATGCTCCTTCTCTCCTGCTCTGTGCTGTGCCCTGTGTGTGTCACTCATCCCAAACCAGCCCAGACATTCCTGGCTCTGGGGAAGCCATGGAGGAGCTTTGGCTGAGGTGAGAGATGGGGACGGGCCAGAGGGACCTGCTGGGATCAGGAGCTGTGCTGGGATCCAGGACAGTGCTGGGATCAGGAGCTGTGCTGGGATCCAGGACAGTGCTGGGATCAGGATCCTGCTGGGATCCAGGGCAGATCTGGGATCCAGGGCTGTGCTGGGATCAGGACCCTGCTGGGATCTGGACCCTGTTGGAATCTGGACCCCGCTGGGTCTGTGGCCATTCCTGGTTCCCCAAATCCCGTCCATCCCCAGCTGTGCCCACCCCCAGCACATCCCTGGAGCCGAGTCTGGCTCTGGGCAGCCTCAGGAAGCTCCGGGCAGCGCCTCTGATCCACCAGCAGCTCCCGGCTCCCCTCCCTGCCCGCTTTGCTCCGGGAGCTGCGGCCAGGCTGGATCAGGAGCTTCCTGGGGAGGCGGGGCTGGGACCCCCCGGCTCCCTGCAGCTCCTGCACCCCCAGGGTGGGTAAAACCCCCGCGAGTTCGCAGCATGGGAACGGCATCGATTTCCGGGAGCTGAGCCCTGGCCCTGCCATCGATCTGCATTTTTATCAGCTCATCTCGGTGCCGGGAGAGGCTCTGGCACTGCGGGGGAGGAGGAGGAGGAGGAGGAGCAGCTCTGCTCTGGGGGTGCTGCTGGGGGCCCCTCAGCTCCTGCTCGGTCCTGCCGTGCCCCACATGTCCTGCAAGGCCTGGAGGGATCAGGAAAGGAGGGATGGAAGGAATGAAGGGATGGAGGGATGCAGGGATGGAAGGAATCAGGGATGCAGGGATGGAAGGAATCAGGGATGCAGGGATGAGGGATGGAAGGAATGAGGGATGAAAGGATTCAGAGACGCAAGGAATCGGGCATTCAGGGGTGCAGGGATAGAAGGAATCAAGAATTCAGGATTTCAGGGGTGCAGGGATAGAAGGAATCAGGAATTCAGGGCTTCAGGGATAGAAGGAATCAGGAATTCAGAGTTTCAGGGATGTAGGGATGGAAGGAATCAGGAATTCAGGGTTTCAGGGATGCAGGGATGGAAGGAATCAGGAATTCAGAGTTTCAGGGGTGCAGGGACGTTCTCCAGGTTAAAGTTCTCCCCAGGGAGAGAGGCTGGACACTTGTCGAGCTTTGGGAAGCTCGTGGACCAAACCCAGCAAGGCTCTGCTCTCCTCTTCTCCTCCCTCTCCTCCTGCTTGTCTCTGAACTGGGTGGGTGAATAATCCCAGAGAATTCCCGAGGCTGCTCTGGACCCAACCCATCCTGGAATTCTGTGACAGGAGCAGAGCTGGGATTGACGATCCCACTCCTGTGCTCTTCCAGCCCGGGTTGTTTTGGAGGAATTCAGCTCCGAGATCCTCACAAAGCCTCGGCCGCTGCTCGGGGTGTTGCTGCACGTGGAGGGCGCCCCAAACAAACCCAGGAGAGATTAAAAATCCCTCAATTGCAGCACCGGAGTTCTTGGGAGCTGAGTCTTGGCCCATTTGCTCAATAATTCATGGCAGAGCCCGGTAATTAAATGCTAAAGACCCGATTTGCCTGGCATTGTTTGCAGTTCCATTGCTGCTTGAATGCGAGAAATTACCGAGTCATTTAATTGGTAATTAAAAGTAATGATTGCTTCCCATGCTCCAGGAATTACTCAGCATTTCTGGGGTTGTTTGCACACAGCAGAAACACCCTCCCTGTTTTCCAGGCTGATTTCCCGTAAACTGATCCCCGGGTTTGTGCTGAGGGAAGCCTCGTGCTGCCCCATCCTCTTTTATTGGCTCATAAAAACCGGGGGAAAAGCAAATTAACACCAAAAGAGGCAGCAGGGGAAACGCCTGGGTTTGATCCCTGTCCCCCTTCCAGGCTCTCCCGCTCTTGGATGTGCGGGTTTGGGGGGGAGTCTGGAATGTCCAGGTGCTTTCGGGGCTGGATTTGGGCTTTGGGATAAGGGACTGTGGCTATATTTATATATAATATATATACATTTATAAATATTCCACAATCCCCGACAGGAGGAGCCGGGAGGAAATCGGGATCTGCTCCCAGGGAACAACAGGACAAGAGGGAACGGCCTCGAGTTGTTTTAAATTGGATACTGGGAAAATTCCTTAGTGGAAACAGGAGCTGGGACTGGGATGGGTCAGGAGCAGGGACTAGGGTGAACTGGGAGCTGGGACTGGATGAACTGGGAAAGGCACTGGGATGGGCTGGGAGCTGGGTCTGGGATGGGCTGGGAGTGGCTCTGGGCTGAGCCTTCCCCAGGTTTTGATCCCCAGGGATGGATCCGGGAGTTTTGGGTGTTTCCCCGAGGGAAACCTCCCCGGAACGGTGCCGGGCCCTTGGGGGAGCCGGGAGCCCTCCCGGAGCTGCGGCTGCAATTCCAAAACTCGGGACAGGGAATAATTCCCGTGTTTGTGTGCAGAGCCCTGGAGCTGAGCTGAGCTCCATGAGGAGCTCCAGGCACGGATAACCTTTGCTTTTTCCCAGTCTGGAGTTAGCCTGAGCTGGTTTTTTGCTGCCCAAGCCCTTCCAGCTGCCCTTTCCTGCTCTCATTCCCAAACCCCCGGCTCCGGAGGCACCTCGGAGCCAGAATGTGAATTAATAATGTGCTAAGAAAATAAAGACACTTCAACAGCCTTTAAATCAAGGGGAACAGCCTGTTAAAGGCTTTGGACAAATCCCATTCCTTTGTGTGCAGTTTTAGGGCTGGCAGGAATGAATCTCCCAGCGATTTATGGACGGTGACAAATCCTTTGAGGAAGAGCTGGGACACTCCTCGTTATCCAGAGATTCTCTGCAGGAGTTATGGAGCAGATTAATGTGTCCCACTGGAAGTGACAACACCATTTGTGGACTGGAGCCTCCAGGTCACCTGGGATGGCATCAAAATTGGTTTTGGGAGCTTGGGGTGCTCTGGAGAGGGGCTGGGGGGGACAGAGCTGAGCAGCAGGAGGGGACAGGGACTGGGAATGTCCTGGTGTCCATCCATGGCAAGGAAAGAGGGAGCAGGGAATGTCTGTGGCTCTGGGATCTGGGAATGTTTTTGGGATCAGGGATCTGGGAGTGTTTGTGTCTCAGGAATTGGGGAATGTCTGTGGCTCTGGGATCTGGGAGTGTTTGTGGCTCTGGGATCAGGGAATGTTTGTGGCTCTGGGATCTGGGAATGTTTTTGGGATCAGGGAATGTTTATGGATCAGGGATTGGGGAATGTTTGTGGCTCTGGGATCTGGGAATGTTTTTGGGATCAGGGAATGTTTATGGATCAGGGATTGGGAATGTTTGTGGCTCTGGGATCTGGGAATGTTTTTGGGATCAGGGAATGTTTATGGATCAGGGATCAGGGAGTGTTTGTGGCTCTGGAGCTGCCAAAGCCTCTCCCGGGGTGGCTGCTGGGACCTGGACCCTGCTGGTGTCACCGTGTCCCCAGAGCTGCCTGTGCCACAGCCAGGGAGGGCCCCTGGCACTGCCCTGCTTTCCCAAACCTCCCTGGCTCGGCCAGGAAGGGCTGCCTGGGATGGAAAACTGCAGGAATTGGGCTGGGAAATCGATTGTTCACAGCCATGGATTCCCCTGGCTGCAGCTCCTGGTTCCTGTCTGGGGCGACCTCGGGGCTCCCTGGCAATTGGGAATCTTCCTGGGAATTGGGAATCCTTCCTGGGAATTGGGAATCCTTCCTGGGAATTGGGAATTGGGAATCCTCCCTGGGAATTGGGAATTGGGAATTGGGAATTGGGAATCCTCCCTGTGTTTGCCTGACCCTGGAGATTCCTGCTCCAGGACCCTGTTCCTTCCCCTCTTTTCCTCCTGGAGCACCCACAGGAGCAGGATTCTGCTCCTCCCCTCTCCCCAGGGCTCAGGGAAGCTGCTGGGGCCGGGACTGGGAGCAGGGAGAGCTCCCAGCCCCTGCAGGATCAGGGAGCAGGGAACAGCTCAGGTGTGGAACATCCCTCACCTGTCCAGGAGAGCTCTGCAGGGCTGGGCTGGGTCGGGAAGGGGCAGCGAGCTGGAATTCTCTGCTTGAGCAGGAAAGGACAGCACAGGAGCCTCCCTTCCCTCAGGGTCACCCAGAACAGGGGGAAATGCTGGGAATGACCCTCAGCCCTTGGGAAGGGCCAGGAAAGGGGTGGGAGCTGCCCCTGCCCCACCAGTGCCAGCCAGAATAATCCTGGAATTATTGGGGTTGGGTAAAACCTCCAGGACCACCGAGCCCAGCCACTCCCACCCCTGTCCCCAAGTGCCACCACCCCACAGCTCCCAACCCCTGCAGGAGAGGGAACCCCGTTTCCAGCCAGAAATTCCATGGAGGAATTTCTCCCATTAATTCCAAGGTGATTTTCTTTCCTTTCCTTTGGCATTAAATCCAACCTCCCATGGCTGGAACCTGCAGGAATCACAAATGGTTTCCCCCCAGCCACGGGCAATGTTTTTTTTGGTTTGTTTTTTTTTTTTTTTTTTTTTTGCCTGGAACTGGAGCAGCCAAGTGTGGGATTGTCCTCCAAGCAGGAACAGTCACTCGGTGCCACAGGGCTGTACCCAGAGCAGGCACTGCAGCCTCTCACAGATCCCTTTGTCAGCAGAGACAGGGCTCAGGTCCTGCTGGGGATTGCTGGCATTCACAGGGAAGGGAGCTCTGGCGAGAAAATTTGGATTTTCCTCTCCCCAAAGCTCAGGGCTGGGTGCTGGGGTAAAGGCTGAACCTCATTTCATTGTCCAGGAGGGACCTTCCTGGATTTCTTCAGCAATTCCCAAAGCCCAGACCCCAAATCCCTGCTCCAGGCAGGGCTGGGATGGACATTGCTGAGTGCCAGAGCCTCAGGGCAGCTCTGTCCCCAGCTCCCCCAGGACCATCCAGCCTCCTGGGCTGTGACAGGAGCAGCTCCTCAGCACAAGGATCCCCCAGCCCTGAAACCCTTCCAAGCACAGAGGGCAGAGTGGGAAGCTCCTCACAGCAATTCCCACAGGCAGGGACTGCGGGACAGGCAGGGGAATTCTGAGACAAAAGTCTTGGAATTAAGCTTGAATTAAAGCAAAGAATCTCAGGATGGTTTGGGTTGGAAGAGACCCTAAAGCTGATCCAGCCCCGTCCCACGGGCAGGGACACAGCCCAGTGCCCCAGGGTGAGCCAAGGCCTGGCCTGGGACATTCCAGGGATCCAGGAACTGATGGAGGGATGGATGGGGAATGGATGGATGGAGGGATGGATGGGGAATGGATGGATGGAGGGATCCATGGATGGATGGATGGATCCATGGATGGATGGATGGATGGATGTTGGATGGATGATGGATACAGGGGGAGGCACTGAGGGACCCCCCAGCCACATTTAGGATTTAGGGACAGGGACAGAGGATGGATTTCTCCAGATTTCTGTGGGAGCTGCCAGGAGAGGCTCCCCTGGCTCTCCCAGGGCTGCCAAGGAGACCTTCAGGAATTGTCCATCCGTGCCCTGCCAGGGCCCGAGGACGAGCAAAGCAATTTTCATTTGCCCCTGCTGAGGCTGCCCTGAGCCCCAGGCACCGAGTGTTCCCTGCACTGCTGGAGGGAGGAGCGCTCCCCGTGGGCACCCCAGGGACCCCAATCCCATCAGGGCTGGCTAGAGCAGAAAACACCTGCCTGTTTCTGAGTATTTATTCCCAAGGAATTTTTCTGTAGGAACAGGGAGCTGGAGGAGCAGAATCCCAAAAAGCTGCACCCCAAAAACTGACCCCAAAAAGCTGATCCCTGCAGATCCTGGGGCAGGAAGGAGCCCAGGTGTGACCCCAGAGTGTCCCTGGGGCCCATCCTGGTCAAACAGGGGGGGCTGTGCCTGCCCAGGAATCCTGGAGCAGCCCTGGACAGACACGGGGACAGTCCTGGATCTCGGGGGGACAGGGATGGAGGAGCTTCCCAGGGATCAGAGGGAATTTTGGGGATTTAGGGGATTTTGGGTAGCCCAGAGGTACAGGAGCTTCCCATGGATCAGAGGGAATTTTGGGGAGCACAGGGATGGAGGAGCTTCCAAGGGATCAGAGGGAATTTTGGGGATTTTGGGGAGCACAAGGGATGGAGGAGCTTCCTCCTGTACAGGGGTACAGGAGCTTCTCGGGGATCACAGGGGAGGTTTTTGGGATGCAGGAGCTTCCCAGGGATCACAGGGGAGGTTTTTGGGATGCAGGAGCTTCCCAGGGATCACAGGGTTTTTGGGGGCACAGGGATGAGCTCAGCCCCGAGCACTCCACTCCCACCATCTGCCTTTCCCAGGCAGGCGCCTCAGGAAACTTCTCCTGGCTCCAATTGCTGCGCTCCACCTTTTATTCTAATGAATTCCGCATCGCCATAGGAACCCGCTCCGGCGGCGGCGAGCGGCGGGGGCTGCCCGGGGATGGAGCCGGGACCCCGGGGCCCGCAGGTACCGGGACCCCGGGGGCAGAACCGGGACCCCGGGGGGCAGAACGGGCTGGGAGCGGGGGGTTGACCTCCAGCCGGGTTGGGATCAGGGCTGGGGTGCAGGAAATGTTTGGGGTTTGGGGTGGGAACAGCTTTTTCTGGGGCTCGGATGGGTTTGGGTGAAGGGTTCTCAGAGCCTGGGATTTGGGGAAATCCATCCCAGCTTGGCTGGGGCTGGGCTGAGCCTCCCCCTGCGCTGCTCCAAAGGGGGTGGGACACCCCAAACACTCCCTGGGGCTCGGATCTCCCCGGATCCAGGATCCATCTCCCCCGAAGTGCTGGATCCCGCTCGGGAGAGGCGCTGGAGCCCTTCCCGTTATCCAGAAAACTGCCCCGGAGCAGGTTTGGAATGTGAGGGGACACCGAACATCCAAAGAATCCTGACAAAGCTCAGGATCCTCCTGGGCACGGTCCAGACGCAGGGCAGGATCTCTCCTGGATTTTGGATCCTTTTTTCCATCCCACAGGGCTGGGGAGCCCCTGGATCCCGCTGGATCCCGCTGGATCCCGCCTGCTCCCGGCTTTGCCTGGCTCTGGGATGGATGCAGGAGGTTTGGGAACAGCCAGGCTGGAGGTGGAGAGGGGCTCAGCATCCCCCTGGCAGGGGAAAATTCGGGAATGCCGTGGGAAAAAGGGGCAGGGAATAACAGGGAGGGGGAGGTGGATCCCAGTGGATCCCAGTGGACCCCAGTGGATCGGATTCCTGACATGGGGAACACCTTTATTCCTGCCGGGGCAGGACAGAGGAGAAGCCCTCGGGGCAGATTCCCGGGGATAACAGCTCTGGGGTGCACAGGAGGGGAGAGAGGAAAATCGGGATTTTCCCACAGAACGGGGGGAGCCCCTGTGCTCTGCGGGGGCTCCAAACTCTGCTCTGATCGGGGCAAAACCCCCGGGCAGCTCCGGGCTCTGGTCCCCGGCGGGGGCTCCAAACTCTGCTCTGATCGGGGCAAAACCCCCCCGGGCAGCTCCGGGCTCTGGTCCCCGGCGATCCCGGGTTTCCCTGGCAGAGCCCCTGGATGCGCTCCAGGGCCCGTCCCGGCTGCAGCGTTGACTGAAAAAGGCAAAGCCGAGATTGCAGCGGCTGCAGGAGCCCCGGGGGGAGCAGCGGGGCGGGAGAGGGGCTGGGAGCTGCCCCGGACCCCCCTCGGACCCCTCGGACACCTCGGACACCTCGGACACCCCGAGCCGCTGCCCTGGAGGTGAAGGGAAGGAGGGAGGGACCCCCAGGACCCTGCAAGTGAAACCTTTCCCCTCCTTTGAGGAGTTCAGGCACCAAAAATCATGGAAAAAACCCTCCAGGGAGATTTTCCATGCTTTTTTTTTTTTTTTTTTTTTTTTTTTTATGAGCAAGATGAGGGTGGGGTGATGGTTTTAGGGGAAAAGAGGGGAGATTCAGGGTGGAAATGAGGGAGATGGTTTTAGGGTGAGGCTGGGATGGAATTCCCAGGGAAGCTGTGGCTGCCCCTGGATCCTGGAGCTGCCCAAGCAGGGTGGGAGCAGCCTGGGGCAGTGGAAGGTGTCGGGGTTGGCTCTGCATGGGATTTGAGATTTAAGATTTAAGATTTAAGATTTAAGATTTAAGATTTAAGATTTAAGATTTAAGATTTAAGATTTAAGATTTAAGATTTAAGATTTAAGATTTAAGATTTAAGATTTAAGATTTAAGATTTAAGATCCTTCCACCCCAAACCTGGCTCCTGCCCCTCATCCCACCTGGCTCCCACCCAGATCCTGCCTGGCTCCTGCTGACTCCCTCCTTTGTTCTAAATAAGCATCTCATTAGGTATTTGCCTTCCCAAATTAACATTTAATTCGTGCCTGGTTCCCAGAAAAAACCTGGGCACAGCCTCCTGGAATTGTTGACAGTGATCCTGTTCCTTTGTGAGCTCTGTCCCTATTAAGCAATTTCCTCGCCTGTGTCTTTTGAGTTACTAAGGGAACAGGAATAAAATCTTAATAAAACTCCGTCAACTGTTCCTGAAATAACAGCAGCCTCCTTCAAGGGGCCTGAGCACAGGGATGGGGAAATTCAGAAAATTCAGAAAATTCAGAGCACAGAGTCAGGGACTGGAATGGGCTGGAAGGGCCTCGAAGGTCCAGTTCCACCCAATCCCACCTAATCCTACCAAATTCCACCCAAACCCACCCAATCCCACCAAATCCCACCCAGCTCCACTCAATCAATCCCACCCAATCCCAGCCAATTCCACTCAATCAATATTGGATATTTATTGGGTATTGGGTATTTATTGGATATTGGATATTGAGTATTTATTGGATATTGGATATTTATTGGATATTGGATATTGAGTATTTACTGGATATTGGGTATTTATTGGATATTGGATATTGAGTATTTATTGGATATTGGGTATTTATTGGATATTGGATATTTATTGGATATTGGGTATTGGATATTGGGTATTTATTGGATATTGGATATTGAGTATTTATTGGATATTGGGTATTTATTGGATATTGGATATTTATTGGATATTGGGTATTGGATATTGGGTATTTATTGGATCTTGGATATTGAGTATTTATTGGATATTGGATATTTATTGGATATTGGATATTTATTGGATATTGGATATTGGATATTTATTGGATATTGGGTATTTATTGGATATTGGATATTTATTGGATATTGGGTATTGGATATTGGATATTGGGTATTTATTGGATATTGGATATTTATTGGATATTGGGTATTGGATATTGCTGTGAGGAGGGGGCTCTACCAGGCAGATTTGGAGCTTTTATTCCTGGGCCTTGGATTTTCTGGAGCTTGGATTTAGACCCCAGGATGCTGCAGGGGGGTGTTTGGGTGGATATTCCAGAGATATTGATGTGGATATTCCAGGGTTTTTGGTGTGGATATTCCAGGGTTTTTGGTGTGGATATTCCAGGGTTTTTGGTGTGGATATTCCAGGGATGAGGTGTGGATGTTCTCCCGAGGGGGTGGTGTCAATGTTCTCCCAGGGATGATGACGTGGATGTTTTCCCAGGGAGGTTGTCATGGATGCTCTCCCAGGGTTTTTGGTGCAGATATTCCAGAGATATTGATGTGGATATTCCAGGGATATTGATGTGGATATTCCAGGGTTTTTGATGTGGATATTCCAGGGAGGTTGGTGTGGATATCCCAGGGTTTTTTGTGTGGATATTCCAGGGACATTTATGTGGATATTCCAGGGAGGTTGGTGTGAATATCCCAGCTTTTTTTGGTGTGGATATTCCAGGGACATTGGTGTGGATATTCCAGGGTTTTTGGTGTGGATATTCCAGGGACATTGGTGTGGATTTCTCCTGGCTGAGCTCCCCCCAGTGCTGCTCCCAGAGCCGCTGGGAATTCCAGAGGGGTCCCAGGACGTTCTGCTGTGCTCCCTGCAGTGTCACCTCCCCTTTAACCCCTGTTTTGTTCTGTTCTGTTCTCTCTGTGCCTCTCCCCAGCCCTGGCCAGCCGGACGCTCCCTCGGTGACAGTGTCGGTGTCGGGGCTGTGCCTGGCCCTGCTCCTGTCCCCACGCAGCTGCAGCCAGGTGGGTGCCCCTGTCCCAGCCCCCTGTGCCCCCATCAGTGGCTTCCTGAGCTTGCCAAAAAATCCCAAATTCCCTGTGAGCCTCCCGGCCCTTCCCTGTGCCTGTTGCTGCATCCCAGGGCTGTTTTCTCCTCCTCGTCTCTGCTTTCCCCACATCCAATTCCTTCTCCTTCACCATCTGTTTTTCCACATCCAATTCCTCCTCCCTCACCATCTCTGCTTCCCCCACACCCCATTCCTCCTCCCTCACCATCTCTGCTTTCCCCGTGGCAAATTCTCCCTCCCTCACCATCTCTGCTTTCCCTGGGGCCAATTCCTTCCCCTTTACCATCTCTCCCATGCCCAAATCTTATTCTCCCTCCCTCACCATCTCTCCTATATCCAATTCTCCCTCCCTCACCATCCCTCCCATGCCAATTCCTTATCCCTCACCATCCCTCCCATGCCAATTCCTTATCCCTCACCATCTCTCCATATCCAATTCTCCCTCCCTCACCATCCCTCCCATGCCAATTCCTTACCCCTCACCATCTCTCCCATGCCCATATCCAATTCTCCCTCCCTCACCATCTCCCCCATGCCAATTCCTTATCCCTCACCATCTCTCCATATCCAATTCCTGCTCCCTCGCCACTTCTGCTTTCCCCATGGTCAATTCCTGTTCCCTCACCATCTCCCCCACCCCTCACCATCTCTCCCATGCCAATTCTCCCTCCCTCACCATCTCCCCCACCCCAGTTGCTGCCCCTCAGGGTCTGTGTTTCCCCGCAGGAGCTGCGGGCTGGCCCGGGAGCCCATCCCCAGGGCTGTCCCATGGCATAGGCGCCTCTGCCGGTGCCTGGGAGGCCGCAGTGGCTGCCCCGAGCTCGCCCTGCCCCGCAGCCCCCGGCCTGTGCCATGAATGATGCATCCACCATGGACTATGAACTGCTCTCCCCGTCCCTGGTGGAGCACCCCGCCGGCGCCGCGGGCATGGACGCCGAGCAGAAAACCGTGTTTGCCTTCGTCATCTTCCTGCTGGTGTTCCTGGTGATGCTCATGGTGCGCTGCTTCCGCATCCTGCTGGACCCCTACAGCCGCATGCCCGCCTCCTCCTGGACGGACCACAAGGAGGGCTTGGAGCGGGGCCAGTTCGACTACGCGCTGGTGTGAGGGGGGAGGGGCTGGGGGAGCCCGGGGGGGGCTGGGGGAGCCCCCAGGGCAGCCCAGGGTGGGCTCAGGGCACCCCCAGGGGGCTCAGGGCAGCCCAAGGGGGGCTCAGGGCACCCCCAGTGAGGCTCAGAGCAGCCCAGGGTGGGCTCAGGGCACCCCCAGTGGGGCTCAGAGCAGCCCAGGGTGGGCTCAGAGCAGCCCAAGGGTGGCTCAGGGCACCCCCAGTGAGGGCTCAGAGCAGCCCAGGGTGGCTCAGGGCAGCCCAAGGGTGGGCTCAGAGCAGCCCAGGGTGGGCTCAGGGCACCCTCAGGGTGGCTTGGAACAGCCCCGGGGGGCTCAGGGCAGCCCAAGGGGGGCTTGGGGCAGCCCTAGGGTGGGCTCAGAGCAGCCCAAGGGGGGCTCAGGGCATCCCAGGGTGCCCAGGATTGGCTGGGAGGAGCCCCAGGGTGGCTCGGGAAAGCCCCCAGGGTCGCTCAGTGCAGCCCCCTCTGCTGTCCCCAGCCCCGCTCCCCCCACGGGGTCACCCCCAGGGATGCTCCGGGCAGGGGGGCTCAGGCCCGGGGAGGTTTTCTAGGGGGTTTCTCTCTTTTCTAAGCATTTCTCAGTTATCCCGGCAGGGGCTGGCTCGGGCCCCGCTGCCCCTCGAGCCCCCTGGGCAGGGCAGGAGGGGACGGGACGGGGCATGGCGGGACCTGCCCCCGGCCCCGGGTCCCTGGGACCCGAGCTTTGACCCCCCGTGCCCCCCCGTGCCCCCCGTGCCCCCGGAGTGCTGCCCGTGCTCCCGTGCGTGTCCGTGTGTCCTGTAGCTGAGCTGTGTCCGTCTGGGGTTTCTCGGCACCAGACCCGAGTGCTGGCTTTGTTCCTCCGTGTGCCCCCCAAAAACGGAGGGGTGGGGGTGGAGACCCCCCGTGTGCAGCCCCCCCTCCTTGGCTGTCCCTGCCCGACGGTGACAATGGGCTGAGCTGGGCGAGGGGCAGCCCAGAGCCCCCCCTGGGGACACCAGGACAGGTCAAGGGGGCCACAAAACCCCCGGGAGAGGCTCCTGGGCCAGCAGGGCCAGCAGCTCCCCGGGATCCATCCCAGTCCCTGCTGGGATCCATCCCAGCAGCTCCCCGGGATCCATCCCAGTCCCTGCTGGGATCCAGCCCAGTCCCTGCCGAGGGACGGACACAGCCCGTGTCCCCCGGGGCCCAGGGGCGAGCAGGGGGGGCTGCAGTGGCCACAGGGCTCCCACAGCCCGTGGAGGGTTTGGGGGAGGGATTGGAGCCCCCCGTGCAAATAAAGCCGCACTGTGCCAACCCCAGCGGGCTCCTGTGCGCTCCTTAACGCGGCCGGGGGGAACCGGAGCCCCCCCAAATCCGGAGCGGCCACCGGGACTTGGGGACCCGGCCCGGCCTCCTCCTGTCCCGGCGGGTCCCGCAAAGTCCCTGCTCACCCCCGGGGCTGTTCCAGGGACATTTCCCGGCTCTGCGAGCTCCTGTCCCCGCTCCCGGTGCTGTCCCTGTCCCGGTGCTGTCCCTGTTCCCGGTGCTGTCCCCGCTCCCGGTGCTGTCCCCTCTCTCTCCCGGTGCTGTCCCCTCTCTCCGGTCCCCTCCCTGTCGCGGGTGTCGCAGTCCCGCCCGCCCTCTGCTGGCCCCGGGCTCCGTCAGTGCTGGGAGCCGGGAATATTCCAAAAATATTCCCAAAAATATTCCCAAATGTATTCCCAAAATCGGGAATACCGGCCCGTGGGACACCTCCCCTGTCCCAGGGCTCCAGCCTGGCCTCGGACATTCCAGGGACCCAGCAAATCTGGGAATTCCATCCCAGCCCCTCCTCACCCTCCCAGCCAGGAATTAATTCCCCAAATTCCCTTTCCCAGTCTGGAGCTGTTCCCCGTGTCCTGACCCTCCATCCCTTGTCCCAAATCCCTCCCCAGCTCTCCTGGAGCCCCTGAGGGAGCTCGGAGCTCTCCCTGGAGCTTCTCCAGGCTGGACAATCCCAGTTCTGTCTCCAGGGATGCTCCAGTTGGAGCTGGACCCCCCAATCTGTGCCCACACAAACACACGGCCCCACTTAACCCAAAATAATTTTATTGTTGCCGTTGCTTCTGATACAAAAAAGGAATTCCACAAAGAGCCACCTCTCTGTGCGGGACAAGGGGCACAGGTTTGGGGTTTCAACACTTTCCTCCCCCAAAAAAACAACCAGCAAGAAATGTCAATATAAAAAAAAAATAAAATAAAAAAACCCAAACCAAAACACCACACCAGAGAGGAGGAGAGGAAACCTTGAGCTTTGAGACTTTGGCTCAACACACACACACAAACCCAGCTCTGCTAATTTATCATTATTATTATTATTAATACTTTTTGGATTTTGGTTTTTTTTTTTTTTTAAAAAAGCACCTGTTGGAAAAAAAAAACCAAACCAAAAATAATAATAAAAAAAAAAATAAACCAAAAAAAAACAAAAAAAAAAAACCAAACAATCCCAAACATCAGGCCACCCATCCTGTCACAAGCTCTGGGACTCTTGTAAAATCCAGAGTCTGGAGCTGCTTTGAAGAGTTTTCAAGTTTGCCCGGAGCCCCGATACAGTAAACACACACATCCCCCGCCCTGCGGCAGCCAAGCAGGAGAAATTCCCACCCTCCACAAACATGTAAAGCTACAGGAAAAACAGGGAAAAGCGCTCCTGGCAGCAGCGGCGAGCTCTGCTCTGGTGTTGGCCATAAATACGGGATGGACACAGTGCAGAACGGAACCGGGACCGGAGCCAGCACCGCCTCACCTGGGCACGGGCAGATGGGGACTTTTATCCCGGGAATGAGCACCTTTTATCCCGGGAATGAGCACTTTTTTTCCTGGGAATGAGCACTTTTTTTCCTGGGAATGAGCACTTTTATCCCGGGAATCAGCACCATTTATCCTGGGAAGGATCACTTTTATCCCGGGAATCAGCACCATTTATCCCAGGAATGAGCATCTTTCTTCCTGGGAATCAGCACCTTTTTTTTTCACGGGAATGAGCACCTTTTATCCCAGGACTCAGCATCTTTTTTTTTTTTTCCTGGGAATGAGCACTTTTTATCCCGGGAATTCATCAGCACTTTTATCCCGGGAATGGGCACAGGATTCCTGCAGAGCCAGGGAAGGTCCTGCAGGGACAGCCAGGACAGAAGGGGAATGTGGGGAGGGGGAGGCTCCCAGCCCCCCTTCCCACAGGTGACCCCAAGTCAAGGATTCTGTGCCTTGAGTGTCCCTGGGGACATCCTGAGCTGTCCCTGGGCTCAGGGGTGGCTTTTTCTGCGGGGAGCACAGGGGTGCAGAGCCCAGGGATGGGATGGGATGGGATGGGATGGGATGGGATGGGATGGGATGGGATGGGATGGGATGGGATGGGATGGGATGGGATGGGATGGGATGGGATGGGATGGGATGGGATGGGATGGGATGGGATGGGATGGGATGGGATGGGATGGATCCTGCAGCACATCCCAAACCAGAGGAGCAGGGAAATGCACGGACACCCCAGTGACCCTCCAGGAAGGTCCCGGACCAGGGGCAGCACAGGGAGGGGGGTCCCTGCTCAGAATCTTTGGCTTTTGGGAGCTTTGGGCTTGGGCTTGGTCCGTTTGGGCTCGGCTCAGGCACCCAGAGAAGTGCAGAGCATCCCCAGGGGGGGCTGATCCCACGGGGACATTGCCCATGGCTGATCCCAAAGGGACATTTCCCAGTGCTGATCCCAAGGGACACTCCCCAGGCTGTCCCCAAGGGACACTCCCCAAAGGACACTCCCCAAGGGACACTCCCCAGGCTGTCCCCAAAGGACACTCCCCAAAGGACACTCCCCAAGGGACACTCCCCAAAGGACACTCCCCAGGCTGTCCCCAAGGGACACTCCCCAAAGGACACTCCCCAGGGGACACTCCCCAGGCTGTCCCCAAGGGACACACCCCAAGGGACACTCCCCAGGGGACACTCCCCAAGGGACACTCCCCAAGGACACTCCCCAGGCTGTCCCCAGGGGACACTCCCCAAGGGACACTCCCCAAGGGACACTCCCCAGGCTGTCCCCAAGGGACACTCCCCAGGGGACACTCCCCAAGGGACACTCCCCAAAGGACACTCCCAGGCTGTCCCAGGCTGTCCCCAAGGGACACTCCCCAGGGGACACTCCCCAGGGGACACTCCCCAGGCTGTCGCGGCGCTGTCAGGCGAGGATCCCGTGGCTGTTCCGTGGCTGTCCCGGGGCGGTGACAGGGGCAGGACAGGGGGCGGGGCTGTGCTGTCGCTGGGACTGGGGACTCTCTGGTGCCTTTAGTAGAGCTGGAGCTGCAGCCTCATCCTCAGCGCCCTGCCCATCTCCCCGGAGGGCTCGGGCCGCGCCTCCGCCTCCAGTCTGTGCAGTTCCCTGCGGCGGGGCAGCGCCACGCTGACGATCTCCAGCTCGTAGGTGCCCGGCAGGACTCTCTTGGGGCCCAGGTGCAGGAAGCTGAGCCCGTCCTTGTGGTGGATCCTGAAGAGCCCCTGGTGGTTCCCCTGCGCGATGCTGTAGCGGACGCGCCGCTCCAGCGGCTCCAGCGCCGGCAGCAGCTCCAGGATGTGCTCGCGCTGCTCCAGCTCCGACAGGTTCAGCGCCATCCACAGCGGCGCCTCCACGTCCAGGCTGGCCAGGTTCACCCCCTGATCCTGCTGGGGCATGCAGAGGGGTGAGGGGCAGCGGGGGAAGGGCAGCGGGACAGGAAAGGGGGGTTTGGTTTGGGGAAATTGAGTCCCAAATCAGGGAAAGCTCAGGGGAAGGTGGGTTTAATTTAGGGGGATTCAGCCTCAAAGCAGGGTTTGATTTAGGGAAATTCAGCCCCAAACCAAGGTTTGATTTAGGGAAATTCAGCCCCAAACCAAGGTTTGATTTAGGGAAATTCAGCCCCAAACCAAGGTTTGATTTAGGGAAATTCAGCCTCAAATCAATCAGGGTTTGATTTAGGGAAATTCAGCCCCGAATCAGGGAAGCTCAGGGGAAGGTGGGTTTAATTTAGGGCAATTCAGCCTCAAAGCAGGGTTTGATTTAGGGAAATTCAGCCTCAAATCACAGAAAGCTCAGGGGAAAGGGAAGGTGTGTTTGATGTAGGGAAATTCAGCCCCAAATGAGAGAAAGCTCAGGGGAAGGTGGGTTTGGTTTGGGGAAATTCAGCCTCAAATCAGGGTTTGATTTAGTGAAATTCAGCCTCCAATCAATCAGGGTTTGATTTAGTGAAATTCAGCCCCAAATGACAGAAAGCTCAGGGGAAGGGGAAGGTGGGGAAGCCCTGTCCAGCCTGGCCTTGGACACTCCCAGGGATGGGTAGTGTGGGTTTTATTCCTCGCTTTCCCAAGGAGGGTTTGGGCAGATATGGATGAGCTGCTGGCTCTGCCTGCACTGAGGGAATGGGATCCACTCCAGACCCCCATTCCTGATGGGATCCAGCCCCTCCAGGTGCCCTGGGTCCCTCACCTGGTGCCCCTCTGTGCCGTTGGCGCTGCGCCGCTGCCGGCCCCTCTTGGGGTACCCGTTGATCTTGCACTCGTAGCAGGTCTCGGGGGACAGCAGGTTCTCCTCATCCTCCTCCTGGGGCGCAGGCAGGTAGGGACCCTTCCCAAATCCCAAGCCAGAAATGCAGTGGCTGGTGGCAGGAGAGCAGAGAGAGAGCTCAGAGCCGGGAACACAAGGGAAACGCCCCCAGGGACATGAACAAGGGAAATGGAAATGTCACCATGGACCCAGGGGAAATGGGAATGTCCCCATCCATGGACCCAAGGGAAATGTCACCATCCATGGACCCAGGGGAAATGGAAATGTCCCCATCCCTGAACTCAAGGGAAATGGGAATGTCCCCATCCATGGACACAAGGGAAATGTCCCCATCCATGAACCCAGGGCAGCAGACACAGCTTGGCAGGGCAGGAGCAGCTGAGCACCCTTACCCCTGTCCTGCCCTGAAGTAGCCCCCGGGGACAGCCGCACAGGTACCCCCTGGGCACAGGTACCCCCTGGGGCACAGGTACCCCCTTACCCCTGCCCTGCCCTGAAGTAGCCCCCGGGACACCCGCACAAGTAGCCGCCGTCCGTGTTGGAGCAGCCGTAGCTGCAGGGGCTGCCCCCGGCCGAGCACTCGTCCACGTCCTGGCAGCCCCCGAAGGCCTGGTCGAAGTCGAAGCCCGAGGGACAGACGCACTTGAAGCTGCCCAGGGTGTTGTAGCAGGAGGCAGAGCCGCAGGCAGAGGGGCTGGAGCACTCGTTCTCGTCTGCAGGGGGGGGAACGGCGGGGAGGGGGTCATGGGGGTGTGGGGTGTCCCCACAGGCACAGGGTGACTCACACAGGTATGGGATACACCTCACAGAATTCACCCCACAGGTATGGGATACATCCCATACACCCCACAGGTACAGGATACACCCCACAGGTACAGGATACACCCCACAGGTATGGGACCCCTCCCCCAGGCAGGGCACCCCTCCCCAGTGCCCCACTCACCCACGCACTGGTTCCACTGGTAGTGCTGCACGTAGCCCTGGGGGCAGCCGCAGCGGTAGCCCCCGAGCACGTTCTGGCAGCCGTGCTGGCACCGGTGGTTCCCGTCACACTCGTCCACATCTGCACCCAGGGGACACACAGGGGTGAGACACTGTCCCTTGTCCCTGTCCTGGGCTCAGGGACCCTCCTGGCACCCTCCAGGCTGCTCCTGTGCCCCACTCTGGCTCTGCAGGGACACCTGCAATTCTGGAGCTGAGGCACCCTCAGACACCCCTGCTGGGCTGGTCCCTGATCCAGGTCAGGCCTGGGCTGGTCCCTGATCCAGGTCAGGCCTGGGCTGGTCCCTGATCCAGGTCAGGCCTGGGCTGGTCCCACCTCTGCTCTGCTTCAGGCTGAGCTCTCTCCTGGTGGAATCTGGGACCATTCCCTTCCCCAAAGGATCATCCAATCCAACTCCAGCCACCCCAACAATCCCCCCCTGGCCCTGCAGCATTGCCCAAACACTTCCCAAATTTCCCATCTGGCCTGAGGCTCTCCAGAGCCTGGGGGTGCCTCAGGAGCTCCAAACCCCAGACCCACCTTCACAGTTGACCCCAGAGCTGTCCAAGGAAAATCCCTTCTGGCACTCGCAGTTGTAGCTGCCCGGGGTGTTCAGGCACTGCCCCTTGGCTCCACACAGAGAGGGCTGAGCTGTGCACTCGTTGTTGTCTGCAAAATACCACGAGGGGCTTGTGGCCACCTGGAGATCCACCCCTGACCACCAGGAAATCCACAACTGACCACCAGGAAATGCACCCCTGACCACCTGGAAATCCACAAGTGACCACCTGGAAATCCACCCCTGACCCTGTGGCCAGTTTGGATGCTGGGGTTGAGCCCAGGCTGAGCAGCAGAGGGACAATGGAGGGTGACTGGAGAGGGGCAGGGATCCAGAGGTTTAGGGCCTGGGAAGCTTCTCCTGAGCCAGAGCTGCTCAGGAGAATGTGCAGGGCTGGAATTGTGCAGGGCAGGAATTGTGCAGGGGAGGAGTTGTCAGAACAGGAATTGTCAGAACAGGAATTGTCAGAACAGGAATTGTGCAGGGCAGGAGTTATTCAGGACAGATGTGCAGGGCAGGAATTGTCAGGGCAGATGTGCAGGGCAGGAATTGTCAGAACAGGAATTGCTCAAGGCAGGAGCTGTCACTCACCAATGCAGGACGAGTGGTGCTGGGTGAAGCCAGGGGGACACTTGCAGTTGAAGCCCCCGATGACGTTGACACAGAGGAACTGGCAGTTGTGCTGCTTGGTGGAACACTCGTCCAAGTCTGAAGGGACAAGGAGAAGCTCTCAGTGTGTCCCACTGAGGCTGTGACACCTCAGTGTCCCTGGGGACGCACAGAACCAGCCCCAGGAACAGCCTGAAGTGCTCACAGGAGGAACACAAACCCCTCCCCAGCTGAGGGGAACATCTGGGGGGTGTGTGGGGATGTGTCCCTGCCCCTCCTGCAGCTCACAAATCCCAGAGAGCCCCTGAGGCTCCCCCTCATCCTCAGGCCAGGCTCCTCAGCACTGGGGAGGTGGTGACAGTGCCAGCACAGCCCAGCCTGGCTGGTGACAGTGCCAGGCACAGGCACAGCCCAGCCTGGCTGGTGACAGTGCCAGGCACAGCCCAGCCTGGCTGGTGACAATGCCAGCCCCAGCCTGGCTGGTGACAGTGCCAGGCACAGCCCAGCCTGGCTGGTGACAGTGCCAGCACATGCAGCTCTGAGCTCCCTGGGCTCAGGACGTGCTCTGCAGTCCCCAGAAAAGAACCAGGAGCGTTTTTTTCCCTGACAGACACACCTGGACTGTCACACCTTGTCCCCAGCCCAGCGTGGCACCTTTCCCCAGCCTTTCTGCTGGCATTTTCCCATGTCTGGCTGCCCTGTCCCCTGTCCCCAGCTGCCAGGGGGAGGCAGCTCCCTGCCCCTCCTGCTGGCCCTGTACCTTTGCAGATTTTGCCATCCTCCTGCAGGATGTACCCCCGGGGGCACGAGCACTGGTAGCTGCCCTCGGTGTTCTTGCAGATGAAGTTGCAGGGCTTTGGGGACTGGTTACACTCGTCCAGATCTGCACCCCAGGGACAAAACACATCAGGCTGTGCTGCTGGGCAGGGTCCCCTCCACCCCTGGGACCTCCCAGCCCTCCCCTGAGCACAAGGTGGTGCCAGGTTTCGTGGCTCAGGGCTGGGAGATCCCCATGGATTCTGGCACTCCTGGATATGTTTATCCCCATTTTCACTCTGCAGCTGAGCAGAGCCAAGGGGGAGCAGCTCAGTTTGAGCCAGCACAGCAAATCTGGGACAAATCCTGCACAGAGACAGAGAGCTGTGATTCCAGAGGTGCCTTTTTGGCCAACATCTGGATTCTCAAGCTGGGTGGAACCAGCTGTGCTGCCTGGGGTTGGCAGCTCCCAGCTTTCAGCTCAGGATTCTGACCCCTGTGACTCCTGGGCTCAGGGGAGACAAGGAACTCATTTTAAAGGAATTAAACCGTTTTAAGGAGTTAAGCAAAGCCTGGGAGGAGCCTGGAGCACCAAGCACAGGGCGGGGCACGCCGAGCCCCGAGGGCAGGGCGGCTCCGCGGCAGGGTTTAAGGCCGGGGGAGGGGATGGCCGAGGGGGCAGGAGCTGCGCTGGGGCCGGGCTGGGCTCGGGCTGGGCTGGGCTCACCCTGGCAGGCGGTGCCTGTGATGTCCGGGGTGTAGCCCAGCCGGCAGTGGCAGCGGAAGGAGCCGATGCTGTTGATGCACTGCCCGTTCCTGCACAGGTTGGGCAGCACCTTGCACTCGTCGATGTCTGTGCAGGGAGGGAGGGAGGGAGGAGCTGTCAGTGCTCACCCCCCCCAGAAAAGCCTGTCTGGTGTTTGTTATCACACAACTCAAACAGGATAAGCGTCTCAGAGTTATTTTGGCACCCAGGTCCCAACTAAATGAACATTCCCCTGCTCAAGTGGGAGCTGCAAAGATAAACTGGGGTTCTGGCTGGACTTTGACAATGCAGAAATGTGCTGGACATTCCCTGGAAATGTGTGGGGCTTCTCCCCAGAGCAGGGCTGGAGGCTGAGTGAAGGACTCTGTTAATTATCATCATTCCCATGATAAATTACACTGGGCTCCTGATCAATCCTGTTTCTCTTGCCAGCTTTAACACCTCGATACCTGCACAGTTTCTGCTCTGCTGTGACCTACCAGCACTTCACCTCACCCTGGGCAATGACTAATTCTGATTAAGACCTTTCAACTGTTACATCCTTTGTTAATAAATAACTCATTTTACAATAACAACTATGAGACTGCCATCCTTAGACCTTAAAGACCAGAGGGATTCCTTAAAATAAAGCCAAAAAAATCCACAGCAAGAGCTGGTTTCACCCCACAACCCCAGAGCTCCATGGCCAGGGGGCTTTGCAGAGGCTCCTTGCCTGCTCCAGGGGGATTTTCCCCGTGGCCCACTCACCCCTGCCATCCGTGGAGTAGCCAGGGCCGTGGGGACACATCTTCTTGTAGTGGGCAGTGGCAGGCAGGGGGCACAGCTCGCACTGGGGGCCCCAGCTGCGCCCGCTGTTGCAGCAGCACTCGGATTTGGTGACCAGGTTTCGGTTGGTGGAGGACATCTGGCACATGGTCTGCAGCACCTCCGTGAAGCAGAAACCCTGCCTGGTGTCTGGGCACACAAAAGGGACACAAATGCAGCAGCTGAGGCAGTGCCAGCAGCGGGGGATGGAGCAGGAGGTGACAGGGATTGGATAAAGGTGATGCTCCAGCAACTTTCCCGCTCAGGAGCAAAGAATCCCAGGATGGGCTGGGTTGGAGAGACCTTAAATCCCACCCAGGGGGATGGCAGGGACACCTCTCACTGTCCCAGGCTGCTCCAAACCCATCCTGGGCTCCCAGGGAACAATTCCTCCCCAATACCCCAAATATCAGCAGGAAGCCATTCCCTGTGTCCTGCACACCCAAAAATCCCTCTGGGCTGCAGCCCAGCATGGCATTACTGTTATAAAGGCACGACATGTTGTTGGCTCTTTGCAAGTATTGAGATAAATGCTGTATGTATAATGTTAAAATAGCATTTCTATATGGGTATGGTCTGTTAATAGTAAAAGTTAGACATAAGTTTTTTAGAGATGGTATGGTTAAACCACCTGCCCAGTCAGGATAACAGCCCGTGAACAGGTGATGGGGACCTCACTGACACAACAATTATCAACACTCAACCGACTGCAAAAGGCCAGGACCACCACCCAAATTAAAAACAATAAAGAGAAAATTAAAACCACAAGCCAAGAAACACACATACTCTAAAAAGGCAGACCCAAGGAGTGGCCATGCTAAACAGTTCCCAGAAACAGCTGACAATGCATGAAAGTCATAACAATATATAAACAAATATATAAAAAAATAAAAAAATAAATAAATAAAAATAAAAATAAAAATAAAAATAAAAATAAAAATAAAAATAAAAATAAAAATAAAAATAAAAATAAAAATAAAAATATATTTATATTTATATTTATATTTATATTTATAAATATAAATATAAATATAAATATAAATATAAATATAAATATAAATATAAATATAAATATAAATATAAATATATAAATATAAATAAATATATATATAACAAATAAATAAATTATCAAAGGTATTTAAAGGGGTGTTCCCGAAGCAGGGTGTGCTCCTGGCAGCATGCCAAGCACCCGGCCGTTTTCACCCTTTGCTTTATGTTCTGTCTCCTATTGTCTCTTTATTAAACCTTTGAATTCTCCCAAGACAGTGAGCCGCGTTTTTCACACGTTTTGTCTCCTGTTGTATTTCCATTAAAGCTGTTAATTGTCGCAAGGCAGTGAATGGTTTGTGGCAATTACCGATGCACTCGGTGCCCGAGGCAGACGCTTCGAAGCCCTCGTTGCAGTCGCAGCGGTAACTGCCGGCCGTGTTCACGCAGCGCCCGTTGGGGCAGATCCCGGGCTTGGTCCTGCACTCGTTCTCATCTGCCGGGAGGAGCCACACACAGCCCTGCTGAGGCCAGAACCAACTCCTGCCCAAATTCCCACCCCCTCTGGAATGTCCTCATGGAGCCCCTGAGGGTCCCTCCCGTGCCTTTGGGAGGAAACTGCATCTGCCCTGGGGAAAATATCCACCAGTCCTGGGGAAAATATCCTCCAGTTCTGGGGAAAATATCCACCAGTCCTGGGGAAAATATCCACCAGTCCTGGGGAAAATATCCTCCAGCCTTGGGGAAAATATCCACCAGCCTTGGGGAAAATATCGACCAGCCCTGGGGAAAATATCCACCAGCCCTGGGGAAAATATCCACCAGCCCTGGGGAAAATATCCTCCAGCCCTGGGGAAAATATCCACCAGTCCCCTGGTGCCTGTGCAGCCCTGCCCATGCCCAGGGGTGCCCAGGGGTGCCCCTGGTACCTGTCCCTGCCCAGTTGTGCCCAGCCTGCCCTGCACCCCTGTACCTGTGCAGCCCTGCCCATGCCCAGGGGTGCCCAGGGGTGCCCCTGGTACCTGCCCATGCCCAGGGGTGCCCCTGGTACCTGCCCATGCCCAGGGGTGCCCCTGGCACCTGCCCATGCCCTGTCCCTGCCCTTACCTGTGCAGCCCTCGCCGTCGGGCCGGCGCTGCATGCCGGGGGGGCAGATGCACATGAAGGTGCCGATGAGGTTCTTGCAGAGCATCCCCCGGGACTCGCAGTCGTGCAGCCCCTCTGCACACTCATCCAGATCTGCAAGGAGAGCCATCAGAGAGAGCCCTGCCAGCCCTGCACTGCCAGCCCTGCACTGCCAGCCCTGCCCTGCCAGCCCTGCCCTGACAGCCCTGCCAGTCCCAGCCCTGCCAGCCCTGCTGGGCTGGAGCAGCTGACGAGTTCATCCAGTGCCAGCCTTGCCATGGACACCTCACTGCCAGGGTGCTCACGAGTGCCTGTCCAGCCGCCTGGGCCAGATCCAGAGCAGCCAGCTCCTCCCCATCCTCCCGAGCCTCATGCCAGCAGTGACAGCGGAGTGGGTGAAGGGATTGAAATCCCAGTGCAGAATTCCTCACCTCCCTGTCCAGTGCCAAGGCAGGCTGGCAGCCTGGCCTTGGGCTACCAGGGTCCCTGCACATCTCCTGCCCCCTCAGGGCGCAGCAGAGGGGGGCAGGTGCAGCTCGTACTTGAGCGCAAGGGAGGCAGCCGGGTGCGTTGATGCTAGCGGACAGGCTGCAGAGCAGGGGGTTCAGGGAGCACTCGTTGATGTCTGCAGGGAGCAGAGCCCAGAGCTCACCTGGCTGCTCTCCCCAGGGCACAGCCACCCCTCCTGGGCACAGCCACCCTCCCCTGGGCACAGCCATCCTCCTCTGGGCACAGCCACCCCTCCTGGGCACAGCCACCCTCCTCTGGGCACAGCCACCCCTCCTGGGCACGAGGGACAGAGCCCTGGTGTCCCTTGGGGGAGGCTGCTTGGGGAGGCAGCTCCTGGCTTTACCCAGGAGGGTGGAGAGGAGCCTTATCCAGCTTCTTGACACCATCCAGGGGGTCCCCCAGATTGAGAATGAAGGAATTTTAATTCCCAGATTCCCAACATGGTGAGAATGAAGGGATTGTCCCCCAGGCAGGGATCAAGGTCCCAGATTCCCAGTGTGGTGGCAATGAAGGAATTATCCCCCAGGCAGGGATCAGGGTCCCAGATTCCCAGTGTGGTGGCAATGAAGGGATTGTCCCCCAGGCAGGGACCAAGATCTGATTCCCAGTGTGGTGAGAATGAAGGAATTATCCCCCAGGCAGGGTCCAGGGTGTCCCCCAGATTCCCAGTGTGGTGGCAATGAAGGGACTGTCCCCCAGGTCCTCACCCTCACAGGTCATCATGGGCCCTGGCTCAAAGCCCTCGTCGCAGGCGCACTCGAAGCCTCCCACCACGTTGGTGCAGGTGCCATTGCCACAGGGATTGCCAATGGAGCACTCATCCGTGTCTGGGGAGCACAGCAGTGAGGAGGAGGAGGAGGAGGAAGGGCTGGGCTGGGCTCTTGCAGGCAGAGAATTCAAACTGTCCCAGCAGAACCGAGAGGGGAGGGAGGGAGGGAAGCAGGAAGGGTTTCAGGAGGGAGGGAGTAGGGAAGTTTAGGGAAGGGAGTTTAGGAAGGGAGGAAGTTTAGGGAAGGTAGGAAGGGAGAGGGTAGGAGTTCAGGAAGTTTCAGGAAGGGAAGTTTGAGGGAGGGAAGTTTCAGGAAGTTTCAGGAAGTTTCAGGAAGTTTAGGAAGTTTCAGGGAAGTTTCAGAAGGAAGTTTCAGGAAGTTTCAGGGAAGTTTCAGGAAGGAAGTTTCAGGAAGTTTCAGGAAGGGAAGAAGTTTCAGGAAGGAAGAGGAGGAAGGAAGTTTCAGGAAGGGGAAGTTTCTAGGAGAAGTTTCAGGAAGGGAAGTTTGGGAAGGGAAGTTTGGGAAGGGAAGTTTCAGGGAAGGGGAAGTTTCAGGGAAGTTTTCAGGAAGTTTCAGGAAGGGAAGGGAAGGGAGGGAAGGGAAGGGAAGGGAAGGGAAGGGAAGGGAAGGGAAGGAAGGGAAGGGAAGGGAAGGAAGGGAAGGGAAGGGAAGGGAAGGGAAGGAAGGGAAGGGAAGGAAGGAAGAAGGGAAGAAGGGAAGAGCAGCGATTCCGTCCCAGCATGGACACTGATCCATCACCTCAGGAGGGAGCAGGGCACCCCCCCAGCCCCCCCAGAGCCTCACCCACGCAGTTGACCCCGGTGTAGTCCAGGTTGTAGCCGAAGGGGCACTCGCAGCGGAAGGAGCCGTCCGTGTTGATGCAGGCGCCGTTGATGCACACGCCCAGGTTCTCCGAGCACTCGTTCACATCTGCACGTGCAAAAGGAGGCTTTGAACAGCCACAAACAGCCCTGGGCTCCAGGAGTGACAGGGGAATGGAAAACGGAGCTTTGAACAGCCACTAACAGCCCTGGGCTCCAGGAGTGACAGGGGAATGGAAAACGGAGCTTTGAACAGCCAGAAACGGCCCTGGGCCCCCAGGAGTGACAGGGGAATGGAAAATGAAGCTTTAAACAACCACAAACGGCCCTGGCCCCCAGGAGTGACAGGGGAATAAAACAGCCACAAACAGCCCTGGCCCCCCAGGAGTGACAGGGGAGTGGAAAATGAAGCTTTGAACAGCCACAAACGGCCCTGGGCTCCAGGAGTGACAGGGGATGCTCAGGAGTTTCAGCTGTTCTCTCCCCAGAGCTGAGGGTGAACCCCTGGGGAGCAGTTTTGGGGTTTGGGGGTGCCCAGCCCCCTGTGCCCCCAGGATCCTGCCCAGGTCTGGTGGGTTCCAGGCAACAACTCCAGCCCAAACTGCTGCTGATCCCTCCCACAGCCTCACCTTCCCGGGTGTCACCCGGGCCTGGGATGGCCCCGTGGCCGTAGGGACACAGCTCCTGGAAGGCAACTGGAAAAGAGCAGAAAATGGGATGGGCTGAAGGGACTCTGCTCCCAGCGGCTGGAACTGAAACGGGCTGAGGAAATCCTGAAATCCCGTGGAGACACACCCATTGCTCCCATGGGGACACACCCACTGCTCCCATGGGGACACACCCATCCCTGTTCCATGGGGACACACCCATCCCTCTCCCTTATCCCCACTTCTCCCTTTCCCCCACCTCTCCCGGGGACACCCCTCCCCCGTCCCACGGGGACACCCCTCCCCTGTCCCCTCCTACCGTTGCCCTCCTGCGGGCACAGCTCGCAGGGGTCTCCCCACCCCTCCCCGGGCATTTTGCTGCAGCAGCACCGAGCCTTGGTGGTGTTGAAGGCTTTGGGCACGGAGCACTTCCCGTTATCAAAACGAGTGAAGCAGAAGCTCTGGCGAGTGTCTGGGGAGGATGGGGACGTGCCAAGGTCAGGGAGAGCCCGGGAATTGTGCCCCCCCCAGCCCAGGAGCGGCACTGACCGAAGCAGCGGCGCCCGTTGTCGGACAGCACGAAGCCCGGGGGACACACGCACTGGAAGCTGCCGGGGGTGTTGGTGCACGTCCCAAAGAGGCAAATGTTGGGCTCCTCCTCGCACTCGTTGATGTCTGGGAGCAGCAGGGACACAGCCAGAGGTCACCCCAACAGCTGAGCAGGGTTTGGGGGCTGGACACAACCCCCAACCCTCCCCAGCCTGCTGTGCCACTGGAGCTGGGCTTGCCTGGTTCCCAGCAGGGATTTGGGGGTGCTGGCAGCCCTGGGGCTCCCAGCAGGGATTTGGGGGTGCTGGCAGCCCTGGGGATGGGTTTTGGGGGGCACAGAGCCCACCTTACCAATGCAGTTGTCGTTCTGCACCTCGTAGCCAGGGGGGCAGATGCAGCGGAAGGAGCCCTCCAGGTTCTGGCAGGTGCCCGGGGAGCAGGTCCCGGGCAGGCTCACGCACTCGTTGATGTCTGGAGGGGGAAGGAGCCAGGGCTGGGCTCTGGGATCTGGGATCAGGGCTCTGGGCTCTGGGATCTGGGATCTGGGATCAGGGCTCTGGGATCAGGGCTCTGGGATCTGGGTTCTGGGCTCTGGGATCAGTGCTCTGAGATCTGGGCTCTGGGATCAGGGATCTGGGCTCTGGGATCAGGGCTCTGCTCCCAGCACTGCGGGTGCACCAGGCCCTGCCCTGCCCTGCCACACAGGGGACAGGGGACAGGGGACAGGGGACATTGCCAGGATGGGTCCCAGGGTAGCACTTTAGGGCATGGACAGGGTTTGTCCCACTGCTCCCAGCACAGGGACAGGATGGCCTGAAGGGACAGGGAGGCTGGGAGGGCCAGTCCATGTCCCCAGGGATGGCCAGTCCATCTTCCCAGGGAGAGCCAGTCCATCTCCCCAGGACACTGGAATGGACACTGAGTGGACACTAAGTGGACACTGTAGAGGACATGAGTGAAAACTGGAACAGACACTGAGTGGACAGTGGAGCAGACACTGGAATGGACACTGGAATGGACACAGAATGGACACTGGAATGGACACTGGAATGGACACAGAGTGGACACTGGAATGGACACAGAGTGGACACCAGAGCAAATGCCCAAGTGGCCACCGAGAGGGCAGCGAGCAGCCACTGACCCACGCAGTTCTTGCCGTCGGCCGTGCGGTCGTAGCCCTCCTGGCACAGGCACTGGAAGGAGCCCACGCTGTTGATGCACTGCCCGTTCCTGCACACCTGCCCCAGCAGCGACGAGCACTCGTCCACGTCTGGGGGACACACCAGCACGGGGTCAGTGTCCCCAGGGCAGGGGACACTGCACTGACCCATGCACAGGGTCAGTGTCCCAGGGCAGGGGACACTGCACTGACCCATGCGCATCAGCACGGGGTCAGTGTCCCCAGGGCAGGGGACACTGCACTGACCCATGCACAGGGTCAGTGTCCCCAGGGCAGGGGACACTGCACTGACCCATGCACAGGTCAGTGTCCCAGGGCAGGGGACACTGCAGTGACCCATGCACAGGTCAGTGTCCCAGGGCAGGGGACACTGCACTGACCCATGCGCACCAGCACGGGGTCAGTGTCCCCAGGGCAGGGGACACTGCACTGACCCATGCACAGGGTCAGTGTCCCAGGGCAGGGGACACTGCACTGACCCATGCACAGGGTCGGTGTCCCCAGGGGCAGGGGACACTGCACTGACCCATGCACAGGTCAGTGTCCCAGGGCAGGGGACACTGCAGTGACCCATGCACAGGTCAGTGTCCCCAGGGCAGGGGACACTGCACTGACCCATGCACAGGTCAGTGTCCCCAGGGCAGGGGACACTGCACTGACCCATGCACACCTGGCTGGGCTTGGCACCAGCCTGGAGTGTCAGGGATGTGTCCCTCTGGGGTGACACTGACTGGGGTGGCACTGACACAGGGAAGTGGCACTGACCCAGCATGGGTGACACTGGCTGGGAGCTGACACTGACCAGCGGGGTGACACTGACCCAGGGTGGGTGACATTGACCCAGGGTGGGTGACACTGACCCAGGGAGGTGACACTGACCCAGGGGAGGTGACACTGACCCAGGATGGGTGACACTGACCTAGGGAGGTGACACAGACCCAGGGGAGGTGACACAGACCCAGGGGAGGTGACACTGACCCAGGATGGGTGACACTGACCCAGGATGGGTGACACTGACCCACGGAGGTGACACAGACCCAGGGGAGGTGACACTGACCCAGGTTGGTGACACTGACCAGGGAGGTGACACTGACCAGGAGGTGACATGACCCGGGGAGGTGACACTGACCCAGGCTGTGTCGCTGACCCAGAAGGTGACACTGACCAAGGGGAGGTGACACTGACCCAGGTTGGTGACACTGACCAGGGAGGTGACACTGACCAGGGAGGTGACACTGACCCGGGGAGGTGACACTGACCCAGGCTGGTATCGCTGACCCAGGAGAGGTGACACTGACCGGGGAGGTGACACAGACCCAGGGGAGGTGACACTGACCCGGGAGGTGACACTGACCCATGCACATGGTCTGCTCCCCGGTGGCCTTGAAGCCGTTGTGGCAGATGCAGACGTAGCTGCCCTCGGTGTCCACGCAGTCGCCGTGGCTGCACACGTTGGGGATCTCCTGGCACTCGTTGCGCCCTGAAACAGAGCCCAGGGGGACAGGTGGGGACAGGTGGGGACAGCAGAGCCCCACCCACAGGCTGGGAGAGGGGACTTCACAAACAATGAGATTTATGTGCTGTCATCGTGGGAAAAAGGGGGGGTGAGGTCAGGTGTGTGCTCAGGTGTGTCCCAGGTGTGCCCAGGTATGTCCCAGGTGTATTTCCCAGATGTGTCTCAGGTGTCCCAGGTGTCCCCAAATGTCCCCAGGTGTGTCCCCAGGTGTCCCCCAGGTGTGTCCCAGGTGTCCCCAGGTGTGTCCCAGGTGTGTCCCAGGTGTGTCCCAGGTGTGTCCCCAGGTGCCCCCAGGTATCCCCAGGTGTCCCCAGGTGTGTCCCAGGTGTCCCCAGGTGTCCCCAGGTGTCCCCAGCTGTCCCCCAGGTGTCCCCCAGGTGTGTCCCAGCTGTCCCCAGCGTCTCAGGTGTGTCCCCAGCTGTCCCAGCTGTCCCAGGTATCCCAGCTGTCCCAGGGTGTCCCCAGCTGTCCCAGCTGTCCCAGCTGTCCCCCCAGCTGTCCCCAAGTGTCCCCAGCTGTCCCAGGTGTGTCCCCAGCTGTCCCAGCTGTCCCCAGTGTCCCAGCTGTCCCCAGTGTCCCCGGTGTCCGTACCCACGCAGGCGCCCCCCGGGGACAGCCGGTAGCCCGTGGCGCACTCGCAGCGGAAGCTGCCGGGGATGTTGACACACTCGGCGTGGCGCTGGCACAGCGTCTCCCCACTGCTGCACTCGTCGATGTCTGCGGGGACAGGGGGCACAGGGACACCGGGCTGGCACCGGGACCCAGCCGGGGGGGCTCTGCCCATGGGAATTCCATGGGAATGGCTGAGGCAGCGCCGGGAATGCTGCACCCAGCGGGAACAGCCCGGCCCGGGAAGGGTCAGGGACCAGGGAGCCAAAGTGTGGGTGTGGTGCAGGGCACCCCAAACTGCCCCAGGGGGTGGGTGCAGGACACCCCAAACTCCAGGTGTGGTCAGGACACCCCAAACTGCCCCAGGGGGTGGGTGCAGGACACCCAAACTCAGGTGTGGTGCAGGACACCCCAAACTGCCCCAGGGGGTGGGTGCAGGACACCCCAAACTCCAGGTGTGGTGCAGGACACCCCAAACTGCCCCAGGGGGTGGGTGCAGGACACCCCAAACTCCAGGTGTGGTGCAGGACACCCCAAACTCCAGGTGTGGTGCAGGACACCCCAAACACCCCCCGGGGAGCTGCTGCCAGCCCCGGGGCGGTGCTCCAGGGCGGGAAGAGCCGGAATTCCCGGCGGGATTGCCCTGCCCTGCCCTGCCCTGCTGCCAGCCCCGGGGCGGGAGGAGCCGGAATTCCCGGCGGGATTGCCCTGCCCTGCCCTGCTGCCAGGCGGGAGGAGCCGGAATTCCCGGCGGGATTGCCCTGCCCTGCCCTGCTGCCAGCCCCAGGGCGGTGCTCCAGGGCGGGAGGAGCAGGAATTCCCGGCGGATCCCCGGTACCTTCGCAGATGAGCAGGATGTTGTTGTAGCTGAAGCCGATGGGGCACTCGCAGCGGAAGCTCCCGATCTGGTTGATGCAGACGCCGTTGGTGCAGATGGCCGGGATCTCACTGCACTCGTCGATATCTGCACAATCCAACATCAGCATCCCAATCCAGCACCCCAGGAGTGCTGAACACCATCAGCATCCCCCTTCTGCATCCCAGGAGTGCCCCACTACATCAGCATTCCCCTTCTGCATCCCAAAAGTGCTCCACAACATCAGCATCCCAAACCAGGAATGCTGAACACCATCAGCATCCCAACACAGCATCCAGGGAATGCTCCACAACATCAGCATCCCAACACAGCATCCCAGGAGTGCTGAACAACATCAGCATCCCATCCCAGCATCCCAGGAATGCCCCACGACATCAGCATCCCCCTTCTACATCCCAGGAATGCTGAACATCATCAGCATCCCAACACAGCATCCCAGGAGTGCTGAACATGAACAGCATCCCAACCTGGGAATGCTGAACACCATCAGCATTCCATCCCAGCATCCCAGGAGTGCTCCACAACATCAGCATCCCCCTTTTGCATCCCAGAAATCCTGAACACCATCAGCATCCCAATCCAACATCCAGGGAATGCTGAACACCATCAGCATCCCAACACAGCATCCCAGGAATGCTGAACACCATCAGCATCCCCCTTCTGCATCCCAGGAATGCTGAACAACATCAGCATCCCAACACAGCATCCCAACACAGCATCCCAGGAATGCTGAACACCATCAGCATCCCAACACCGCATCCAGGGAATGCTGAACACCATCAGCATCCCAATCCAGCATCCCAGGAATGCTGAACACCATCAATATCCCAACACAGCATCCAGGGAATGGGAGCTGCTGGGAGGCTTTGACTCCCAAGGTGGGGCAGCTCCCAGGGTGGCAGCAGAGGCTCAGGAGCAGCTCCCAGGGTGGCAGCAGAGGCTCAGGAGCAGCTCCCAGGGTGGCAGCAGAGGGCTCAGGAGCAGCTCCCAGGGTGGCAGCAGAGGCTCAGGAGCAGCCCTGGCCCCGGGGGTGCAGGGGTCACTCACCAATGGGTTTCCCTGTGTGGATGTCGATGATAAATCCGGGGGCCTGGTTCCCACACAGGATCTGGTACTCGGCTGGAAAGGGAACAGTGGGGTCATGGCTGTGCCCAGGGGGGGACAAGGGAGCTGGAGCTGGGCTGTGACAGCAGCAGGGGCTCCCCCCGTGCTGGGAGTCACCTCCAGAGCACTCTCCTTTCTCCCCATTTATTCTGGTGGTGTCCGTGCCCCAAATTTCATGGGAAAATCAATGGGATCATGTGGGAAAGACTCACAGCTGGCAGGGTGGGACAGGGACCCTGTGGGGACACTTAGGGGTGGCACAGGGAGCCCTGTGGGGACACTTACGGCTGGCAGGGGTGGGACAGGGCTCGCAGGGTTTGTTCCAGGCCTTGCCAATGTTGTAGGAGCAGCAGCACATCTTCTTGGTCATGTTGAAGGACAGCTCGTTCTCACAGGTGTCGTTGTAGTTGCGGTAGCAAACGCTTTTCCTCATGTCTGCAAAACCAGGGACAGGCTTGGGACAGCCCAGGAATGACACTGCCAGTCCTGAGAATGACACTGCCAGCACTGGGAATGGCACTGCCAGCACTGGGATGGGAAGTGACAGTCTCAGGAGTGGCACTGCCAGCCCCAGCAATGGGAGGACAGACCCCCAGGACTGAGCCCAAGCCGTGCCCAATCTGTCACCCAGAGCAGGGCACCGAGTGCCACACCCAGCTGTGAATCCCCACCCGTTTCCAGCCCCCTGCCCAGCCCCCTGCCCATGCCCTGGGCCCTCCCCCTGGCCTGGAGCCATACCCATGCAGTTGTTGCCCCCGTTGACCTGCATGTACTCGGGGGGGCACACGCAGGTGTAGTTGCCCAGGGTGTTGTAGCAGGTGCCAGGGCCACAGATGCCAATGTGGGCAGAGCACTCGTCGATGTCTGTGGGAGGAAATGGTCAGAGCAGGGGGCAGGGGAGGGGGAGGGACCAGGGGTGGCAGCTCTGGCACAGGGACAGGGCTGGGCTGGCACGGGGACAGGTTTGTGATGAGGAAATCTGGAAAGGGGAAGGGACGATCCCTAAAATTCCTGGGGCAGCAGGGATGCACACACAGCTCTGGCACACACCTTGTCACCCCTGGAGCAGGTGTCACCCCTGTCCCACCCTTGGAGCAGGTGCCATCCCTGTCCCACCCCTGGAGCAGGTGCCATCCCTGTCCCCACCCCTGGAGCAGGTGCCACTCCTGTCCCCACCCCTGTCCCAGCCCCTGTCCCACCCTTGGAGCAGGTGCCACCCCTGTCCCCAGCCCTGTCCCAGCCGTGTCCCAGCCCCTGGAGCAGGTGCCACCCCTGTCCCCAGCCCTGTCCCAGCCCTGTCCCAGCCCCTGGAGCAGGTACCACCCCTGTCCCCAGCCCTGTCCCACCCCTGTCCCCAGTCCTGTCCCAACCCTGGAGCAGGTGCCACCCCATGTCCCAGCCCTGGAGCAGGTGCCACCCCTGTCCCCAGCCCTGTCCCAGCCCTGTCACCTTCACAGATGCGGGTGTCCTCGTTCAGGTAGTAGCCCAGGGGACACTCGCACTGGAAGCTGCCGAAGGTGTTGACACAGTTCCCGCCCTGGCACAGCCCTGGCAGCTCCTGGCACTCGTCAATGTCTGAGGAGGGACAGCAGAGGGACATTTGCACTGTCTGTGACAAGGGGGCTCAGCCCAGCCTGCCCAGCCCTGCTCTGGACCATGGCCACACTCTGTGCCCATCACCTGGGGGTCACCCAGCAGCCCAGGCCATGGCACAGTGTCCCCACAGTGTCCCCACAGGGTCCCCACAGGGTCCCCAGCACCCCATCCCTCGGGAGGGGACATGGGAACAGGGCCACTCACCCTCCAGGATGACAGTGATGGGGTTGGGCCGGAACCCTTCTCCCCCAGGGCACAGGGTCTTGTACTCAGCTGTGGAGAGAGGAGAGGGGGATGAGGGGGATGAGGGGCTCCTGTGAGCCAGGAGGGCTGGGGAGAGCCAGGGAATCCCAGCAGGGACAGGACATGAGGGGAATCCCAGCAGGAAAATCCCATTAGGAGAATTCCAGCAGGAAAATCCCATGAAGGGAATCCCAGCAGGAAAATCCATGAGGAGAATTCCAGCAGGAATTACCCATGAAGGGAATCCCAGCAGGACCAGGGCTCAGATGCAGCAGCTCCATTCCCATCACTTGCCCTCCCTCCAAGGGGGATTATTCCACATTCCCTCCCCTTCCCTGCCCTGGGAATGAAGGATCCCAGCCTGGATCCCCCAGACGCAACAGCCTGACCTCCCCCACCCCATTTCACCCCATTTCACCCTGTCCTGCCCTGGAAGGAGCAGCAAATGCTGAGCTCAGCACCTCCAGTCTGGGTTGAGGATGCACCAGGAATCATCCCTGTCTCATTCCCTCCCGCCCAGCCCAAGCCCACCCCAGTTCCCCGAGCACACCCCAGTTCCCCGAGACCATCCCAGTTCCCCCAGCCCACCCCAGTTCCCCAAGCCCACCCCAGTTCCCCAGCCCATCCCAGTTCCCTGAGCCCACCCCAGTTCCCTGAGCCCACCCCAGTTCCCCCAGCCCACTCCAGTTCCCCCAGCCCATCCCAGTTTCCCCAGCCCATCCCAGTTTCCCCAGCCCATCCCAGTTCCCCCAGCCCACTCCAGTTCCCCGAGCCCACCCCAGTTTCCCCAGCCCACCCCAGTTCCCCCAGCCCATCCCAGTTCCCCCAGCCCATCCCAGTTCCCCCAGCCCACCCCAGTTCCCCCAGCCCACCCCAGTTCCCCCAGCCCATCCCAGTTCCCCCAGCCCATCCCAGTTTCTCCAGCCCATCCCAGTTTCCCCAGCCCCCCCCCGTTCCCAAGCCCACCCCAGTTTCCCCAGACCACCCCAGTTCCCCCAGCCCACTCCAGTTCCCCGAGCCCACCCCAGTTCCCCCAGCCCATCCCAGTTCCCCCAGCCCACCCCAGTTTCCCCAGCCCATCCCAGTTTCCCCAGCCCACCCCAGTTCCCCCAGCCCACCCCAGTTTCCCCAGCCCACCCCAGTTCCCCCAGCCCGCCCCAGTTCCCCCAGCCCGCCCCAGTTCCTCACTGGTGTTGGCGGGGGGGCAGAGCTCGCAGGGGTTGCCCCAGGCCCTGCCCAGGGAGCAGCAGCAGGACGCTCGGGTCACCCCCACGCCGATCTCAGCACTGCACGAGATGCCCCCGTCCCCTCGGTCCTGCGTGTCCAGGAAGCAATTCCCAACCCGGGTATCTGCACAGGGACAGGCCGTGGCAATGTGGGCCAGCAAAACCTTGCAGATATGAGTGCTTAGCAAAGGATTCTGAGAATATGGAAACCATGAGTGAGACTGAAATGAAAGCGTCTTTGAGATACCACAGCTCAGTTACTAAATAACCAAAAGACAATGGGATGGCAGAGGGGAATCCCCTGTGATTGAACAGGGCCTGATGCTAGAGAGCAAGTCCAAAGGTCAGAGAAGACCATGCCAGGGTCCAAAAGAGTCGTTTTTAGGGTTTAAAGTGTAACACAGTATGGTAATGCAATGAGTCCTGGGAATGGCACTGCAGCCCCAGGAATGGCACTGCAGCACCAGGAATGGCACTGCCAGCACCAGGAATGGCACTGCAGCCCTGGGAATGGCACTGTCAGCCCCAGGATGGGAAGTGACAGCCCTGGGAATGGCACTGCAGCACCAGGATGGGAAGTGACAGCCCTGGGAATGGCACTGCCACCCTTGTTGTGTCCAGCTCCAGCCACACAGAAGCAGCAGGAAGGAGGCCAGGGCGAGGTGGGAGGTGCCACTCACCCACACAGCCCACCCCAGTGGGGTTCAGCTCGAAGTCCTGGGGGCAGTTGCACAGGTAGCTGCCAGGGGTGTTCACACAGAGCCCGTTGATGCAGTTCACAGGGTCTGCACACTCGTTGATGTCTGAAAGGACAGACAGATGGACACTGGAGATCAAGGGCAGCACTGCCAGGAAAGCCCAGCCCAGCCTGAGCTCTGTGCCCAGGTGTTTCCCCAGCCCAGGTGAGGCAAAGCCCCTCCTTGCCCCGTGCCCAGGGGCAGAGGAAGGAGCAGAGCCACCCCCAGCAGCAAAGACATCCCAGGGATGATAAACTGGTTTGGGCTGCCATGGATGGGGCCAGCAGAGCCCAGAGCAGAGCCCAGAGCAGGAGCCAGGAGCCCTGACCTGTGCAGTTGCCCCCACTCCTGTCCAGCTCGTATCCATCATCGCAGGCACAGCGGAACATCCCGGGCAGGTTCTGGCAGGTGCCGAACACACAGATGTTCTGGAAGGTGCATTCATCAATGTCTGCAAAACAGGGACAGCTGGGGACAGGCTGGGACAGGGAAAGGGACAGGGAAAGGGACAGGGACAGGATAGGCTGGGACAGGCTAAGAGTGAGGGACAGGCTGTGACAGGGTGAGGGACAGGGTGAGGGACAGGACAGACTGTGACAGGCTAAGGGACAGGACAGGCTGTGACAGGGTGAGGACACGACAGGCTGGGACAGGCTAAGGGTGAGGGACAGGCTGTGACAGGGTGAGGGACAGGACAGGCTGGGACAGGGTAAAGGACAGGACAGGCTGCTCCTGCCTCCACCTCCTGCCCAGCTGTGACCAACCCACCCCAGGATGGTCCTGGTGCCATTGAAGACACTCTCCTGGGGGAGCTGGGCCCCTCCACCCTCTCCCACCCTCTCCCCTCAGCCCTGCTCTCCTGGTTTTCCATTCTGCAGGAACCCAGCTGGGGACCTGCCAGGGGCAGAGGTGGCACCTCAGGCTGCAGCAGGGTGTGCAGGGTGTGGCTGGAGCAGCCCCAGGAGGTGAGAGCAGAGCACAGAGAGGGCCAGGAGGGCTCAGAGGCAGCACTCACCCTGGCAGGCCCTGCTGTCCTGGGTGGGGTTGAAGCCCATCTCGCACTCGCAGCGGTACCCGCCGGGCGCGTTCAGGCACTGCCCGTTCTCACACAGGTTCACGTTCTCTGCACACTCATCCACGTCTGCAGGGACAGCCAGCGCTGGGGGCTGGGGGCTGGGAGCCAGCCCAGGGCACCCCCAGCCTGCCCACCCACTGCTGGGAGGCTGCCAGGGCCCCCAGCCTCCCCAAACACCCGTCAGGAGGGGCTGGATCCCGGCTGGAGGGGTCTGGCACACAGCAGGGTGTGCTCTGTGCCCTGGAGAACTGCAGGGAGGGAGCACTGAGCGAGGCTGGGGACACAGAGGGGCTGGTGGCACAGAGCACTGGTGGCACAGAGGGGCTGGTGGCACAGAGGGGCTGGTGGCACAGAGGGCTGGTGGCACAGAGGAGCCCCGGTGGCACAGGCCCTGGTCCCTTTGCCAGCCCAGCTGCCAGCAGCCCTGGTATCTCAGAGCCCTGGTGGCACAGAGGGGTTGGTGGCACAGAGCCCTGGTGGCACAGGCCCCGGTGGCTCAGAGCACTGGTGGCACAGAGCCCTGGTGGCACAGGCCCTGGTGGCTCAGAGCACTGGTGGCACAGGCCCTGGTGGCACAGGCCCTGGTGGCTCAGAGCACTGGTGGCACAGGCCCTGGTGGCACAGAGGGGTTGGTGGCACAGGCCCCGGTGGCACAGGCCCTGGTGGCACAGGCCCCGGTGGCACAGAGCACTGGTGGCACAGGCCCCGGTGGCACAGAGGGGTTGGTGGCACAGGCCCCGGTGGCACAGGCCCTGGTGGCACAGAGCACTGGTGGCACAGGCCCCGGTGGCACAGGCCCCGGTGGCACAGAGGGGTTGGTGGCACAGGCCCCGGTGGCACAGCCCCGGTGGCACAGCCCCGGTGGCACAGGCCCCGGTGGCACAGAGGGGTTGGTGGCACAGGCCCTGGTGGCACAGGCCCCGGTGGCACAGGCCCCGGTGGCACAGAGGGGTTGGTGGCACAGGCCCCGGTGGCACAGCCCCGGTGGCACAGGCCCGGTGGCACAGAGCACTGGTGGCACAGGCCCTGGTGGCACAGCCCCGGTGGCACAGGCCCCGGTGGCACAGCCCGGTGGCACAGCCCCGGTGGCACAGGCCCTGGTGGCACAGAGGGGTTGGTGGCACAGGCCCCGGTGGCACAGGCCCCGGTGGCACAGCCCCGGTGGCACAGGCCCGGTGGCACAGGCCCCGGTGGCACAGAGCACTGGTGGCACAGGCCCTGGTGGCACAGCCCCGGTGGCACAGGCCCTGGTGGCACAGGGCCCGGTGGCACAGCCCCGGTGGCACAGCCCCGGTGGCACAGGCCCTGGTGGCACAGGCCCCGGTGGCACAGCCCCGGTGGCACAGGCCCGGTGGCACAGAGCACTGGTGGCACAGGCCCTGGTGGCACAGCCCCGGTGGCACAGGCCCTGGTGGCACAGGCCCCGGTGGCACAGCCCCGGTGGCACAGCCCCGGTGGCACAGGCCCTGGTGGCACAGGCCCCGGTGGCACAGCCCCGGTGGCACAGGCCCTGGTGGCACAGGCCCCGGTGGCACAGCCCCGGTGGCACAGGCCCCGGTGGCACAGGCCCCGGTCCCTTTGCAGCCCAGCCCCACCTGCGCAGGAGAAGCCGTCCCCGCTGAAGCCGGCGCGGCAGGCGCAGCGGTACGAGCCCGGCGTGTTCACGCAGTTGGCGTTCAGGTTGCACTTGTGCTCCTCGGTCGCACACTCATCCAGGTCTGGGCAGGGACAACAACAGCCTGTCAGGCCTGGCCTGGCTGGTCTGGAATGACCTGGGGCTCCTGGATGAGCTGGACTCGCTTTTCACGGAGCCACAGAGGGGACTGGGTGGGAAGGACCTGAAGGTTCCACCCCCAGGGACACCTTCCACTAGCCCAGGCTGCTCCAAACCCTGGCCTGGAAACCTTTTCTTGCCTTTTTCCTGAGCCTGAGCAGCTACAGGGGCCCACAAATGGCCCAGGAGACTGTCTGGGCACTTGGAAGCTCCAACACATCCCTGGGAGCCTTTATGGCCATGACCAGGACACTACTAAGCCACTGACCATGTCCCCAAGTGCCACATCTACATGGCTTTAAATCCCTCCAGGGATGCTGCCTGGGCCAGGGCTGGACATTTCCATGAGGATTCCCCCAATATCCACCCTGACCCTCCCCTGGTGCTATGTGAGGCTGTTCCCTCTTGACCTGTTGTCCCCTGGGAGCAGAGCCCAACCCTCCTCACTGTCCCCTCCTGTCAGGGAGTTGTGCAGAACCACGAGGTCCCTCCTGAGCCCCCTTTTCTGCAGAACTCCCCTCCCTGGCTGAGCACTCACCGTTGCACTTGAGCCCGTCCCCGAGCCAGCCCGAGCGACACTTGCACTTGAAGCTGCCGGGGATGTTGATGCAGGAGGCGTGCATGTCACAGTTGTGGGCCCCAATCTCACACTCATCGATGTCTGGAGAGGAAGGACACCACGGCTGGCACAGCTCAGCCCTCCCAGCCCAGCTCAGCTCCCCCAGCCCAGCCTGGCACAGCTCAGCCCTCCCAGCCCAGCTCAGCTCCCCCAGCCCAGCCTGGCACAGCTCAGCTCTCCCAGCCCAGCTCAGCTGAGCTCCCACCTGAGCACCCCAGGTGTGCTGAGCTCCTATCTGTGCACCTTTGGCTCCCCCAGGTGTGCTGTTCTCCCACCTGAGCCCCCCTGGCTCCCCCAGGTGTGCTGTTGCCCCACCTGAGCCCCCCTGGCTCCCCCAGGTGTGCTGTTCTCCCACCTGAGCCCCCCTGGCTCCCCCAGGTGTGCTGCTGTCCCACCTGTGCAGCCCGTGGTTCCCTTCTTGACGAAGTAGCCCAGCTGGCAGTGGCAGATGAAGGAGCCCTTGGTGTTCTCACACTCGCCGTGCAGGCAGATGTTGGGGTTGAGGTCACACTCGTTCACATCTGCAGCACAGAACCGGCCATGGGACACCCCGAGGGGACAGGGGTGGCTCTGGGGACAGGGTGTGGGGCTGGGACACGCCCAGGGCACAGCCAGGGCCTCACCAATGCAGGTCTTCATGTCCAGGGATGCCATGAAGCCGTCGAAGCAGAGGCAGCGGTACTCGCCGGGGATGTTGGTGCACTGCCCCCCGTCACAGATGTCGGGGTTGTCCTCACACTCATCAATATCTGCAGAGAGGAAACCATGAGGGGGAGCACAGAGAATGCTGCAGCACCAGGGGCAGAGAGGAAACCATGAAGGGGAGCACAGAGAATGCTGCAGCACCAGGGGGACAGCAGCAAATCCCAAATTGTGAGCGGCTGGCAAAGCAGATTCATCCCTCCAGGAAAATCCTTCCTTTGGAAGGGACTTAAAAATGAGACCCCTCATCCTGGAGCTGGCTGTGGGGGACACAGGGGCCCCTGGGGCAGCTCCTCAGGAGCCAAGGTGGCCACTGACCTGCACAGGACCTCTTGTCTGGCATCAGGGCGTAGCCCTCGCTGCAGCTGCACTCGTAGCTGCCCTCGGAGTTGGAGCAGTGCGTGTCACAGCCCCCGTTGCTGATGGTGCACTCGTCGATGTCTGGGGACAAGCACAGGCACTGAGCTGGGAGGGACCCACAGGGAGCCAGCCCAGCCCAGCCCCTGGCCCTGCACAGAGCCCAGGCAGAATTTTGGGCGGGAGAAGAGGACACAGATCTCCCCCAGGCACAAGCAAACACCTCATTCCTCATCCCAAACCAGCAACACCAGCACAGGCTTGGCTGTCACCCATCCAGGACTTTACCCCAGGAGGGTTCTGGGCTCTTCCCAGGTCCTGGAAGGAGCATTTGGAGCAGCACTCACCCACACAGCCCTGCCTGTCGGGCGTGGCCTGGAAGCCGGGGTCACAGGAGCACTGGTAGGTGCCGATGACATTGACACAGCGCCCGTTGCGACACAGATTGTCACTGAGAGAGCACTCGTTGATGTCTGGGGGGACAAGAGCATGACACAGATTGTCACTGAGTGAGCACTCGTTGATGTCTGGGGGGACAAGAGCATGACACAGATTGTCACTGAGCCAGCACTCGTTGATGTCTGGGGGGACAAGAGCATGACACAGATTGTCACTGAGTGAGCACTCGTTGATGTCTGGGGGGACAAGAGCGTGACACAGATTGTCACTGAGCCAGCACTCGTTGATGTCTGGGGGGACAAGAGCACGTGGAGCTGCCAGCCCTGCTCAGGCCATCAGCTGGCACCAGCCCTGGCTGTCCAAACTGGGATTGTCCCACGGGTCAGAGGGAGCATCAATAAACATCAGTGCAATAAAACTGGGAATGAGCTCGGCCCCTTCTCTTGGGTGAGCTGGGCACGCCTGGCATGGGAGCACAGAAAGCTTTGGGTGGGAGGGAGCTGAAGGATCATCCATGGGCAGGGACAGGGACAGGGACACGGATGGGAAAAGGGACAGGGATGGGAAAAGGGACAGGGACAGGAGCAGGGGCAGGGATAGGGACAAGGACAGGGATGGGAAAAGGGATAGGGATGGGGACAAGAACAGGGGCAGGGCAGGGACAGGGACACAGGAAGGGACAGGGGAAAAGATGGGAAAATGGGCAGGGAGAAGGGACATGGCAGGGACAGGGGCAGGGACAGGATAGAGATGGGAAAAGGGACAGGGATGGGGACAGGGCAGGGAGAGGAACAGGGAGAAGGGAGAGGGACAGGGCTGGAGACACAGGGACAAAGGCAGGGACATGACAGGGACAGGGACACCTCCCCTAGCTCAGGCTGCTCCAACCCTTTGGCCACTTCCCAGGACGGGCCATGCAGGGTGGGAAGGAGATCCCAGAGATGGCCAGAGCCCTGCAGGAGCTGTCCCAGGGTCTCCCTGCTGTCCCTCACCAATGCAGGTGCTGCCCTCGGCCGTCAGCTCGTGCCCAGGGGGGCAGATGCACTCGAAGCTGCCCTCGGTGTTGACGCAGATCCCGCCCCGGCACAGCAGCGGGTCCCGCTCGCACTCGTTGATGTCTGCAGGGGAAAATGGCACTGGGTCCTTCCAGGGGCTCCTCCAGGGGAGGAACAGCCCAGAATGGGGAACATCACTGAGTTCACAGGGCAGGGAAAGCTGGGTTTGGATCCCAGAACAAGGAATATCACCCAGGGAATATAACACAGGGATATCAGACAGTTAGCAGGGCAGGGAAAGCTGGGTTTGGATCCCAGAACAGGGAATATCACACAGGGAATATAACACAGGGATATCAGACAGTTAGCAGGGCAGGGAAAGCTGGGTTTGGATCCCAGAACAAGGAATATCACACAGGGAATATCACCCAGGGATATCACACAGTTAGCAGGGCAGGGAAAGCTGGGTTTGGATCCCAGAACAGGGAATATCATACAGGGATATCAGACAGTTAACAGGGCAGGGAAAGCAGGGCAGGGATCCCAGACAAGGAATATCACCCAGGGATATCACACAGGAGTGCAGGGCTGGGATCCCAGAAGATGGAATAGCAATCACCCAGGAATATCACAGAGTTAACAGGGCTGGGATCCCAGAACAGGGAATATCACCCAGGGATATCACACAGGAGTGCAGGGCTTGGATCCAGTGCTCTCCTGGTTGGAATCTGAATATTGGGAAATTCCAGTTCATGCCTTGATCTCAGCAGAACCCAAGACCCCTCAATGACAGCAGATAAAGAGACTGAGGTTGGGTATATTTTAAAAACCTCATTTTCCTCTTGTGTTTGTTTTGCTGACTCCAGCCTTGAAGTTAAGAATGGGATATTTTCCCTGACTTGGATAAAACACTGATGAGGTTTTCAGGTAAATAGAGCTGAAAATGGGGATGAAAAGCAATGGGAGCCTGTTCCTGCTGAATCCCAGGCTGCATTTTCACTGCTGGTGTTGTCCCCTGCCCCAGGCTGGAAAGAATTCCTCCCTCAGGAGGCTGAAGCCAAATTCTGTTGCCAAACACAGGTGGGAAGAAGTTAATCCCTGACCACAGGCAGTGACAAAATGTCACCACCCCCTTTGGGGTGAGATGACTCAGCTCCCTGTCACCCAGAAAAAAAAAAAAAAAGGATGAAGCAGAATTGGACAAGTAACAGTGAGCATTAAATTAAAAAAAAAAAAAAAAGAACAAGGAAAAGAACAAATGAAATTTATATCCTCCTATAAAGATTAGAAATCAGATTAGTGCAAGAAGACATCAGGTCATGGGTGAGGACTGGGATATTGCCAGAGCCCCAGAAATGGAGCAGAGGGGGGAGGATGATCAGTGGGAGCTGTGGAAACCCACGCCACAAATTGTACAGAAAAGACAAAGCCCCTGCCAGGGCCAGTGATTTATTTTAAACAGCACAGAGAATAAAACATGAGAAATAAATAAATGGTGTTGAATCATGGCTTGAAGTGGTTTGAAAGGCCAAGCCAAAGCAGAATATTGAGAGCAGGTCAGTGAGACAAGTGAGTCTGGCTGGACAGAGGAGAGGAGCAGGGAATGCCAGGAATGAGAGGACAGCAGGAGTCTGGCTGAGCTGCTGGAGACAAACTGAGGTGCTGAGGTCACTGATGGGATTTTTGAAGCTCCAAACAAGAATTATTCAATTGAAAACAGATGAGACTCTGACAGAATAAAAACAAGCCTGGTGCAGACAGGAGGAGCTGCAAGGAATGGTGCCAGGAAAAAGGAGGTGAAAGGGGCAGGTGAAGAGAGCCCCAAAAACTGACAGCTGAGGGGGGTCCCAGAACTCCTCAGGGGGGGTTTGATCCCTGCAATATTTGGGGATCTGTGCCCTGCCCTGGCCCAGGAGCTGCCCACAGGACCCAGCCCTGCTGGGAAGGACAAGGAGTTACAGGAAGGTCTCACAGGTATAACAGAAAGATATTTGAATGTAAAATCTGAAGAAGGAATAGAAATGATAGCAAGTTTTGATGCAGAAGAAAAGAATTGCTGAGCAAGTTTTACTGGGTAACTAAGAAGGAAAGAGCAAGTGAGTTGGAAGGGGATTTTATAACTTAGAGCAAAGGATAAATCCACCTCAAACAAAAGATGTTTTTAAAAAAAAAAGTTTTTTTTTTTTTATAAAAAGATTTTCACAGACAAACAAAAATGCCAATGTTGCAAGCAGAGAAAAGATCTCAGAATCTTCCACTGCAAGAAAACTGAAAAACAACTTCTGGCTTAAACTGTAACACACTAACCTTTTGTGATTGGAAAATCATAACATGAATATGGTAATGTCAGTAATGACAGGCTATAGGGAATAGTGAAGGTGTTGATTGGTGTCATGTTTTAAGATGCTCTGTAATGAAGAGTAAATAATGCATTGTAACCAGAACTAGAAGAAGCTTTCAGAGGAACCCACAGCTGGGGCTGAAAAGGCTGAGGGCTGGGCTCTTGTCACCCAAAACCTGTGAATTGCTGCATCGTTTGGATACAATAAACAACATTTTAAATGCAAGAACCAGCATTTTAAATACAATAAACAGCATTTTAAATGATAAATAAATTCCTGCATCGTTAAGATACAATAAACAGCATTTGAAATACAATAAGCAGCATTTTGAAATACAATAAGCAGCATTTTCAAGAGTCCCTGGAGTTCCCATCCCTCTTTTCAGGCTCCCAGCCAGCCCCACTCACCCATGCAGTTCTTCATCATCATGAAGCCGCTCTCGTAGCCCTCGAAGCACTCGCACTCGAAGCTGCCCGGGGTGTTGAGGCAGGAGCCGTGCCCGCACAGGTCGGGGGAGATGCGGCACTCGTCGATGTCTGGGGACAAGCACAGGCACTGGGGCAGGGCAGCAAAGGAATTCCCCATCCTTGGGGGGTGCTCCACGGGGCAGGGCCGGCCCTTCACCCCACAGGCAGCAGGAGCCTGATGGGATCGTGGAATTCCAGGATGGGTTGGGTTGGAGGACCTTAAATCCCAGCCAGTGCCATGGGCAGGGACACCATCCCCAGTCCCAGGCTGCTCCAAACCCCAGAGTCCATCCTGGCCTTGATGCTCCTAAATATTTAGGGATTCCTGTGGGCAGCCCCAGCCTGCTGAGCCCCCCGAAAGCAGCAGGATCAGCCCAGAGGGGGGTCCCTCACCTGTGCAGTTCCTCTCCTCAGCATCCAGAGCGAAGCCGTTGCCGCAGATGCACCTGAAGCTGCCGATGGTGTTCCTGCAGGTGCCGTGGGTGCAGAGCCCGGAGAACACCTTGCACTCGTTCACATCTGAGGGGGGATCGTGGGGATGTGCAGTGAGGGGGGTCCCCACAAACCCCCCAGCCCAGGGATGCAGTGAGGGAGGTTCTCAGGAATCCCTCCAGCCCAGGGATGCAGGGAGAGGGGGGTCCCCATGAACCCCCCCAGGCCAAAGGGGGATCACAGGGATGGAGTGATGGGGAACCCCATGAACGCCTCCAGCTCAGAGAGGGGATCACAGGGATGCAGTGAAGGGATCCCCCTGAACCCCCCCAAGCCCAGGGATGAAGCAAGGGGTGTTCTCAGGAACCCCCCCAGCCCAGAGAGGGAATCACAGGGATGCAGTGAGGGGATCCTCATGAACCGCCCTATCCCATCCCTGTATCCCATCCCTGTATCCCATCCCTGTATCCCATCCCTGTATCCCATCCCTGTATCCCATCCCTGTATCCCATCCCTGTATCCCATCCCATCCCATCCCATCCCATCCCATCCCATCCCATCCCTGTATCCCATCCCATCCCTGTATCCCATCCCATCACATCCCTGTATCCCATCCCTGTATCCCATCCCTGTATCCCATCCCATCCCTGTATCCCATCCCTGTATCCCATCCCATCCCTGTATCCCATCCCAGTGTCCCACCCCATGCCCCCCACCTTTGTAGAAGGGCCGTCCCGAGAGCACATCCCCCCGGTTGGCAAAGCCGGGCCCGCGGGGACACAGCGCCTTGAACTCTGCGGAGCCGGGGCGGGGACACTCCTCGCAGTCGGAGCCCCAGGCCGAGCCCACGGAGCAGCAGCACAGATCCATGCGGAACTTGCCGGGCAGCGGCTCCGTGCACTCGTCCTCGTCCCAGCGCATGTAGCACTGCTCCACCCGCACGTCTGGGGGGACACAGGGGGACACGGCACCCCTGAGCCCCCCGAGCACTGCTCCACCCGCACGTCTGGGGGGACACAGCACCCCTGAGCCCCCTGAGCCCCCCGAGCACTGCTCCACCCGCACGTCTGGGGGGATACAGGGGGACACGGCACCCCTGAGCCCCCCAAACACTGCTCCACCTGCACATCTGGGGGGACACAGGAGGACACGGCACCCCTGAGCCCCCCAAACACTGCTCCACCCACACGTCTGGGGGGACACAGCACCCCTGAACCCCCGGCACACACAGGTTCTGCTCAAGGGACAGCCTGGGGCAGGTTTGGAGAGGGGGGTGTCCTCTAAACAGTGCCCACGGGGATGAGGAAAGTGTTTTCTGCATAGCATGGACTGCTGGCAGCAGGGTCAGAGGAAGGATCCCAGAATCCCAGAATTTAAGTTGGAAAACAACTTTGAGGTCACCAGGTGACCCAACAGCACCTTGTCACCTCACCATGGCACCGAGTGCCACATCCAGGCTGTCCTTAAACACAGTGCTGCAAGCACAGGTGGCCCCCACAAAGGGAAGGAGCTGTTGGGTAACCAGCAGCTGTTTTAGTCTTTAATCCCTGAGGTCATTTGGTCACTCCTGAACCCACCCAAGAAGGACAATGTGTCACCAGCTGAGCTTGGGGACACAAAACTCTGCTCCAACTGCAAGGCTTTGTGAGTCTTCCAGGTATTCCCAAGAATTGCTGGTGGGGAGGGAGCAGCTGGGAGGGCAGGATGGGGGCAGAGGAGGTGCCCTTACCCACACAGGTCCTGGCAGTGCCGTCCAGGGTCAGCCCCTCGGGGCACTCGCAGCGGAAGGAGCCGGCAGAGTTGACGCAGCGCCCGTTGGGGCACACGCCCGGGAACACCTCGCACTCGTTCACGTCTGGGGGCACAGCAGGGGCCAGCTCAGGGGTGGCACGGGGTGGGACACGGCCAGGGGGGCCTCAAGGGGCTCCCAGAGGGAGTGGGAGGAGCACAGAGCTGCCCAGCAGGCTCCAAGGGGTGATTTATCCATGAAAAAAAACCAAACAAACTGGGCACGAACAGAGCCAGGATCTGGGCACGGACACACAGACACACAGACACACAGACAGACAGACATACAGACAGACAAAGGCCAGAGAGAGGAGATCCCCCCAAGAAGCAATGACCCCATTCCCAGGAAAAGCAGTTTTCCATTCCTGCAGCACTTTACCTTCACAGGTGACCCCCTTCATGCGGGCGTAGCCCCGGGGACAGGCGGTGTCTGCAGGGGACAGGGATGTCAGCCAGGAAATCCTTCCAGGTTTCCCACAGAATTATGGAATACCCAGAGCTGGGAGGACCCACAGGATCCCCCAGCCCAACTCCTCACCCTCCACACCACCCCACCAACCCCACCCTGTCCCTGAGAGCGCTGTCAGTGCCCCACCATCCTCTGGGGATTTTTCCCCGTTCCCGATGTCCCTGCCATGCCCTGGCACAGCTCCAGCATTTCCCTGGGAATGCCAGAGCCTGGCAGAGCCTCACCGATCTCGCAGCGCTCGCAGGGGCTGCCCCAGGCTGCCCCCAGGGTGGCACAGCACTCGGATTTCAGCGTGGCCCCGTTGATGTTGACCTCGCAGCGCCCGTCCTGGATGTTGAGCCAGCAGGTTCCCTTCATGCTGTCTGCAGGGACAGACGGGCTCAGGGGGGCCCAGTGCCCCTCCTGCCAGGCATGGAACCCCTGGGAGGAGCTGTCCCTCCCCACTGCTCCTGGGATTCACTGATCCTTTGGGATGTGGCTGTTCCCACAAACCAGGCTGGTCCCCAGAGCCTCCGAACCCACCCGGTGCCACCCCTGCCATGGGGACACCTCCCTGATCCCAGCCCCATCCTTGGGCACTGCCAGGGATCCACAGCTGCTCTGGGAATTCTATCCCAGCCAGGAATTGCTCCCCAGTACCCCAGCCATCCTCTGGGATTGCTGGCCAGGTGGCCATGCAGGTGATGCTGGCAGTGCCACCCTGCCCTGGCAGGGGCTCACCTGTCACAGCACAAGCTGGCTGGTACTGGGCAACTGATTTAGCCACATATGGAAAAGCAGCCTGGTGGGACAGACAGGGACAGGGACAGGGACAGGACAAACTCGGAACCAGACAGGGATTTGACCCAATGGGCTCCTGCCTGGCTGCAGAGGCTACTGGTCAGAGAGCTGGGCAGCCTGAACTTTGAACCAGCCACAAGTGCTGGCCGAGGGACATTGAGAAGGGTATTTAAGGTGAAATTGGAACAATAAATGCTTTTTGTCCCATGGATCACAGAGTGCTGGGTCTCTGTCTCAGACCTGGCATCATCCACGCTACAACTGGTGAACGTGATCACAGCCACACCTGTGACAGCAGGGGGAGACAGAAATCCCTCCAGAAAAAGTCCCCAGTTGGGAACAATAAATGGTTTTTGTCCCATGGATCACAGAGTGCAGTGTCTCTGTCCCAGACCCAGCACTGTCCATGTTACAATTGGTGATCCCAACGTGATCTGACAGAGCCACACCTGCAACAGCAGGGGGACACAGAGCAGGGGGACACAGAGCAGGGGGAGGCAGAAATCCCTCCAGAAAAAGTCCCCAGTTGGGAACAATAAATGGTTTTTGTCCCATGGATCACAGAGTGCTGTGTCTCTATCTCAGACCCAGCACTGCCCACACTATAATTGGTGACCCCGATGTGATCACAGCCACACCTGCAGCAGCAGGGGGACACAGAAATCCCTCCAGAAAAACTCCCAGCTGGGAACAATAAAGTGATTCTTGTCCCATGGATCCCAGAGTGCTGTGTCTGTCTCAGGCACTGCCCATGTCACTCACCCACACAGATGGTGCCACTGGGGTCCAGTTTGCTGCCCGGGGAGCACTCGCAGGCGAAGGAGCCGGCGTTGTTCCTGCACAGCCCGTTCACACACGGGTTGGACGTGCACTCATTGATGTCTGCGGGGACAGGGGGACACAGGGACACAGGGACAAAGTCACTGGGGGCAGTGACAAGGGACACAGCCCTGGGGGACACAGACTGGGGGAGGTGAGAGCACAGAGCGTGAAGAACGGTGGGGTTTGAATTGGTTTTCATGTGGTTTTAAATAGAAGAGTAAAATTTAAAATATGTTAAAATCTGTTATATGTAAGTATATAAAAATATGAAGTATAGAAATATATTGTGATGTGATACACAGATAATAAAAATACTATATAATATACTCATATAATATATTATACAGTACATAATAAATATATATTATATATTATTAATACATAAAATATACTCTATATTATACATTTTATATAATATATAATGTATTCTATATTCTATATTCTATATATTCTATATATTCTATATAGTCTATATAGTCTATATATTCTATATATTCTATATATTCTATATACTCTATATACTCTATATTCTATATATTCTATATTCTATTACACCTATACAATAATATATATTATATAATTATATAATATAGAAGGTAAGAAAGATTACATAATGTATTATATAAATAATAAATTATAAGTTATATAGAAATTCCATATAAATATATAAGTATACACATCATATAGAGAGCTCCAATAACAATATAAAAAAATACAAGATTTAAAAAAATTATTTGGATTGAGGGTGGTTGGGGCACTTGTGTGCAAACTGCCAGTTCCCAAATATTTGAGGCCTCTGTGCACAGGAAACCATTTCTTCCCCTCCAAATCACAGCCTTTCAGTCAAATTCCCCAAACCTTGCAATTTTGGTCAAGCCTCAAGCTCAAATTTTGTGGCCCTGGAGGAAATTGAAATTGCTCTGGTTTCCAGGCTGAGATGTTTTGGGGTCAGGTGTCCCCTGCTCTGAACCCAGTGTGAAATATCACTAAAGACCATGGGGGAAAAACCCCTAAAAATGAGGTCAAACTCTAAAAATGAGGTCAAACCCTCCTGACCCCAAAGGTGCAGCTTTGCAGAGCACTGAGGTGTGGAGGGAAGCTGGGATTTCCCAGCAGGGATTCCCAGCAGGGATTCCCATCAGGGATTCTCAACAGAGATCCCCAGCAGAGATCTCCAGCTGGGATTTCCCACCAGGGATTTCCCAGCAGGGATTTCAAACTGAGATTTCCCAGCAGGGATTTCCCAGCAGGGATTTCCCAGCAGGGATTTCCCAGCAGGGATTCCCAGTGGGGATTTCCCAGCAGGGGATTTCCCAGCAGGGATTTCCAGCAGGGATTTCCCAGCAGGGGTTTCCCAGCAGGGATTCCCAACAGGGATCTCCAGCAGGATCTCCAGCAGGGATTTCCCAGCAGGGATCTCCCAGCAGGGATTTTCCAGTGGGGATTTCCCAGCAGGATCTCCAGCAGGGATTTCCCAGCAGGGATTTCCCAGCAGAAATTCCCAGAGGGGATTTCCCAGCAGGGATTTCCCAGCAGGGATTCCCAGCAGGGATTTCCCAGCAGGATCTCCAGCAGGGATTCCCAACAGGGATCCCCAGCAGGGATTCCCAACAGGGATCTCCAGCAGGATTTCCCAGCAGGGATCCCCAGCTGGGCTGGCCCAGGCAGGAGCTCAGGCTGAGGTTTTCCCTCTCCCGGGCTCGGAGCTGCCCCGGTACCTTCGCAGGTGTCGGTCTCGGTGCGGAACACGAAGCCCTTGGGGCAGGTGCAGGTGTAGCTGCCGGGGGTGTTCCTGCACAGCCCATTGTCACACAGCAGCCGGTTCACGCTGCACTCGTCCACGTCTGGGGACAGAAACGGCATCTGGAGCTGCTCTGGGCTGGGAAGGGTTAATTCCCCCCCTCCCACAGTCACAGGAGGGACCCACAGGGTGGTGGATCCAAGCCCAGCCTCTGCACAGACACCCCAAAATTCCCAGCCTGTCCCAGAGTGCTGCCCCTGCCCTGGCAGGGCTGGGACCATTCCCAAGGGAATTTGGGGACAGAAACCATTCCCAGATCTCCTTCCCACCCCCTGGCACAGCCCCAGCCCTTCCCTGGGTCCTGTCCCTGCTCCCAGGGCAGAAACCAGAGCTGCCCCTGCCCTTCCCTCAAAGGAACCCACAGAGTCTCCCCAGGAAGGAGCAGGGAATGAATTCCTCATTTTCCTTCCTGTCCTTATCCCGCCCCACCAGCTCTCCAGCTCCCACCCTCCCCCCACCCAGCTGCTGGGCAGGGTTTGGAGGGTGCCTGGCACCCCAGCCCCCTCAGTGCCCTGACTGACCCACGCAGTTCTTGCCCGTGGGGTCGGACTCGTAGCCCAGGTTGCAGATGCAGCGGTAGCTGCCCCGCAGGTTCTCACACATCCCGTTGGGGCAGATGTCGGGGTTCAGGGCGCACTCGTTGATGTCTGGCAGGGAGAAGAGGCACGTGAGATGAGCTGGACCCCAGAGACAGGAGCCTTCCTCCTCCTGCCTCTGCACTGCAGCAATTGTGGATCCCAGAATAGGTTGGGAGGGACCTCAAAGCCCATCTGGTTCCACTGCCACCATTCCAGGCTGCCCCAAACCCTGTCCAAGGATGGGGCAGCCACAGCTTCTCCCTGTCCTGACCCAGCCTGGGGCTCTGAGTCAGGAGTCAGAGCTGGATAAGGGGCTGGGATAAACCCAGTTTGATATCAAGGGCTCCAGGTCCTTGTGTGACATCCCAGAGTTTTCTTTATCCCAGTACTGAGCTCAGGCCCTTTAATCACCCCCAGATTCAGCCCTGAGTGACCCAGAAGGGTGACAGCCAGGTGGGCACGTCCCTTCCCTGCAGCAGCATCCCCTCCTCTGCTCTTTGGGAGCCAAACCCTGGTGCCAGGGCAGAGATTTCACCCAGCCCAGCCCAGCCCAGCAAAGCCCAGCCCAGCCCAGCCTGTGCTGGCACCGTGGGGTCCCTGCAGTGCCAGGTGACCACGGCTGCCCAGGCACTGCTGGCCTCTGTCCCAAAGCTCCTGGAGCTCAGCTCCAGCCAGGGAAATGCAGCCTGGAGAGCTCTGAGTGCAGCCCTGGCTCTGGGCAGGGATGGAATGACCAGGGCATGGCCTTGCTAGAAAGTCTCACCATTCCCATGGGGCTGCCCCTGGCCAGGACACGAGCCCTGGATGGGAGCCCAAGGAGCCACTGGAGCTTCTCCTCTGGCTCCTTCCCATCCCCAGGGCTTGGCAAGGCCCTGGCTGCTCTCCCTGCTGATCCAAGCACTGCCCAGGGCTGGCACTGAGACCTCCTGGAACTCAGAGCAGCACAGATTTGTCACCTCCCTCTGCCTGGGACACCCCAAGGAGGAGCTGGGGAGCAGAGGAGGGTCCCACTGTTCATTCCCATCGCAGCAGGGAGTGCAGCCCAGCCTCTGCTGGCACACAGGATCCATCCCTGCTCCAGGAAAAGCAGCTGAGGGTGCTTCCTGAGGAATCCTGCACGTCCCAGAGGGATCCTGCATGTCCCAGAGGGATCCTGCATGTCCCTGAGGATTCCTGGTTGTCCCTGAGGATTCCTGCACATCTCAGAGGGATCCTGCACGTCCCAGAGGATTCCTGCACGTCCCTGAGGGATCCTGCACATCCCTGGGAATTCCTGCATGTCTCTGGGGATTCCTGCACATCCCTGGGGAATCCTGCACATCCCTGGGGATTCCTGCACATCCCTGAGGAATCCTGCACATCCCTGGGGATTCCTGCACATCCCTGGGGATTCCTGCACATCCCTGAGGATTCCTGCACATCCCTGGGGATTCCTGCACATCCCTGGGGATTCCTGCACGTCCCTGAGGGATCCTGCACATCCCTGAGGATTCCTGCACATCCCTGGGGATTCCTGCACATCCCTGGGGATTTCTGCACATCCCTGGGGATTCCTGCACATCCCTGGGGATTCCTGCACATCCCTGGGGAATCCTGCACCCACCTCTGCCATCAGCCGTGATCCCGATGCCGCTGCTGCACAGAGCCTGGAATTCCGCTGGGGACAGAGCAGAGCAGAGCCATGAGCGTGGCAGGACAGCCCCCACAGGTTGGGATTGTTCTTTGCAATACTGCATTTCTATTTTAATTTTCCTAGTCAAGAACTGTTATTCCTAATTCCCATCTCTTTGCCTGAGAGCCCCTTAATTTCAAAACTACAATAATAATTTGGAGGAAGAGGGTTTACATTCTCCATTTCAAAGAGAAGCTCCTGCCTTTATTGGCAGGACACACTCCCAACACCCCAACACCAGATTTGGGCATCCACTCTCCATTTTTTGCCATTTTCTCCCCATTCCCACAGCTCTCCACATACAATAGTCCATAAATCTTCCCACCTTTTTGGCCAGAAGCCACTCACTTTGGAAAGGACTATAAAGACACATCCCTGGACCCAAGACCCTCTGAGATGTCCCCAAAGGCCGGATGTTCTATTGGCTGGCTCCATGAAGATTTGTCGGACCATTGGCAGCTATTCCCCCCTGGACCCTTCTCTTTCTCTTTCTCTCTCTCTCTCTCTCTCTCTTTCTCTCTCTCTCTCTCCCCTATCGCATTCTTGGTTTGGCACTCAATAAAAGTGCATTTCTGCAAAGGTAAACTGGTTTTACCAGCTTTTGCTCCCGCCTCACGGCTGCCCCTCTTTCTCCTTCCCTTCTTCCCCCTCCTCAAGATTGGAACCGGCTCCAGAGGAAACGGATCTGAACCTCGGAGAGTGCCTCTGGAAGCTTGCCAAAGAAGCTCTGCTGCCCTTCCCAGCAAAGATCTCCGAGTTTGTCTCTCTCTCTTGGTGAAATTTGTTTTGTTCTCCATCTGGGTCTGACTGGGAAGTGTTTTCTCTTGTGTTTTGCTAATAAATAAGTTTTTCCACTTTCCCCCTGAGGAGAATTCATTCTGAGTTCTTTGGGAGGTTTTTCCCCTTAATTTGTCCTAAACTTGGACAAATCATTTTGGTGGCCCGTACGGGGAGGGGCCGCCACACCGCCGGCAGCTCCATGGGGGAGGGCAGGGAGAGGAGCTAGTCACAACATCAACATCAACCCAGAACATGTCCCCCGTGTGTCTTTTGCACTCTGAGATTCCTAAAATAAGAACCTGTCCCCACCCCCGCTCTAACTGGAGCGTGCCACCCCGGGGCTCACCCGAGTTCTTGGCGGGGCAGGGCTGGCAGGGCTCCCCGAAGCCGTGGTCGGGGTTGGCGCAGCAGCACTCGGACTTGGTGACGGCGCCGGGGAAGGGGCGGGCGCAGGAGCCCTTCTTGATGCCCCCGTAGCAGGTGCTGCGCATGTGGGTGTCCACGCAGACGCGGCCGTCCACGCCGATGGCCAGGCCCCCCAGGCACTCGCAGCGGAACGAGCCCTCCGTGTTGATGCACCAGCCGTTCATGCAGATCCCCGGCGTCTCGCACTCGTCGATGTCTGCGCAGGGACAGGGACAGGGACAGGGACAGGGACAGGGACAGGGAGGGGAGGGGGGTGAGCTCGGCGGGAGGGACACGTGGGGGGGGGGGACATGGAGAGAGGGGTGGGGACACAGGGAGAGAGGGTTTGGGACATGGGGAGAAGGATGGGGACATGGGGAGAGAAGGTTGGGGACACAGGGAGAGAGGGTTGGGGACATGGGGAGAGGAGTGGGGACATGGGGAGAGAGGGTTTGGGACATGGGGAGAGGGGTGGGGACATGGGGAGAGGGATGGGGACATGGGGAGAGGGATGGGGACATGGGGAGAGAGGGTTTGGGACATGGGGAGAGATGGTTTGGGACATGGGGAGAGAAGGTTGGGGACACAAGGAGAGCGTTGGGGACACAAGGAGAGGGGTGGGACATGGGGAGAGAGGGGTGGGGATATGGGGAAGGGGGTAGGACACAGGGAGAGAGGGGTGGGACACACAGGGAGAGAGGATTAGGACATGAGGAGAGGGTTGGGAACACGGGCAGAGGGGACTGGGGCACATGGAGAAGGTTGGGGACACACAGGGAGAGGGCTGGGGACATGAGGAGAGGGTTGGGACACAGGGAGAGAGAGTTTGGGACATTGGGAGAGGGGACTGGGACTTAGGGGGAGGATTGGGACACATGAATGGGGGGCAGGACACACGGACAGAGGCTCAGGACACACAGACAGGATTTGGGATTCACTCATCTAGGACTGGGATTCACTCACTCATGATTGGGATTAACTCACCCACATTTGGGATTCACTCCCCCACATTTGGGATTCACTCACCCAGGATCAGGATTCACTCCCCCACATTTGGGATTCACTCACCCAGGATCAGGATTCACTCCCCCACAGTTGGGATTTGGGGTCACTCCCCCAGGTTTGGGGGTCACTCCCCCAGGTTTGGGGGTCACTCACCCACGCAGTAGCGCCCGTTGGGGGCCAGCACAAACCCAGGTTTGCAGATGCACTTGAAGCTCCCGTCCTCGTTGATGCACATCCCGTTGAGGCACATGTTGGTGGTGGCACACTCATCGTGGTCTGGGGGCACAGAAAGGACCCCAGAGCTGCAGCCAGACCCTCCAGTGCCCCAAACCCCCCTGTGCCCCACCCCAAATTGTGTGGGAGCAGAGGGGCACAGGGGTTTGGGTGGGACCTGCACGAGCATCAGCTCCCAGCTCGGGGTCATTTCCTGGTCAGAGCTGCATCCCAGTGCTCCTGGAGCTCCTCCTGCTCCAGCCCCAGCCCTGCTGATCCCCTGCACCCCAAATCCCACAGGAGCACCCTCATGGAAACACCTTTCCTGCTCAGTCCTGTCCTGGGGGACAGCTCAGATTAATCCCCAAAGAGAATTGATCCCAGCCCTGTCCTTGGGGAGCACCCAGACTGATCCCCCAGGGGATGGTGATCCCAGCCCAGCCCTGTTTTTGTGGGATACTCAGATTAAAGCCCCCAAAAAGAACTGATCCCAACCCAGCCTTGTCCCTGAGGGACACTCCAGATTAATCCCCAAAGAGAACTGATCCCAGCCAAGCCCTGTTCTTGTGGGACACCCCAGATTAAATCCCCAGGGAAGGTGATCCCAGCCCAGCCCTGTCCTTGGGGACACCCGAGATTAATCCCCAAGGAGAACTGATCCCAGCCAAGCCCTGTTCTTGTGGGACACCCCAGATTAAATCCCCAGGGAAGGTGATCCCAGCCCAGCCCTGTCCTTGGGGGACACCCAGATTAACTGACCCCAGCCCAATCCTATCCTTGGGGACAGCCCAGATTAAATCCCCAGGGAGAACTGATCCTAACCCAGCCCTGTCCTTGTGGGACACCCCAGATTAAATCCCCAGGGAAGGTGATCCCAGCCCAGCCCTGTCCTTGGGGACAGCCCAGATTAATCCCCAGATGAAGTGGCCCAGGCCAGCCCCCGAGGCTCACCCACGCAGTTCTTGCCGTCGGGGGTGATCTCGAAGCCGGCGTTGCAGATGCACTGGAAGCTGCCGTCGGTGTTGACGCAGCGCCCGTTCCTGCACATCACCCCGTTCATGATGCACTCATCAATGTCTGCAGGGAAACCACACACAGTGGGAGCAGCCCCAGCTCAGCATCCCCCATGGGAAACCCAGGCAGGTGCCCTCAGACACAGGAATTCCTCCTCAAAAATCCCACTTGGGAAAATCAGAATTTTTCACACTGCCAGGCAATGGGGGAGCCTTGGGAAGACGCTTTGCCAGGAAGGGAGAAAACAAAAATTTCAAAGTTTGGGCACTGCCATGGAAATCTGCCTTTGCTTGCTGTTCCCATGGTGGAACATTCCCTTCCCATCCCTGTTTTTTGGCAGCTCCTCACTGCAGGACAGCCTTGCTGGAAATCCTGCATCCACACCAGTATGGCCCAGAACCCCAAATTAAATTCTCCCAACAGAATTCTGCTCCTGGGGAGGACTCTGCAGGTCCCCTGATTGCCACCAGAAAATTTTAAGGAAAGCCAAGGCAGAGGAAACCTCTGGACAGATCCCATCCCACACCTGGCAGTGCTGAGGACTCCTCACTGCATTTCACCCCACAACCCTTCCGTGGTGCCAGGGGCTCTGCTGACCCCTCTGCCACCCCTGCAGCCCCCCAAAAAGGGGGGGACAGCCCTTACCAATGCAGGCCTGCTTGGTGGGGGTGCTCTGGAAGCCCTCGTGGCACTTGCAGTGGTAGGAGCCCGGGGTGTTGACACAGTCACCGTGCACGCAGGGGCTGCTCGAGCACTCGTCCACATCTGCAAGGGTGACAAAAAACCCCAACTGTGAGGGACCAGCAAAGCCCAGGAGTGTGGGAGTCCAGGGCATTCCCCTGGCATCCCTGGGGATGGAAAAACCCCCCTGGCAGGCCTCTCAGAGACCCCAGAATGAGACCCAGGTGTCTCAAGGGCTGAATTTAACCCCTTGGGAAAATCTGCCAACATTGCAGGAAGAATTACAAGTCACAAAAATAAGTAAAGTGTAAATTAGAGGTTAGAATGTAGAATAAATAGGTTTTTGGATGGTTTATACTAAGGGCCATGTGGCCAGCATGAGGATTTGGGGCGTGGTGTGCCCCTTCCTCCTTCTTCTCTGTGCCATCCATGTTGGATGGAATGCTGGCAGCCACAGATTGGATGGGGACAAAACTGGACAGTGTAATAAGGTTGTGCTGTATTGGAAAGTGATTGTAAATATTGAAGATGTAGATTAGAGTATAAAAGATAGGTCCTGCCTCTCCCAGCAAAGCATTTGGTCATGGTCACCCTGCAGAGCAGGCCTGTGTCAGCCTGGCTGGGACACTTTGTAGATAAGATATAATAAACAGCCATGAGAAACAACAGAAGATCCTCTCCTGCAGTCTCCCTTCAGCGGCTTCAGAAAAACCCTGAACCCCAAACCACCTCCATGTCCACCCCAGGAGGTCTCACGCCTCAAGAGACGCTGGGACAGTGACACAGGAGCAGCAAAAGCAGCCTGGAGGAGCCCTGGGAGCAGCCCCCAGTGTCTCACCGATGCACTCCCCTCGCACGTCCTGCTTGTAGCCCATGTTGCACTCGCAGCGGTAGCTGGACGGGGTGGGGATGCAGCGCCCGTTGAGGCACAGGTTGGTGAAGTGCTTGCAGATGTCGATGGTCTGGTTCAGGGTGGCTGTTCCTGGGGGCACAGGGAGGGTGGGGAGTGCTTGGGTGAGACACAGGCAGCGTCACAGAGCCCTTGGTGTCCCCAGATCTCAGGATGGTGGCAGTTCCTGGGGCACAGGGAGGGTCACAGAGCCCTTGGGTGAGACACAGGCAGGGTCACAGAGCCCTTGGTGTCCCCAGGGTTCAGGATGGTGGCAGTTCCTGGGGCACAGGCAGGGTCACAGAGCCCTTGGTGTCCCCAGATCCCAGGATGGTGACAGTTCCTGGGGCACAGAGCCCCTGGATGTCCCAGGAACTCTCTGGGGGATGTCAGAGGGGTCCAAGGTGAGGAGCAAACCCAGCTGGGGAGGGTGAGACCGAGGAGGGGATGGCAAAGCTCCGTTCCTGTGAGGAGCTTTTGGGAACCTATTTGGGAACCAGGGAGATTTTCCAGAGCAGAGCCAGCCTGGATCTGTGTGTGGAGCCAGGACACTCCCTGTGCCAGCCCTGGGGAGCACCCCTGCCCCAGGGCCAGGCTGGGCCCAGCTAAACCCGGGATTACCGATGCTGGAGCTCCCTGCCCCAGGGCCAGGCTGAGCCCAGCTAAACCCGGGATTACCGATGCTGGAGCTCCCTGCCCCAGGGCCAGGCTGAGCCCAGCTAAACCCGGAATTACCGATGCTGGAGCTCCCTGCCCCAGGGCCAGGCTGAGCCCAGCTAAACCCGGGATTACCAATGCTGGAGCTCCCTGCCCCAGGGCCAGGCTGGGCCCAGCTAAACCCGGAATTACCGATGCTGGAGCTCCCTGCCCCAGGGCCAGGCTGAGCCCAGCTAAACCCGGGATTACCGATGCTGGAGCTCCCTGCCCCAGGGCCAGGCTGGGCCCAGCTAAAGCCGGAATTACCGATGCTGGAGCTCCCTGCCCCAGGGCCAGGCTGGGCCCAGCTAAAGCCGGAATTACCGATGCTGGAGCTCCCCGGGCCCATCCCGGGCAGCCCCGGGATCCCGCCCTGCCCGTTGGCGCCGTTGGGGCCGATCCCGCCCGGCCCGTTCAGCCCCGGCCCCGCCCCGTTGGGACCGAAGTTGGGAATTCCCGGGAAGTTCCCGGGGAAGCCTGGAAGCACCGGCAGCCCCTCGATGCAGAGCCGGCGGTACTCGTCTGAAACGAGACGGAATGAAAAACAAAACACAAAACAAAACAAAATAAATAAATAAAACATAGCAAAATAAAATAAAGCAAAACAAAAAACAAACCACAAAACACAACAAAATAAATAAAACAAATCAAAACAAAATAAAGCAAAACAAAATAAAGCAAAACAAAAAAAAAAACCAAAATAAAAAAACAAAATAAAACAAAACAAAAAACAAAACACAAAGCAAAACAAAACAAAACAAAACAAAAAACAAAGCAAAACAAAACAAAATAAATAAAACAAAACAAAATAAACAAAACAAAATAAATAAAACAAAACAAAATAAAACAAAACAAAATAAAACAAAACAAAATAAAATTAAAAAAAAACAATTAAAAAAACCCGAAAAACAAAACAAAAAACCAAAACAGAAAACAAAACAAAAAACAAAACACAAAGCAAAACAAAACAAAATAAAACAAAACAAAATAAAACAAAACAAAATAAAACAAAACAAAAACCAAAACAAAACAATACAAAAAACAAAATAAAACAAAAACAATAAACAAAACAAAACCCCTGGGTGTGGCTCCACCCCTGGACGTGGCCCCACCCCTGGGTGTGGCCTCAAGCTGTGCCAGGGCAGGCTCAGGTTGGAAATCAGAAAAAATCCTTGATGGGAACGGTGCCTTTGGCAAAGGAGAGCCCACCCCCAAAGGGGTTTATGAGCCATGGGCAGGTGGCACTTGGGGACAGGTTTGGTGGCACTTGGGGACAGGGTTTGGTGGCACTCGGCAGAGCTCTGGGACAGCTTCTCCAGGCTGACGGGCCCGTTTTGGGGTTTGGGGGTTTGGGGGGTTTTGGGGTTTTGGGGTTTTGGGGTTTGGGGTTTGGGGGTTTCGGGGTTTGGGGGTTTGGGGTTTGGGGGTTTGGGGTTTGGGGGGTTTGGGGGTTTGGGAGGTTTGGGGGTTTGGGGGTTTGGGGGTTTGGGGGTTTGGGGTTTGGGGGTTTGGGGTTTGGGGTTTTGGGGTTGGGGACACTCACCCGAGCCCCGCACCGGGCACATCTCGGGGGTCTGGCCCATGGCCCAGCAGCGCCCCGAGTCACAGCAGCACTGCATCCTGCTGGCCTGGCCTGGAATGTCACCCGCACAGCGGCCACCCAGCAGCGCCGAGAAACACGTCCCCAAACGCTGGTCTGGGGAGGGACGGGCACGGGGACACGGACAGGGACAGGGACAGGGAGAAAGGGACAGGGAGAAGAGACAAGGATAAGGGATAGGGACAGGGAGAAGGGACAGGGGACAGGGATAAGGGATAGGAATAAGGGAAGGGAGAAGGGACAGGAAGAAGGACAGGAATCAGGGACAGGAGAAGGGACAGGGAGAAGGGACAGGAATAAGGGACAGGGAGAAGACACAGTCACAACGTGCCACCAGCACCCTCCCAGCCAGCTCCCCATGGAATCTCTCCCAGCCTGTCCCAGTGGGGACCCCTGACCCCAAGCCTGGCCCTGCTGGGGGGTTTGTGGCTCCTGGCCAAGGCTCCGAGGGTCTCACACCCAGCAGGCTCCACCTGGCACCAACCCCTGCAGGGAAACCTGCAATCCTCCCCTCCTTCCTCTCCCACCTTGGATTTTTTTCTCAAGTCGATTAATGAGGGGGAAAGTCTCCTGGGATGTGGCTGCCACTTCCCGGGAATGTAATTGGAATTAATTGCCTGGGGCTGTTTGATCTGTGGGCTGTGGGTTCTGCCCCCAGCCCAGCCCAGGGACCTGCAGGGGACGGTGACCCCAGTTCAAAGCAGCAGCTCCTTCCTCCCCCACCCTGCCCTGAGCTGCATCCAGCAGGAATTGCTCCTTCCAGGAATCCCCATCCACCAAAAACACCAGCAGAGAGAAAGGCAGGGCTGGAGAAGGGGAATGTGAACACAAAACTGGATCAGCTCCTAATCCTGAGGAAGGGGGGAGGAGAAGCCGTGGGGGGTTTTGGGTCCCAGTTTGCACAAAACCCCAGGGAAGCAGAAAGTGCTGGAGGAGAGAGGGGAGGGGAAATTCCAGATGGGATTAGAGGAGCTCAGAGGTGGCTCAGGGGGGTGACAAGGGTGGCAGAGCAGGAGGGGAAAATCCCAATAAAATCCCAATGAAACCTCAATGAAATCCCAATGAAACCCCAATCAAACCCCCAATCAAACCCCCAGTGAAACCCAAATAAAACCCCAATCAAACCCCAATCAAACCCCAGTGGAATCCCAATGAAACCCCCAATGAAACCCAAATTAAACCTAAATTAAACCCCAATAAAATTCTCAATTAAACCCTAAAAACCTTCACACAAGACACTGTGGTCACCTCCTCTCCCCTCTCCTGATGCTTTAAATGTTTCCACATTATTTATCCATCCCCCATTTTCCCAGCATCTCCCTTGCTTCATTTCATGGGATGTAAACCTGGAACCCTAAACAAGCCCCCAGACCCCCTCGAGCAGAGCTGGCAAAATTTGGGTGCCAGGGCAGCCCCAGCCCAGCAGGAGCTGTGGGTTTTGCCAAACCAAACCCAAAAAGGGAGCTCAGGGAAAAGCTGCAGCACCCAGAGCCAGCTCAGACTCCACTGCAGCTAAACCAGCCCAGGACTATTTTTAAATCTGGGCTTTCTAATTTTATTTATTTTCATTTCTTGAAGCTCTTGGTTTCAAGGCAAGTGGGGAATGTCCACATGAGTCATCCCAGAGCTGTCACACCCCTCTGGGCTCATGGCAAGGGCTGGGAAACAGCAGGAAAAAATCTCATTCCCATTAAAATCTATCAGTTTCCCAAACAAGAGGACTTGGGCTTCATTTTTTAGTCACACTTCACAGTATTTTTTTTTTTTTCTCCTGGAACTAAAACATTTAATCCTGCTCCAGCATCCATGGCTAGAAAAGAATTTGGAGCTGCTAACGGGGAATATCCCAGATATTGGGAGCAGGAGCTGGTTCAGTGGGAGGAGCTGGAGCAGAGTGAGCATTTCCCAGCCCTCCCCAGCCCCCCAAAGGCTCTGTGGGCACCCCCAGCCCCCCAAAGGCTCTGTGGCCACCCCCAGCCCCCTCAAAGGCTCTGTGGGCACCCCCAGCCCCCCAAAGGCTCTGTGGCCATCCCCAGCCCCCAAAGGCTCTGTGGCCATCCCCAGCCCCCCCAAAGGCTCTGTGGCCACCCCCAGCCCCCCAAAGGCTCTGTGGCCACCCCCAGCCCCCTCAAAGGCTCTGTGGGCACCCCCAGCCCCCTAAAGGCTCTGTGGCCATTCCCAGCCCCCCAAAGGCTCTGTGGCCATTCCCAGCCCCCAAAGGCTCTCTGGCCATTCCCAGCCCCCAAAGGCTCTGTGGGCACCCCAGCCCCCAAAGGCTCTGTGGGCACCCCCAGCCCCCTAAAGGCTCTGTGGCCATTCCCAGCCCCCCAAAGGCTCTGTGGCCATTCCCAGCCCCCCAAAGGCTCTGTGGCCATTCCCAGCCCCCCCAAAGGCTCTGTGGGCACCCCCAGCCCCCCAAAGGCTCTGTGGCCATTCCCAGCCCCCCCAAGGCTCTGTGGCCATCCCCAGTCCCCCCAAAGGCTCTGTGGGCCACCCCCAGCCCCCCCAAAGGCTCTGTGGGCACCCCCAGCCCCCCCAAAGGCTCTGTGGGCACCCCCAGCCCCCCAGAGCCCCCCTGGCTCACCCAGGCAGCGGGAGCCGTCGGGGCTGCTGCTGAAGCCCCGGGGGCAGGAGCACACGTAGCTGCCCACGGTGTTGGTGCAGTCCCCTCCATCACACACCCCGGGCATGGCCCCGCACTCGTCCACGTCTGCAGGGAGAGAATCCCAGGAAAAACAGATAGAACATCCCCTTTACCTTCTAAATCCCATCAAAACCATATAGAACATCCCCTTTACATTCCAAATCCCATAAAAACCATACAGAACCTCCCCTTTACATTCCAAATCCCACAAAACCATACAGAACCTCTCCTTTACCTCTGAATCCCATTCCTACAGAAAACCAGGAATCTCTGAATCCCATTCCTACAGAAAACCAGGAATCTCTGAATCCCACTCCTACAGAAAACCAGGAATCTCTGAATCCCACTCCTATGGAAAACCAGGAATCTCTGAATCCCATTCCTACAGAAAACCAGGAATCTCTGAATCCCACTCCTACAGAAAACCAGGCAATCCAAGATCTTCAAACTTTTTTTTTTTTTTTTTCCCCTTGAAAACCGCAGGACAGAGCAGGGCAGGAGCTCCAGGGCTGCAATCCTGAGCTCAGGGAAGCCCAGCCCTGCTCTCTGTTGTCCTTCCAGCCCTTCCCCTGCACATTTTCCTCCTCCTTTCCCCCCGTGGTGCCCTGGAGCTGCTGGGGCAGAGCTGCCCGTGGGTTCATTCCCCCCTCATTAACAGCCAGGGCTCCTGCCAGCTCCAGCCTGGCTCCTGCCCCCTTTTCCAACCTTCTGCTGGGGATGGAAGCAGGATTCTGCTCTCTGCTGCTCAGACAATGGCTGGATTCAAGGCAAACGTTGATTTTGGAGCAGGATTTGGGTTGGAATTCAAAATGCTGGAGAAGCCAAAGGCAGCAGAGGAGCTGGGGGAACCCCACATGTGCTAAAACCCCAGGATTTTATAGAAAAACTCCCCAGGGGCTGTGGGTGCAGCACCAGGGACTCTCTGCTCTCCACAGAGGGGGATTGGAACCTCCAAAGCACAAAAATCCAGGGAAAGCAGCTCTGGATGGAGCCAGACAAGGAGCTCCTCGGAGGGGTTTTGTGAGGAAATGGAAAGAAAGTGGTTTTGGGGCTCCATCCATATTGAAGAGTATGAAAAAGTCTTTGTTTTCCAGAGTGGAAAACTCTGGGAAGGTCCCTGTGGTGCAGGAACTGCAGGAAATTCAGGATTTTGTGCCCTGGTGACAAAAGCCTGGCCTGTGGGGACATAAGGAGCACCTCACTTGTAAAGGGGTGAGAAAAAAAAAAAAAAGAAAAAGAGATTTGGAATCCCAGGATTTGTCCCCTCTGGCAGAAAATCCTGGAGAGGCCAAAAATGGGCAAATCCTGGTTCAGGCTGTTGCACACAACTTGTCTGGAGCCTCCCACTCCCTCCCCTGGGGTCTCTCCAGGGATTTTTTGTTCTCTTATCACCCTGGATGGGGTTTGGATGCACCCCTTGGGAAACATCCTGGATGAGGCCCTGGCATTACCTCACTGATAGCAGAGCTTGGCCTTTGTCCTGCAGCACAGGAAGGGCTGTTAAAAAGTGAAATTCTTGGCAGAGAAACCCTGGAATTATGGCAGGAAAAGCTTTGTCCAGCCAGCGATTCCCCCCTAACTCCACACACGGAATTGTTCCCTCCGGTGTCATTTTTCCGGTTGCTTCCAGGATAAATTTAAAATGCCACAGCCCCCACTTTGCTGTGATTTATGGGCCCAGGGCTCTGCAGCAGCAGGATGTGTCTGAGTTCAGCTTTGATGTTCCCTCTCTCCACTTTGCACCAGGAATTTTTTTCTGTCCTCACCAATTTTCCTCCCGCCGTGTTCAGAGCTCAGCTGGATCCAAACCTGCCCTTCTCCCCAGGCTCTCATTCCCTTCAAACCTCACCAGAACCTGCTTTTTTTTTTTTTTTTTTTTTTTTTTCCACCATAATCCAGAAGTGGGATCAGTTAATTCTTCCCTAACCCGACAATTCCTGCCCTCTTTGCTCATCTTTCTGCACGACACAAACTCAATTTTTGGTGCTTCCCAAGCTGACCTCGTCCCCAGCAGATTTTAGGGAGCCCTCCCCTCCCCAAACCCAGCCCTGCCCTGTTCCCCAGCCTGCTCAGAAAAGGAGCAGCAGCAGAAATTCTCATCATCCCTGGAGCTGCTCAGAATACAATGGACAATGGGATAACACCCTCTGGAAATGTCCCATCCCTCGGGGCTGAGCCTGGAACGGAGCAGCCCCAGCCTTGGAGGAGGTTCAGCTACAAATCCAGGCTGGATTTTTATTTTTTTTTTCTTTCCTCATTTCATGCCCTTGTTTTTTGGGAAGGAAATCAAAACCCCTCTGGCTGGAAATGGGATCCAGCCTGGCATGGGAGCTCTGTCCCATCCCCACCTTGGAAAAACACAGGATTTACATTCCCTGGGCCCTTGGGAAGGGGAAGGTGCTGGCAGAGCCGGGGGTGGAGCCTCCCTTACCTTCACACCTGTGGCTGGTCTCGCTCTGCTTGTGCCCTGCAGGACATTTGCACTCGTAGGATCCCACGGTGTTGATGCAATTCCCACCTTGGCAGAGGCCGGGGATGGCCTGGCACTCATCCACATCTGCAGGGAGGAGCAGGGAGTGAGGATCCCAGTCCCTGGGATTCCCTGTGCTGATCCTGGGATCCCAGAGATTCCCTGTGCTGATCCCAATCCCTGGGATTCCCTGTGCTGATCCTGGGATCCCAGAGATTCCCTGTGCTGATCCCAGGGATTCCCTGTGCTGATCCTGGGATCCTTGGGATTCCCTGTGCTGATCCCAATACCTGGGATTCCCTGTGCTGAATCCCCATATCCCATATCCCATATCCCATATCCCATACCCATACCCATACCCATATCCCATACCCCATATCCCATATCCCATATCCCATACCCCATATCCCATATCCCCATATCCCATACCCCATATCCCACATCCCATACCCATATCCCCACCCCATATCCCACATCCCATATCCCATACCCCATATCCCATATCCCATATCCCATACCCCACACCCCATACCCCACACCCCATATCCCATATCCATATCCCATATCCCATATCCATATCCCATATCCCATATCCCATATCCCATACCCCATATCCCATATCCATACCCCATACCCCATATCCATATCCCATATCCCATATCCCATATCCCATACCCCATATCCCATATCCCATACCCCACACCCCATATCCCATATCCCAGCACTGACCCTGGCAGGCGCCCGTGCGCACGTTGGCGATGAAGCCGCGCCGGCAGGGCTGGGGCTGGGCCGGGCACCCCATATCCATATCCCATATCCCATATCCCATATCCATATCCCATATCCCACACCCCATATCCCATATCCCATAACTGACCCTGGCAGGCGCCCGTGCGCACGTTGGCGATGAAGCCGCGCCGGCAGGGCTGGGGCTGGGCCTGGGCCGGGCACCCGATATCCCATATCCCATATCCCATATCCCATATCCCATACCCATATCCCATATCCCATATCCCATATCCCATACCCATACCCCATATCCCAGCACTGACCCTGGCAGGCGCCCGTGCGCACGTTGGCGATGAAGCCGCGCCGGCAGGGCTGGGGCTGGGCCGGGCACAGCTCGCAGGGGTGGCCCCAGGCGCGGCCGATGCTGGCACAGCAAAGGCTCTTGGTGCACACGATGCCGCTCAGCTGGCCCTGGCACATCTGGTTGTTCACCTGGCTGAAGCACGGCCCGGTACGGTAATCTGGGGGGGATGGGGAGTGAGGGTTAGAGCTGCTGGGGGATCCTGTACAGGGAATCTGGGGGATGGGGAGTGAGGGTTAGAGCTGCTGGGAGATCCTGTACAGGGAATCTGGGGGGAACAGGGAGATCCTGTCACAGGGAATCTGGGGGAATGGGGAGTGAGGGTTAGAGCTGCTGGGAGATCCTGTACAGGGAATCTGGGGGATGGGGAGATCCTGTCACAGGGAATCTGGGGGGAACAGGGAGTGAGGGTTAGAGCTGCTGGGAGATCCTGTACAGGGAATCTGGGGGATGGGGAGTGAGGGTTAGAGCTGCTGGGGGATCCTGTACAGGGAATCTGGGGGAATGGGGAGTGAGGGTTAGAGCTGCTGGGGGATCCTGTACAGGGAATCTGGGGGGAACAGGGAGTGAGGGTTAGAGCTGCTGGGAGATCCTGTCACAGTAATAAATGCACTGGAATTATGGTATTGTCATAGGTATTGTATTAGAGATGTATCCTGGGATTCTGAGATTCTGGAATTGTCAGACTCTGTGATTCTGGAATTCCCAGATTCTGAGATTCTGGGATTCTCATACATTGGGATTCTCGAGTTCTCAGACTGGGATTCTGCGATTCTGGAACTCTCAGACTCTGGGATTCTCAAATTCCCAGACTCTGGGATTCTGGGACTCTGGCATTCCTGAATTCTCAGACTCTGGGATTCTGGGATTCTCAGATTCTGGATTTTTCGAATTCTCAGACTCTGGATTTTTTAATTCTCACACTCTGGGATTCTGGGATACACAGACTCTGTCTCATGATGAATTTCTGCACTTTAACCCTCAAACACCTCCTGGCAATTTCAACTTTAAACCCCAGACACTGCAGGAACAACCAGCAGATTTCCCATTCCCAATTAGGATCTTCCCATCCCTTAAACCCCAAAGGATCTGAACCCAATTTTTCTGCAGGGTTTTGCCCTCAGGAATGTGGGTTTGCCACTGCCTGGGCTCCCGTGACCTTTGCTGAGGGATCTTGGCACAGCAGGAAGCAAAATCCTTCCGTGGGATTTTTGCCTCAGCTGGGCAGGGGTGGTGGCACTGAAGTGTTTGATCTGTGGCTGGGAAATAAAAACAAACCTTGGAGCACGTCCTGGCCAGCCCAGAAAGTTCCCCATGAAGTGTCTGAGCAGTCAGGTGCTGGTCAGAGCCTGGCTGAGCTGGGCTCAGGGAATTTCCAGGCTGGAATTAGGCAGTAATTAGGAACTGCCCTGACCCCAATTCCCTGCTCCAGGATTAACCCCTGCAGGGAAAGGTTTGGGTTTGATGTGTGAAAATCCAAAAATCCTCTGTGGAGGGGGGTGAGAGCACTGGGAGCCCCAGGTGTCCCAAAATCCATGGAAAACACCCAGGAAATCCTCCTGGCTGGGAAGGAATCAATTAGCAAAGAATTCCTCATTTGCAGCTTCATGCTCCCTCTGATTTGTGCTCTGGAGCTGTTCGGACTTGAAAATCAAAGCTGAGAAAATTGGGCTGTGGATGGAAAATTGGGATGTCACCAGGAGGCTGAGAGGAGGATTTGAGAGGGAAAAAGGAATGGTGATGGCACCTCCCAAAAAAGCTTTTTGGGAATCTGACCAGAAACGTGAACCATGGGCAGTTACCAAATAATGATCTTTTTTTTTTTTTTTTTTTTAAATCCAAATATTCCAAGTTCCCAGACCAGTGGCTGATGTCACTGCAGGGTGGACCCCAAAAAACTCAGATTAATAAACAAAAAAAACCCAAATTGATGCTCTGAACAGAGAGCAAAGTGGCTAAACCTGCACCTCCCACCTCATCTCCCACCTCATCTCCCCAGGCACTGCAGGAATTCCTGGGGAGGGATAATGAATGCGGGATTGGGAGGAGAACACCCCCTTTTTTAGCCCATAATTGCCCAAAATAACTTTTCCTCTGCAGATGACTCCTCTGGAGGGACTGGAGCCAAGGAACTCGCAGTCTGGAGAGCCCTGGCTGCCTCCCAGCCCCAGCTGCTGCTCTTTTTAATGGGCAAATGATTAAATTTTTAATGAGGCACCGGTGAAGTTTTATGCAGGAAATGGGGACGCTTAGGAGGTGTCTGAAGCCTTTCCCAGTCCCTGCATGGGATCTGTGTTCCAGGAATCCTGCAGGACTTGGGCTTTTCCTTGGAAAACCTGGGCTTGCTGCTGCCTCTTCCCACACCTGACAAAAGCAGAGCCCAGTGTGGGATGTGGGGCAGCTCCAGGTAAAGTTCTTTTTTCTTGGGAATGTTTTCAGAATTTCCTGATCAAACCCTCCCCCCTTCCAGAATCCCTCCCTGGTCCAGGATTTCTTGCAGCCCTTTAATGGGAATTTCCACTGGAATTGTCAGGGATTCAGAGCTTGAAGGGTTCCCTGAATCCTTCCCATTATTCAGGATTTCTTACAATCCCTTGATGGGATTGTTCCTGTTGTTCTCCAGGTGTTCTCCAGCCTGGATCCATTGCTCCCATTGTTCCAGGTGTTCTCCAGGTGTTTTCCAGCCTGGATCCATTGCTCCCATTGTTCCAGGTGTGTTCCAGGTGTTCTCCAGCCTGGATCCATTGCTCCCATTGTTCTCCAGGTGTTCTCCAGGTGTTCTCCAGCCTGGATCCATTGCTCCCATTGTTCCAGGTGTGTTCCAGGTGTTCTCCAGCCTGGATCCATTGCTCCCATTGTTCTCCAGGTACTCTCCAGGTGTTCTCCAGCCTTGATCCATTGCTCCCATTGTTCTCCAGGTCTGTTCCAGGTGTTTTCCAGCCTGGATCCATTGCTCCCATTGTTCTCCAGGTGTTCTCCAGGTGTTCTCCAGGTGTGTTCCAGGTGTGTTCCAGCCTGGATCCATTGCTCCCATTGTTCCAGGTGTTCTCCAGCCTGGATCCATTGCTCCCATTGTTCCAGGTGTTCTCCAGGTGTTTTCCAGCCTGGATCCATTGCTCCCATTGTTCTCCAGGTGTTTTCCAGCCTGGATCCATTGCTCCCATTGTTCCAGGTGTTCTCCAGGTGTTTTCCAGCCTGGATCCATTGCTCCCATTGTTCCAGGTGCTCTCCAGCCCCTCAGGCTCTGGGGGAGGGGAGCAGCCCCAGGCTCTCCCTCAGGGGCTCCTTTCTCATGGAATATTTTCTCCAGCTCGTCATTTCCTCCCTTCACCCAAACACAGCCACATTCCTCAGGTTTAACTGTTTGGGCTTCTGCAGAAAGGAGAAATCTGGCAGGGGCACTTTCTAAGGGCAGACATTCCAAGGGCTGGAAAAACACATCCAAAGGAAACTGTAAAGGGAGAATTTCTCCGAGTTTTCCTGCCCTGTTTTTCCAGTGAAGTCTCAGCCTGATGAAACCCCAGAGAGTTTCAAGGAGCAGCTCCTGAGGCACAGGGAAAATGGAGCAGCAGGAAAGGCTGGGAATGGCAGAGCAGGGCTTGGAAAGTCCTGGGAGAACACTCAGGGTCTGGACTTGTCCTGGTTGGTCACTGGAGGGGCTGGGGGGAACTTCCAGAGCTCCAGACTCATCCCAAGGATTCCTTGGGAAACCTGGCAGTGCCCAGAGTCCCTTGGAAGAGACCACAGCTCTTGGATCCTGAGGAAAAGCTCCTGGATCCCAGAAAAAAGCTCCTGGATTCCAGGGGAATACTCATGGATCCCAGGGAAAGGCTCCTGGATCCCAGGGAAAAGATCCTGGATCCCAGGGAAAAGATCCTGGATCCCAGGGAAAGGCTCCTGGATCCCACAGAAAAGATCCTGGATCTCAGGGAAAAGTTCCTGGATCCCATGAAAAATTCCAGGGTCCCAAGGAAAAGCTCCTGAATCCCAATGGAAAAGCTCCTGGATCCCAGAAAAAAGCTCCAGGATTCCAGGGAAAGGCTCCTGGACCCCAGGGAAACAGAGAAAAGCTCCTGGATTCCAGGGAAAAGCTCTTGGATCCCAGAGAAAAGCTCCTGGATCTCATGGAAAAGTTCCTAGATCCCAGGGAAAGGCTCCTGAATCCCAAGGGAAAATCTCCTGGATTCCAGGGAAAAGTTCTTGGATACAGAGCAGATTTGATTTGGCTGCAGAAACAGCCCCAGATTGAAGCCCCATCCCTGGAGCACAGGAGGAGCTGCAAACATCACCCGAGTCAAACTCGGGGCATTTTTTCCTACAGAAATCAGAGCCATGACATCAAAATGTTCATTTTGCTGTAAAACCACGAGCAGCCCTCGGCCTCTGCAGCTTCTCCTCCCACACTGATGTCATGGGAGCTCAGGTTCCACAAAGTCTCCCCCCAGATGTCAGGGGGAGGGAGGAACCTGCTGGAATTGTGTGAGTGCCTCGTGTGTCCCTCTGGAGGGGGGAATTTCCTGGATGAGGGGTGAGGGGGGTTGTTCTGCTCCCAGTACAAAGCAGCCTCTTACTGGAGCTCTCTCAGCACTCAGAAATCCACTTGATTGCAATTGAAAATTCAAATTATTTCTTGTTAGGGCCATAGCAAGGTGAATTCAAGTGAAGCTCTTCAGTAAATCTGGAGTTGCTGCTCCAAATTAATCCTGCTCCAAAATTAATCCTGCTCCAAAATAATCCTGCTCCAAATTAACCCTGCTCCAAATTAACCCTGCTCCAAATTAACCCTGCTCCAAAATCAATCCTGCTCCAAATCAATCCTGCTCCGAAATTAACCCTGCTCCAAATTAACCCTGCTCCAAAATCAATCCTGCTCCAAATTAACCCTGCTCCAAATTAATCCTGCTCCGAAATCAATCCTGCTCCAAATCAATCCTGCTCCGAAATTAACCCTGCTCCAAATTAACCCTGCTCCAAAATCAATCCTGCTCCAAATCAATCCTGCTCCAAATCAATCCTGCTCCAAATCAATCCTGCTCCAAAATCAATCCTGCTCCAAATCAATCCTGCTCCAAATCAATCCTGCTCCAAATCAATCCTGCTCCAAATCAATCCTGCTCCAAATTAACCCTGCTCCAAATTAATCCTGCTCCAAATTAACCCTGCTCCAAAATCAATCCTGCTCCAAATCAATCCTGCTCCGAATCAATCCTGGGCCAAATTAACTCGGGGCGGGGCCTCCTTAATCCTGCTCCTTGGTTTTTTTTTTTTTTTTCCCCCTGGCTTTCCTTAGTTTCCTCTTGTTTTCCCTGGTTTCCCTTGTTTTTCCCTGGTTTCCCCTGGTTCTCCCTGGTTTCCCCTGGTTTTCCCTGGTTTTCCATAGTTTTCCTTGGTTCTCCCTGGTTTCCCTTGGTTTTCCTTGGTTCTCCCTGGTTCTCCCTGGTTTCCCCTGGTTTCTCCCTGGTTCTCCCTGCTTCTCCCTGGTTCTCCCTGGTTTCCCTTGGTTTTCCTTGGTTCTCCCTGGTTCTCCCTGGTTCTCCCTGGTTTCGGGCAGAGCCAGGCTCTCACCTGGCTGCAAACCCCCCAGGATCCCTCCCCAGCCCGGGCTGTGTTTGCCTTGGCAGGGAGGAGCTGTGTGGACACAGCTGCAGGGTTTGTTTTGTCTCTCCCCCAAGTCTGGCTCAGCCAAATCTCTGCAGGCTTTGTGCAAATTCTCCTTCACGTAAAGAATTTTATACAAACGGCCCCAAAGTCTGGCCCTGCCTTTTCCCCTCTCCACACACACACACTTGGATTTTCCAGCCTTCTCCAGAAGTTTCTCTCAGGAATTTCCAGCTCTCTGCTCACACACAGAAAATGTCTGGGTGGATTTGGGAATCTCTTCAGGCCCCCAAGAGGAAGAAAAGTGAGGAGCTCACCAGGCTCTGGGGCTCAGGTTTAGGGGTTTGGGGGAGAAATCTCCCAGAGAGAAATCCTCATCATTTCCCATAACTTAAAGCAATTCCTGTGTGCTGGAAAAAGGCAAGGAGAGGGTTGAAACAATCTGTAACTGCTGCAGAACTGGAGAATTGTCCAGAAAATTGGGGATGTCCCATCCCTGGAAGCATCCAAGGCCAGGCTGGAGCAGCCTGGGATAGTGGAAAGTGTCCCTGGATGGTTTTAGGTTCCTTTCCAACCCAAACCACTCCACAATTCCCTGATTCTACAAAGGAGGAGACCAGAGCAAGGTGAGGTTACTCCAGTGCACTTGTGGAGGCTTTTCCAGAGCTTTTCCTTCTGTGCAGCCAAGAAATGTGAGGCTCCAACCTCAGCAGAGTTTGAGCACAGGGCTCACCTGCACCCTGAGGTCCAGGAGGTGCCTCTGGAGCCCCGGGAATGTTGCACATCCCTGTGGAATTGGGTGGGTTCCTGCTGCCTGGGCTGAACCAGAACCAGCTGCTGCTCCTGTCTCACCCTCTGAACCTCGTGGAAAAATCCCAGGAAAGGGAAGAGCAGCCCAGTCCTTGGGAATGGAGTCACACAGTGCTGGGAGAGCCAGGGGCTGGAAAATCTGGGCATTTCCAGGTGCTTTGATCTCAGATCTGGGAGCTCAACCATCAGCTCCGTGTTTCGGTTTCATTTCAGATCCCAGCCACACCAGCCTTGCCAAAAATCCCATCAGAGCTGGGAGTGTCCATCCAGCAGGAAAGGGAGGAAGTCCCAGCTCAGCCAAACCTCAGCCATGCCCACAGAGCCCAAATCTGCTCCTGCACAAACCCAGCCAGGCCACCCCCAGCCACATCCCGGGCAATTCTCATTCCATGGAGAGAAACCCCGCAGAGCGCTCGGGGCAAAATCCAACAGAACACAGAATCTCCAGATCTGACCCCAGAGTGAAACCAGCCTGGGTTCCCCTAAACCAGCTGGAATTAGGGATGGAAGTGTGGGATTTAGGGGTGGAGCTGTGGGCTCAGGCTCACCTCTCTCGCACTGGGGGCCGGTGAAGCCGTAGACGCAGGCGCAGCGGTTGGGGCCGATGCACCTGCCCCCGTTCTGGCAGCCGTTCTCACACACAGCTGCCAGGGAAAAAACAGAGAATTCCATCATTTTCTGCTCCTGCAGAACCCCCAGCGGCGCTGGCAGAGCTTGGGGTGTCACCCCCAGGGTGTTTGGGGTGTCAGAGGTTGGAGGAGCAGCTCCGTGTCCTCCCACCCGCAGCGAACGTGGAGAAATCTGAGATTTTTAAATTCTTTTTCCTTGGGAAAATTGCTCCTTGTTCCTGCCTGAGCCCCTTTCTGCGAAGGATTTCCTGCCCTCTGGAATCTCAGCTCTCTCAGGTCAGCACTGGGACTGAAGGCAGGGCTGGGATGAGGGGATACCAAGAGGAAAATGCACAAAGGGAAATGTGTGGGGAACAGGGCAGGGATTGAATCCCACGTGCCCAGAGCAAGGAACTGAGGTCTGAGCAGAACCTGGGTGTTCCCTGACCTAAAATAGTCACTGGCTTAAAATATTCCTGGTTTAAAATATTCCTGGCTTAAAATATTCCTGACCTAAAATATTCCTGACCTAAACTTAGTCCTGCTACCCTGAGTTCAAACCCTGCACTCAGGGCTGGAGCCAAGGGAAGATTCCTGGTTGAAATCATGGATTGATGGAATGTCCAGAGAGGGAAGAGACCCCCAAGGACCCTGCCCTGCCCCCAGTCAGTGCCCTGCTCTGATCCCAGTTCTAATCCTGGCTCTGATCCCAGCCCTGATCCTGGTTCTGATCCCAGCCCTGATCCTGGTTCTGATCCCAGCCCTGATCCTGGTTCTGATCCCAGGATCTGGGATGGGATGGGAGGGATGATCCTGGACGGATCCCAGCGGGACGGGATGGGATGGGATCCTGGCCCTGATTCCCAGGATCAGGATGGGATGGGATGGGATGGGATGGGATGGGATGGGATGGGATGGGATGGGATGGGATGGGATGGGATGGGGGTTCCTCATTCCCAGGATCAGGATGGGATGGGATGATTTGCCTCATTCCCAGCATGTCCTGCCAGGCTCTGAGCTGCACGTCTCTCAGTGAGGGCTGCACGTCCCAGCCCAGCCCCGGCTGCTGCTCCAGAGAATTTTCCCAAGCTTTGCTGCTCAGGGTGAAATTTTCCATCTGGAGCCTCCGGCTGAACTTCTGGGGAAGTTTCAGCACTGAGGGATCAGGGGGAGTTTGGGGGAATTTTTCTTTAAAAATCCTCTCTGACTTCAGTGGGAGTGATTCCCACGTGGATGCAGGGATTTGGAATTTGGAAAGCTTTAACTGATCTAATTGATAAGAGATTCTTTCAAAGATATTGTTCTTATTCACTTACTGAAGTCTTCCTAAAATGTATTATATATATATATAATCTATAATTGATATAATGATATAATGATGCAATTATTGTAATGCATTAAATATAATTATAAAATGGTAATATAATATATAGTTATAGAGATGTATAATTGTATATAAAATACACAGGTGTAAATTATATATAATATATTGTGCATATATTATCTCATATATAATATGAGATATATAAATATACTATACATTATATTCTATATTATGAATATATTATATATTAGAATATATAATATATCAATATATTCTATATTATCTATATAGATAATATAGAATATAAAATACTATCTAGATCTATTATCTATATATTATAATAGATTGAAAAGTCTATATTATATTAATATATTATACATCACTCTGGGAAATAAATCAATCCATTAATTATATCTAATGTCTGTGTTTGGATACAGAGCTGTGTCTGTGTTGGTGACAGGAGCGAGCTGAGATTCTGAGGGAAGGGGAACATGGGGCTGATGTTGGGGTGTCCTGGGTGCCCTTTCCCATTCCTGTTCCCATTCCCATTCCCATCCCATTCCCATTCCTGATCCCATTCCCTTTCCCATTCCATTCCTGTTCCCATTCTCATTCCCAATCCCATTCCAACCGATTCCTGTTCCTGTCCCCATTCCCACTCCTATTCTCATTCCCATCCCCATTCCCGTTCCCACTCCCATTCCTGTTCCCATCCCTTTTCCTGTTCCCCATTCCCATTCCCGTTCCTGTTCCCATCCCCATTCCCATTCCTATTTCCTATTCCTGTTCCCATTCCCATGCCCGTTCCCATCCCTCACTCACTCCCCATTCCCATCCCCATCCCCATTCCCATCCCCATCCCCATCCCCATCCCCATCCCCATCCCCATCCCCGTTCCCATTCCCATCCCCGTTCCCATCCCGTTCCCATTCCCATCCCCGTTCCCATCCCCATCCCCATTCCCATCCCCGTTCCCATCCCCGTTCCCATCCCCATCCCCGTTCCCATCCCCATTCCCATTCCCATCCCCATCCCCATCCCCATTCCCGTTCCCATTCCCCATTCCCATCCCCGTTCCCATCCCCGTTCCCATCCCCATCCCCATCCCCATCCCCATTCCCGTTCCCGTCCCCGTTCCCATCCCCCACTCACGCTGCCCGCAGTAGGTCCCGGTGAATCCCTTCTGGCACAGACAGGACTCCTCGGAGCAGCTGCCCCCGTTCATGCACCGCACGCTGCAGCTCTGCACTGGGGACAGGGACAGGGACAGGGACAATCACTGTGGGACCCCAGCTCTGCCCTGGGGACAGGGACAGGGACAGGGATCACCCTGGGACCCCAGCTCTGCACTGGGGACAGGGACAGGGACAATCACTGTGGGACCCCAGCTCTGCACTGGGGACAGGGACAGGGACAATCACTGTGGGACCCCAGCTCTGCACTGGGGACAGGGACAGGGACAGGGACAATCACTGTGGGACCCCAGCTCTGCACTGGGGACAGGGACAGGGACAATCACTGTGGGACCCCAGCTCTGCCTTGGGGACAGGGACAATCACTGTGGGACCCCAGCTCTGCACTGGGGACAGGGAATCACCCCAGGGCACAATTCCTGATGTCTCCCTGTCTTTGACAACCCTGCCACAATGTTTTCTTTCAGGATTTTATACTTTTCCAACATTTTCCCACCCTTTTTATCATTGTTTTCCATTATTGCTCCATTTTCCCACTTTGAGCTGTCAAATCTTCCAAACTCCTCCCTATCAACTCCTCCTGAGGAGTTTGGGGGAGACAGAATTTCCTTGGTGGAGGAAAACCATCAGCTTTAAGATATTTCTCCTCCTTTTGCAAACACAACGTGGCCTCCTTGGCAAGATCCAGTTACTGGGAGAGGGTTTTTTTTAAAGGAATTTGGAAAGAAAAGCACGAATCCTCCATTCCTGCATGTGAGAGCTCAGCTTTCCCACTGGATTATGACCCCTTGGATGTGACTGAGGCACTGCAGGAAAACAATAGCAATAAATAAATCGGGAAGTTTTGTCCTGCTGTGGACACCAAGCTTTAACTGTTTCCTCACTCCATGTTCAAGGAATTTGGGATTAAAGCAGCCCAAAGAGGGAGGAATGCCTGGAACAACAAATTCCTCCTCTGGAAGGTGGGACCACTCCAACTGCAAAGGTTGGAGAAAATGATGGGAAAAGTGGATTTCACACAAAAACCCCACAGGGAGCCCAGCCCTGGCTGCAGGGAGAGCAGGGATCTGGAAGCTGAGGTCCCATCACCTTCTGATTTATCAGGAAATCCCAGACAGGTTTGGGCTGGAGGGGATCTTAAAACTCATCCCATTCCTTCCCTTCCACTGTCCCGGGCTGCTCCAAGCCCTGCCCAAGCTCAGATTGTCCAAGGCTGGCCCTGCAGGAGCCCCTGTGGATCTGGGATGCAGAAGAACATCTTCCAAGGAATTGCAGGGCTTTGTCAGGACTTGACAGGGTAGCAGAGGCCAAAGTCACAGGGAAAGGAGGGAGGGCAGGGAAAGGAGGGAGGGCAGGGAAAGGAGGGATGGGCAGGGAAAGGGAGGGAAAGGATGGGATGGGCAGGGAAAGGAGGATGGGCAGGGAAAGAGGGAGGGGGAGGGCAGGGAAAGGAGGGATGGGCAGGGAAAGGAGGGATGGCAGGGAAAGGAGGGATGGGCAGGGAAAGGAGAAGGGAGGGAAAGGAGGGAGGGCAGGGGAAAGGAGGGAAAGGATGGGCAGGGAAAGGAGGGATGGGCAGGGAAAGGAGAGAGGGCAGGGAAAGGAGGGAGGGCAGGGAAAGGAGGGAGGGCAGGGAAAGGAGGGAGGGCAGGGAAAGGAGGGATGGGCAGGGAAAGGAGGGAGGGCAGGGAAAGGAGGGATGGGCAGGGAAAGGAGGGAGGGCAGGGAAAGGATGGCAGGGAAAGGAGGGATGGGCAGGGAAAGGAGGGATGGGCAGGGAAAGGAGGGAGGGCAGCTCATCCTCATTAACTTTTCCCAGGATTGGATTGGACTGGATTATCCCACAAACGATGGGAAGGGATCAGTGGCTGTGCTGGGATCAGCTGTGGGGTTTTTGTCTCACTCACTCCCTGCCCCACCTCAACCCTCCAGAGCTCCCAAAACATCTTCACTCCCCGGGGTGAGAAACCAAGCAGGAAACGCTGCTCTTTGTTATTCCAGAGGGGCACAGAGGATTTCTTGCCTCTGGAATGCACAATTTGTCTCCTTTTCCACAGAAATCCAGCCCCCAACAGCGAATTCCAGACTGGAGGAGCTCCCCCTCCTCCCCGCAGGCCCGGGAATGCCATGGGATGGATGCAGAGCTCTCGGCATTCCTGGAATTCCTCCCTGATTGCTCCCACATGGATCCTGACTCCCCTCCCGGGTTTGGTGGCTCCAGCACCTTCCCCTCCCCGAGGGCTGCAGGGACCTGGAGCACAACGTGGCACTTTGGGGAGCAAATCCCGGGAATTTCCTCCTCCCAGGCAACCCCTGACTGTGCCTTTGAGGGGTCACTTTATCCCAAAGGCTCCTCTGCAGCTGGGCAGAGGAAAATTAATTCTTGGGATGTGTCTCTCCATCTGAGACCTTAAATACACCAAAATCCAAATAATCCCAAATTATTTCTGCAGGGAAAGCACCCCATTAAATACTCCAAAATCTCGTTTATTTCTGCAGGGAAAGCACCCCAAAACACGGAAAATGTTCTGAAACATGGAATATTTGGTGAGTTCGGGGTAGAGCTGCAGGGATTTAATTCTGGGAGAATAATGGGAGAGCACGGAACCCTGGGGATGCCCGGGAGAATTGCCTCACCTCCAGCGGAGCCGCAGTTGGGGGACAGCTGCCCATTGGAGCAGGTGCACATGTTGGGCCGGGAGCAGAATCCATCCCCGCAGGAATTCCTGCAGATCGCTGCGGGCACACAGGGACAGGGGTCACACCCCGGAATTCACCGGTCACACCCCGGGAATTCACCGGTCACACCCCCGGGAATTCAGCGGTCACACCCCGGGAATTGACCAGTCACACCCCGGGAATTCACCGAGCTGCCTCTGGATTCACCCCTTGGGGAAGGACCTGGGATCCCACCCCACCCATGGATTCTCCAGCTGAAACACTCATCTTAGAAAATTAAGATTTTAGTGACCTTGCTGAAAATAATTCAAAGTTAGAAGTTAGAAGGGAGTAGTTATCTGAAACTGAAATAATTGATTGTCTGTCGTTTGATGTTTGCTCAGCTGCACTTACAATGGGAAAAGACAAAACTAGTGAGCAGATCCAAAGGAACAGGGACAATGCAACCAGAAACCCCTTCTTGGAAAAATCAAACTATCCCCAGAAATCATTTGTATTGTCATTGATAGAAAAGGTCAAGAGTTTGGGGTGAGGAAGACTCCCATTACTTCCTCCTTTTAAGAGCCCTCCCCACAAAAACGACCCCAGACTTAATTTAAGAAGTCAATCAATGCTTAATAGCTATTCAAGCTAATTACCATTAAGATGGGAGGGGCTGTTATTATGAATATGTTTGAATCCTCTGCCAATAAATAAACTCTGTGATCACCTGTGATGTTGCAGTGTGTATCAGAGGATTACCCAGCACTGAATAAACATTCACTTTCTAACTTTAAATTGTTAGAGAGCCTTTTGTCCATCACAGTTGAGTACCAGTATCAGACCAATACTTTTATTTTGGAGAGGATTAAAGGCTGAATTCAAGAACTGGGACCAGTTGGAACCACCCAGGTTTAGCAGGATTAGCAGAGCTGGGAATTCCCAGGAGCTCTGATCCTGAGCTGGAATTCTGAATTCCTTCCCAGTGGGCTGGCAGCTCCCTGGGAGCAGGGAAATGGATAAATTGGATAAAATAATGGGTAAAATGGGTAAAATGGGTAAAATTGTAAAATTGTAAAATGGATGCAGGGATAAAATGGATAAAATAATGGATAAAATGAATACAGGGATAAAATTGGTAAAATGGATTAAATGGATAAAATAATGGATAAAATAATGGATAAAATAATGGATAAAATAATGGATAAAATCAGGGATAAAATCAGGGATAAAATCAGGGATACTCACGGACAATGCACTGGTTCCCTCCAGGCAGAGTTTTCCAGCCAGGACAGCAGTAGGAATGGAACCTCGAGCCACAGACATTTGGGCTGAAAATCAAACAGAGTTTGGGTTTTTTCCCTCTGAGGACATAATTGAAAAGTTTGAAAGTAAATTGAAAATTAAATTTAAAAATAAATTTGAAAATCCAGAGGGTTTCCCCCCCCACACTCAGCTCTGCCTCCTTGGGGATTTTCCATGGATGGATCGTCCCTTCTCACCTTCCGTGCATCTGAAAGGGCTCATTAGCTAATGGCAATTATGCAAATGAGGAGAATGTGACCCAAAGAGCGCTGCTGAGGAAGGACAGAGGGAAAACAAATCAGCATCGCCTTTGTGCTCCTTAAACAAACGCCGGGATCCGAAAATCCCGGAGGGACGGGAATTGCCCTGGATGGCACCGAGCGCTGCCCCCGTGGCAGAGCCGGGAAAAGAAAGAGGGAAAAATGCGGGAAAAGAGGGAAAAATCCGGGAATGGAGCCCTGGGATGGGAAGTGCTGGATGGGAAACCTTGGCAGGGGGAGCCGCTTCCCAAATTCACCGCGGGACAGGAGAACAGGGCAGGGAAGCTGGGATGGGGACAGGACACGGGAAAAGCAGCGGGATGGGGTGAAAAATACCGGGAATGGCACCGGGATGGGGTGAAAAATACCGGGAATGGCACCGGGATGGGGATGAAAAATACCGGGAATGGCACCGGGATGGGGGCTGAAAAATACCGGGAATGGCACCGGGATGGGGATGAAAAATACCGGGAAGGGCACCGGGATGGGGGGGAAAAATACCGGGAATGGCACCGGGATGGGGATGAAAAATACCGGGAATGGCACCGGGATGGGGCTGAAAAATACCGGGAATGGCACCGGGATGGGGATGAAAAATACCGGGAATGGCACCGGGATGGGGTGAAAAATACCGGGAATGGCACCGGGATGGGGTGAAAAATACCGGGAATGGCACCGGGATGGGGTTGCAGGAAAACCCGGGAAAGACACCGGGATGGGGCTGAAAGAATCTGGGAAAGGCACCAGGATGAGGCTGAAAGAAACCGGGAATGGCACCTGGATGGGGCTGGGAAGAGAATCTGGGAATAGCACCAGGATGAGGCTGAAAGAATTTGGGAAAAGCTCCGGGATGGGGATGACGGGAATCTGGGAAAGGCACCGGGATGGGGATACGGGAATGTGGGAAAGGCACCGGGATGGGGATACGGGAATCTGGGAAAGGCTCTGGAAGGAGCTGGGAAGGGCTCGGTCCCGCGGGCGCTGCCAGATCCCAGGAAATGCCGAGAGGGAGGAAAACCAGGGGGAAATCCGGGCTGGGAATCTCTGCAGGATTCCAGGGGTGCTTCTCCCTCTCCTGCTCCAGCAGGAATTCCTAATTCCAAACTTTTGGGGAGCAGCCGCTCTGACAGGGCAGGATGGAACTCCCAGTTCCCACCTTCCCTGTCCCTTTCCTTACTGGAATTTTTTTCTGTCTTCAAGCCTCATCATAAGCAAAATTTATGGGGAAAAATCAAACCCTACAGGAACAGATTCAGCCAATTCCCAACTTTTAAAAAATGGCCACTGACTCCAGGTTTTCCCAACCATCCAGAGCCACCTTTTGCTTCACCAGTGAAAATTCCCCCAAATGCAGGTTAATGAGGATTTCCAGGCATGTCTGCTGTCCATGGAAAAGCTTCTCTAAGGACCAGACAGGGAAGTTCCTTTTGGGATTTATTTGTGACACCTCCCTGCAGCCTTTCTCTCATTGTGAAACTCAAACAAAATGAATTTTGGATGACTTCAGCCTGTGGTTTGCCAGGGACAATGATCCCACCTCTCCAAACCCTTCCCCCAATTCAGGATTCGCTCTGGTTTCGGTCGGTGCTCGGGTTTTTGCTGCGCCCTCGGGATCAGCTCTGACAATGGCTGGGGACAGCTCTGGAGCCCCCCCGGCCTCGTGGGGATCACAGGGGACAAAAACTGGTGCCAGATGCCAGGGTGGGTTTGGGAAAGCATCTTCCCCCCGTCCCAGAGGGATTTGGGATTGTGTCAGGGCGTGGGAAAGATCCCAGCCAGTGCTGGCTTTGGGACCCTCGGTGGGTTTGTGTCCAGATCCCCCAGGCAGCGCTGGAGGGACTCATTTCACACAATTCTCACTCTGAGGAGTCCTCTGCTCTCTCCCCCAGGCCTGGATGTGTTTAATGGGGAATTTGCAATGGAAAAATCCCAGAAAATCTCCCTGGAAAAGTCAGAGGTGCCCCTGTTCAATGTGGGGACAGTGACAAGGTGCTGCAGGGGGGGCTCAGAATTCCTCCCACCTGGAACCCAGCAGAGCAGCTCCTGAGCACTTTTAGGAATGATCTCAAGTCCCAACCATTCCAATTCTTTTTGGTTCTAAGAGCTGGGGTTTAGAGGTGAGAGGTGCTCAATGTCTGTGCCACGAGGAGAAGCCACAAAGCTCAGAACTTCCAACAGAAATGTGGATGTGTGACACTGGCAGCACAAAAATACCCCAAAGTCAGCACGTAGAACCACGGGATCATTCAATCCCAGACTGGTTTGGGTTGGAAGGACCTTAAATCCCCCCCAAACCCAGCCCTGCCATGGCAGGGACACTTCCCCTGGCTGCTCGGGGGATTCTCCTCCAGGGCCTCACCTCCAGGAGATGGAATTAATATTTTTAATTATTCTGATTCAGTTTCATCAAAGGAATGAAGGAAAACAGAAGGAAAGGCTGAGCAGGGCTTGGGTTCCTGCTGCTCTGGGTTCAAGCCCAATAATCCTGATCATTTTCTATTTTATGGTTTTTTAGCAAGGTGGGGGATCTCTAAAATCTTGTTCAACACCTTTGCTGTGTCCATTAGAGCATTTTTTTCCCTTTATTGAGTTCTTCCATCTGAGTGATGGTAGGAAAATCTCCCTTCTCAGTGCACATTTAATTCAACCCCTACAGAGCAGCAAGGAACCTTTTCCTTTGAATAAAACACCAAAAACCCAACAGATTTCCAGGAACCACTTCACACTTTCATTTGGAAAGCAGCACTACCAACTCTCCCTTTTTTTTTTTTTTTTTTCCCTCCTAAAATTCTGAAATAAATCAAGACTTCAAATGCAGCCCTTAAAACTTCCAGACAAAACCCACACAACCTCTGGCAGATATTCCTTTGCCATTCCAATATTCTCCCTCTCCACTCCTGCCAAAAACAAGAGAGCCCAGCCACGGCCAGGGGGCCAAGATCAACCATTTCACAACATAAATCAGAGCCCTGAGGAAAAGTGAGGAACAAAAGTCTCGAGTCAGAGGTTTCCAAGTGCTGCCTTCACGTTGTAGCTGCTGCTGTTTGCAGGATTCCAGCCTGGGCCGTGGGGCTGGGGCAGGAATCTGCTCCAGAGGGGCTCAGCTCCAGCTGCACCTTCCCCAAGGAAACCTGGGGCTCTTTGGCTCATTTGGAATTTTGAAGTGTTCCAATCATTGTAGTTAAAGCTCGTTTTTCTCCCCTCAGTGAGGGGTTCTGGCTGCCTGAAATCCAGGATTGAGTTGAAAAATGGGGAATTTCAGCTGCTGGTGCATCTTAGGAGCACCTTGGTTGGGAGAATCGTGGAATTGTTGAGGCTGGAGAAGGCTTTGAGCTCCTCAGTGCCACCAGCCTGTCCCCAAGTGCCACCCCCAGCTGGCTTTGGAACATTTTTCATTGCTGAGATTCTGCTGGAACTGCCAGGTCAGGGGTGGGTTTGGATGAAATTCCTGCTGGGATCCCCTGGGCCCCTCTCTGAGGACACTCACAGCTCCATCCCTGTGGTTTTTACCATCACCCCAGAGCCAGGTCCAGGTTTGTGTCCCCAAATCCCAACCCCTGCTTTTCCCTCCCCTTCCCATCCCAGCTCAGGGAGATTTTGGAGAATCCTCCTGCATCCCTCAGCTCCAGCATTTCCCTCATGGAATGGAAATTAATTCCTCACCGAGGGGAAAATGAGGAGGTGTCAAAAATCAGCTGGAAGCTGCTCCCTTGCCTTCCCCCCACAATTAATTTTTAATTTGAGAGTGCTGCCCTCAGGGCAAGGGTCCCACAAACTCCCAAAAACCCATTTTCTCACCTGCAGGGCCCAGCTCATAATGAATTTAAAGCCAGAATGATCCTGGCTTGGAAGTGGCAGTGCCAGCCCAGGCAGCCCCTGCTCCTGAAACTGCTCCAGGCTCCATTAAATCAATAATCCCATAATAATCCCAGCCCAATCCTGCCTCAGAACAGGGTTTGGCAGGGCTGGGCCCTTCAGCAGAGGCTCATTTGAAATTGTCTCTGCTCTAATGGGTTTAGGCTGGATTAAAGCCGGGCCTGGGCTGGGATTTATTGCTCCCCCTGCCTTTATTAATTGTTTTTTGGGGAAGCAGGGCTGCATAAGAGGCTTGTTTATTTTGCATTTAATCCCTGCTTTGCATTTATTTCATATTTTCCTCCTTTATTGAAGAAGGCTGGGATAGCAATGAGCTGTAAATAAATAAAATTCCAGCAGAAACTGCCCCCAGTCTTTGCTCTGGGCTGCTGGAGCCTCTTCCCAAAACCTCCCCAAGTGCCCTGGAGCAGGGACAGCAGCAGGGACAGCTCATGGTGGGCACCCAGAGCCCCTGGGAGCAACTCCTCCCTCCCACTCCCATGGTTTTAATGGATTTTTAAAAATTTTTTTAATGGATTCTGGATGATCTTTGAGGTCCTTCCAAGCCAAACCACCCCAGGATTCTTCAGAAGCCACAGGAAGTGCTTTGTGCCACTTGTGGGTGACACTGAAGAGGAACTGAACCAGTGTTTGGGAATTTTTATCTCCCAGAGTTTTAAAAAACTCCCTAAAAATTCACCTGAGTCCCATTTCCCTCTCTGAACTTCTGGTGGGGTTCTGTTCTCCCATCCCATTTGGGGAACAACAGAATTTGGAGATGGAAAGGAGGAACAGACAAGGAGAAATCCCAGGAGAATTGGGGCTGGAAAACATCTCAGAGAAATCCCAACCATTAACCCAGCAGGGGGAGAAAAATGGCCAAAGGGAAGGGAAAAATTCCAGAAGGGAAAGGGGAAAAATGCCAAAAGGGAAAGGGGAAAAATTCCAAAAGGGAAAGGGGAAAAATTCCAAAGGGAAAGGGGAAAAATACCCAAAGGGAAAGGGGAAAATTCCAAAAGGGAAAGGGGAAAAATTCCAAAAGGGAAAGGGGAAAAATTCCAAAAGGGAAAGGGGAAAAATTCCAAAAGGGAAAGGGGAAAAATTCCAAAAGGGAAAGGGGAAAATTCCAAAAGGGAAAGGGGAAAAATTCCAAAAGGGAAAGGGGAAAATTCCAAAAGTGAAGGGAAAACCCAAATCTTGCAGGGCTGGTGACTGATCCTCGAGTCCTTGGATGTGTCTGTCCCTCACCAGGGGAAGGAAAACATTCCTGCCATGGATCAAATGCTCCAGGAATGAGAGGAAAAGGTTGGGAAGGACTTTGGGAATTGGAGTAAAAGGTGTGGGAAGGGAAAGCTCTGAGGAACTCCTTGGGAAATGCAATTCCTCCAGGGGACAAATCAAGCAGAGCTGCAGCAGCTCCAGGAAGGTTTTCCCTGCACTGCCCCACCCTCAAATCCAACCTCAGATCCTCAACATTTGTCCCTTTTCCTCCATCCAGAGCCAGCACCCAAATTTTGGGATCCTCTCTCAGTGCCCAGGGAATCTCCAGGGGTTTGAATTCTCTGCCCAAACCCCCCCTGCACTCCCTGGAGCCAGGCCAGGCTCAGAGCCCAGCCTGGGGCTGGTTTTATCTCCCCAAAAGGGAAAGCTGGGGGGGCAAAGCCAAAGCAAATGTTTGCAGTGGTGTCCTGAGCTGTTCAAGGGGGATAAATGGGATTAAACCTTTACTGGGTGGTTTTGGAGAAGAGATAATTCCACAAAATGCAGTTGTCAGGGTCACCCACGTGCCCACATTGTGACACAAGCCCAGATTCTGACAGATTTTATTGGCATTTCCCCCTTGGTTCATTCCTTTGGCCACTCAGAGAGAAGCAAACCTGGAATTGGGATGGATTTGCTTTTCCCAAAGGGAAATTGCACAGCAGCAAAGGATCCCAAGGCCTTAAAGCAGGGCAGGGAAGATCCCATTAAATTTAAATTATTAAATTTAAATTATTAAATTTAAATTATTAAATTTTTAAATTATTAAATTATTAAATTATTAAATTTGGGAACAATTTCTGAGGTCTTCAAGTCCAAGCTCCCAATGTTGATCCATAACAAAACTTCCCAGAATTGTTCCAAGGCCAAAGGTCCAGCACCATTTTGGGGAATCCACAGGATTTGGGGATTTTGGGCTCTGCAGGAGCTGCCTGGTGCCACCTGAGGCTGCTTCCCAAGCCCAGCAGGACATGATTGAAACAATTTCCCATTTTGGGACAGAGAGGTTTCCAGGGGGAGATCTCCAGCAGGGAAATTTGGCAGAGATTTGGACACAAAGGCAGGGCATGATCAGGAACCCCTGGAGCTGGAATCCCCCCCTGGAACAGGAAAATAAAGATTCCTCAGCTGCTGCAGCTGCAGATTTCCCAGCTGAAATTCCAGATTTCCCTGGGGGAAAGGGGGCACAGGGAGCCACTGGAACTGAGCCAGCCCCAAAATTGGGGGTTGGTGCCCCGAGGGAGGGTTGGAAGGGCACGAGGGGCCCCTCATTTTTGGGATTTGGGCTCTCCAGGACACAAAGGGGTTTCACTGTGAGGAATTTTTCCAGCTGGATTTGCTCACTGAGTGGCCACTGGGCAGTGGTGACCTTCTCCCCTGGGTGCTGGGAACAATGGGAACAATGGGAATATTCATTTCCTTCTGTGCCCACACCAAACCCTCCCAGCCCTTTGCAGGAGCCAGGAAGGAGCAGCAGCCCCTGGGGTGGCAGAGCATCACCCCAGGAGGGAGCTGGAAAACCAAGAGCTGAGCTTGGGAATGAAGAATTTGGGTGCCTTTAGCCAAGCCTGGAGGGAAGGTGGGAATGCTGGGAATGCTGGGAATGCTGGGAATGCTGGAGCAGAGAAGTTTGTTTGGGGTTTTTTTCCAAAAAACAGCTCCAGTCCCATAAATCACAGCCCCTGGAAGGGACCTGGGGATCATCCACTGCAGCCCCCACAGAGAGCTGGGAGCTCTTCTCTGATTTTGGGATGTTTTATCTGAGGAATGAGCGTGGCAGAATTCCTTAGGGGTCATCCCAGGGGAGCTTTGAAAAGCCCAAATCCCTCAAATCCCTGGGCAGTGCTTGGCCCTCTGTTCCAAATCCTTCAGAGCAGGAGGGGAGGGCAGGATGGAATTCCAGGAGGAGACACCTCCATCCCTGGGCTGGAATTCCAGGAGACACCTCCATGCCTGGCTGGAATTCCAGGAGGAGACATCTCCATCCCAGGGCTGGAATTCCAGGAGGAGACACCTCCATCCCAGGGTTGGAATTCCAGGAGGAGACACCTCCATCCCAGGGCTGGAATTCCAGGAGGAGACACCTCCATCCCTGGCTGGAATTCCAGGAGACACCTCCCATCCCAGGGCTGGAATTCCAGGAGGAGACACCTCCATCCCTGGCTGGAATTCCAGGAGGAGACACCTCCATCCCAGGGCTGGAATTCCAGGAGGAGACACCTCCATCCCTGGCTGGAATTCCAGGAGGAGACACCTCCATCCCTGGCTGGAATTCCAGGAGGAGACACCTCCATCCCTGGGCTGGAATTCCAGGAGACACCTCCATCCCAGGCTGGAATTCCAGGAGAGACACCTCCATCCCAGGGCTGGAATTCCAGGAGATGTCTCCATCCCTGGCTGGAATTCCAGGAGGAGACACCTCCATCCCAGGGCTGGAATTCCAGGAGGAGACACCTCCATCCCAGGGCTGGAATTCCAGGAGGAGACACCTCCATCCCAGGGCTGGAATTCCAGGAGGAGACACCTCCATCCCTGGCTGGAATTCCAGGAGGAGACAGCTCCATCCCAGGGCTGGAATTCCAGGAGGAGACACCTCCATCCCAGGGCTGGAATTCCAGGAGGAGACACCTCCATCCCTGGCTGGAATTCCAGGAGGAGACACCTCCATCCCTGGCTGGAATTCCAGGAGGAGACACCTCCATCCCTGGCTGGAATTCCAGGAGGAGACACCTCCATCCCAGGCTGGAATTCCAGGAGATGTCTCCATCCCAGGGCTGCTGCTGCTGCCCAAACCCAGCCCATTTTTGGGGCACTGCCCCCATCCCAGCATTTCCAGCATTTCCAGCATTCCTGAGCCTCTGGCACAGCCCAGCCCAGAGTGGATCCCACGGACACAGGAACGGACACGGGAACTGTGCCCAGGAGCTGCAGCCAGACAGACTCCAACTAACCCCAACTAACCCCAACTAACCCCAACTAACCCCAACTAACCCCAACTAACCCCAACTAACCCCAACTAACCCCAACTAACCCCAACTAACTAACCCCAACTAACAACCAACTAACCCCAACTAACCCCAACTAACCCCAACTAACCCCCAACTAACTCCAACTAACCCCAACTAACCCCAACTAACTCCAACTAACTCCAACTAACTCCAACTAACTCCAACTAACTCCAACTAACTCCAACTAACCCCAACTAACCCCAACTAACCCCAACTAACTAACCCCCAGTCTGCACAGACCAGGAACCATCTTAGAGCAGCAGAGCCGAGCTCAGCCCAGGGCTCCCCTGCTGGGCCTGGGCTCAGCTGGGACACGAGCCCAGATTTGGGAGCTGCCCCAAAGGACTGAGCAAAGCCCAGGAGCAAAAACCCTCCAGAGGGGCCCCGGGGGCAAATCCCGAGGTGGCAACACCCCCAGGGGACAGGGAAGAGCAGGGCTGGGCTTAAACCCAGCTTAAACCCAGCCAGAGCCAGCCCTGCAGGGACACCTCCCACTGCTCCAGCCTGGCCTGGGACACTGCCAGGGATGGGGAATCCAGGAAACCCCCAGCCTGTCTGGGAATTCTGTGCCCACCCTCCCAGGGAAGACAAAGCCATCCCCAGGTGGGGCTGGGGGCTCTGCAGACCCCACAAGCAGCTCAGTGCCCCGATGGGATCCCCCCCCCGTGCCAGGAGCTGCAGATCCAAACCCTCCCCGAGCCCAGGGCGTGGGATCCCGCCAGCCCAGCTGTGCTGACACCCCCAAAATCCGCCCCAGCAGCGAGCCCAGAGCCCCAACTCACCCTCGCAGCGAGTCCTGGCCCCTTCTCCTCACCCTGCTCGGGGCTCTCTCCTCGAAGGCAGCGAATGTGTCGGGCTGCAGGTCCCCCTGGAGCTGTGCCCGTGCAGGGCTCAGTGCCAGCGTGGCCAGCAGCAGCCTGGCCAGCCACAGCCCCCCCATGCTGGCCCCCAGCTCCCCCAGGGCTCCGGCTGCCTGCGGGCTCCCTGCTCTCCTTGCACGACCAGGATGGATTTTGGCAGCAGGACCCGTCCTGGGGTTCCTTTTCTGGAAGGGAGAGAAGGGGGAAGAGAAATTTTTAAGGATTTTTTCTGGTTTTGAATTGATCAGCCCCTGCTGGACCCACCCAGCTCCCAGCAAATCTTTATTTCCCAAGAGCTGCAAAGCCAGAGATGCCCAAGAGTTGTGGTTCTGCCTCACGTTTATTTTCCTGGTGGAGAAACAAAGAGCAACCAAAGCCCTCCAGGCAAGAGGAGAAGGTCAGGAAAGAGCAGCTCGTGCTCATGGAGCATCATCCCACAGCTCTGGAGCTCCAGGAGATCTCAGGGGACACCTGAGACACTGACAGCACTGACCCCCCCGGGGACATCGGGGTGTCACCCTGGGATGGGCTGGGTGGGATCAAGGGGGATAAGATGAGAAATCCCACGGGAAAAACTCTAAAAAGGCTCCAAGCCCATCCCCAGGGCCAGCATTCCCAAATTCCCCCGGCTGTGCCCCTGGGGAGCCCATCCTTCCTCCTCCTCCTCCCGGGATGCAGCTCTCACCTCGAGAACCCCAAAATTTGGTGTTCCAGGGATGAGGAATCCTCCTGGATGTGCGGGGTGGGAACAATCTGAGCTGCGAGAGGCCCCGGGTGGGGAAGGAGAGGCCCCCGAGCCACCCCTGACTGTCCCCCCTGCTCTCCCACTGCAGCTTTCCCAGCCCGGCCTCGAAAATAAAATACAAAATGTGTCTGAACAGCAACAAAAAAATCACCAAACCAAAAAAATCCACCAGCAAAAAAAACCCCCTCAAACCCTAAAAATCATGAAAAATAATTAAAAGTTCAATTTCCCTCTCTGCTCCCAGCGTCCCAGCTGGGAATGTCTCAGCTCTGGAGGGCAGGAATTTTTCAGGCTCTAAGGTTTCAAAGGCACAGGGTGAGGAGGAGAGTGGGAAGGGGAAAGGCAGGGCTGGGAGACAAAGAAAAATTCCCTCCCCGCAGCCCCCCGAGCTGAGCCGGGCTCCGCTTATCTCCAGCCACACAAAAGGCGAAGTGTTCCCTGTCCCGCAGCTCCCGAGGAACGGGGGGCGCATGGAGGGGGAAAAAGAAAAAAAAAAAAATTAAAAAGTGGCAAAAAAAAGGTTCAAAAAAACAAAAAAAAAAAGCACCAAAAGTTTCGCACTCCAGCGGTGGAAAGCGAAGGAATTCCAGCTGCATCCATTTCCCCGCGGGGGGATGAGGAGACTGACAAATGATCGATACACGGGACATTCCCGGAGAGCTCGCACACGCATGGAAAAGTCATTTACAGCCGCCAGAGAGCCGCAGCTTCAATGGAATCAAAGACTCCAAAAAGTTCTGTGCAGCGCTGAGAAATTCCAGCAAACCCCACTTGTGAGAAAGACACTGAGAGAATCTAAAAAATCAGATTTTAAACCGGTTGGGAAGGAAGCAGGAAAACATTTCCAAGCGTGTGAGTGTGAAATCAAATCGATTAAAAAAATTAAAAATTAAAAAAAAAATAAAAAAAAAAAAAAAAAAAAGTGCAAGACACAATGAAGCAGAGAAAGGAAGCGATAAAGAGAAAGAAATCAGCTGTGCAGCTCCGGAGTGAGGAAAGTGGTGAAATACCTTGGAGTCCTGGAGCTGGGATGTGCCCAGAGCTCCTTTGTTTGGTGGAGCAGAAGGGACTGAAAGGCTCAGCCCTGGGCAGAGCAGAAAAGGTAGAGCCGGATCCGGGGCAGGGGGAGGGCCCGGGCGGTGGGAGTAGCTCAGCCCAACATTCTCCAGCCCAAATTCTCCGAGGAGGGGCTGGGGGAGAGCTCGGGCCCAGCCTTAGGGAAGGTTCCGAGCCCCAGTTTTGGCTGGAGCAGCATCGTTATCCTCGGGGGGTAATTAGGGTTTGGTCTTAATTTAGGGGGAAATGGTGGTGTGGTAAAGCAGGGGGAAATGTAAATTAAAAAGCACTTTTCTGGCTGGTGGTTTTCCTGGTTTTAGTGTAATTTATGTAAAACAATGAAGGAAACTGGATTTTTGAAGGAATAGGTGACCCAGCCCAGGATCTTCACACCCAAAATGACCTTGGCTCCAGAGGAGAAAAACTTTGGGGGTTAAGAAGCATTTTCTCAAAAGAAATTATTTAAAAAATAAAAGCATGATGGAGATATTCAGTCTTTCTTCTGAGGGAGAATGTTGTCAGTGGGGAGCTCAACTCCTCTCTTTGTCTCTGCGAAAAAACAAAACAATAAAACCAAATAAAAACAACCCACCCCATTCTCCTCTGAACTCAGCACCGATGGTTTCCCTCCCACAGCCCCCAATGAAACACAAAAAAATCCAAAATCCTCTCCCTGCCCCGCTCACCCACGGCTGCTCCCAGGGGGGGAAATCCCAAATAATCCCAAATCCCAAATCCCAAATCTGGCTGATGTGCAGCTCCAGGAGCACCAAGCGGGATCCAGAGGGAGACCCGAGGATTCCCCAGGGCAGGCTCAGCCTAATTAACAGCAGCCTAATTAACAGCAGCCTAATTAATAGCAGCATAATTAACAGCGACCTTGCAGGATGGCAGGGGAAAGGGAGAGCTGGGAATGGAGCTGGGCAGGGAGCACAGCTCAGCCAGGAGACAAATCCCAATCCTGTCCCAAATCCCAATCCTGTCCCCATTCTCAATCCTGTCCCCAATCCCATTCCTGTCCCTGTTCCCAATCCTGTCCCCATTCCATTCCCATTCTCGATCCCATTCCTATCCGCATTCCCAATCCCATTCTTGCCCCAAATCCCATTCCCAATTCCATTCCCATTCCTGTCTCCATTCCTATTCTTGTCCCTGTTCCCAATCTCATTTCCATTTCCATTCCCTCTCTCAAGAGTTGGGATATCAGGAATTGGGAAATCAGGACTGGGAAATCAGGAATTGGGATATTGGGAATTGGGATATCAGAAACTGGGTTATCAGGAATTGGGATATCGGGAATTGGGAAATCAGGAATTGGGAAATCAGGAATTGGGATTGTCCAGAGAAGTGAAATTTGGGGTGGCCCAGCTGTGGATTTTCAGTGCCTGAAGGAGCCACAAGAAACATGGGGAAGGACCTGGGACAAGGGACATTCCAGGACACCTGGAATGGTTTTCCAGGGACAGAGAGGGGATTTAGGTGGACATTGGGATGGAATTCCTCCCTGGGAGTGGGTGAGGCCCTGGGATGGAATTCCCAGAGCAGCTGTGGCTGTTCCAGGGTCCCTGGGATGTCCAAGGCCAGGCTGGAGTCCCTGGGATGGTGGAAATGTCCCAGGGCTGGGATGGGATGAGATTTAAATTCTCCTCCAACCCAAACCATTCTGGGATTCTTTGATCTCCCAAATCTGACAAGAGATGGGAATTTGGGTGCCAGCCCTGATTCCTTCACCTCTCTCCTTCATTTCTGCATCAAAGCTGAGCTGGTTCAGCCCCATCAGGGCCTGTCAGGACCCCCTAGCAAAGCTGCTCAGAGCCCCTGGAACTTTTCCATTCCTGCTTTTATTAAAAGTGTCACCTCAAAAACTGCCTTGGCTAAAATTAGCCCGTGCTGCTTCTTCCAGGATGACACAACTGCTGTCAGGGCAGCAGCAGCTCTGAGCCCTGATGTCATCCCAGAAAAAAAATCAGGGAAAAAAAATAAAAATAAAAGCAAAAAAAGCAAACTCAGGCTGCAAACTGTTGTGCTGCAATCCTTGCAGAGAGCATCAGGGAATGTGGGGAGGGAATGCAGCTCTGCCAGGAGACAAATCCCAATCCTGTCTCCATTCCCAATCCTGTTCCCATTCCAATCCCATTCCTGTCCCCATTCCCATTCCTGTCCCCATTCCCAATCCTATTCCCTCTTTCAATCCAAATCCTGTCCCCATTCCCAATCCTGTTCCCATTCCAATCCTGTCTCCATTCCCAATCCTGTTCCCATCCCAATCCCATTCCCAATCCTATTCCCTCTTTCAATCCCATTCCCATTTCCATATCCCATTCCATTCACATTCCCAATCCTATTCCCTCTTTCAATCCCATTCCCATTTCCATATCCCATTCCCAATCCTATTCCCTCTTTCAATCCCATTCCCATTTCCATATCCCATTCCATTCACATTCCCAATCCTATTCCCTCTTTCAATCCCATTCCCATTCCCATTCCATTCCCGTTCCCAGTCCTATTCCCTCTTTCAATCCCATTCCCATTCCCATTTCCATGTCCCATTCCATTCCCATTCCCAGTCCTATTCCCTCTTTCAATCCCATTCCCATTTCCATATCCCATTCCATTCCCATTCCCAGTCCCATTCCCATTCCCAATCCCAAAGTTCCTGTGGGAACCTGAGAGCTTCCCAAGGCAGGGATTCAGTGGGTGAATCCTTGCTGATCCCAGTTCCTGACAGCAGGGAGCACCAGGCAGTGGCTGCCAGGAATTGGGATCATTAATAACCTAAAAATTAATCACTTAATAAAAACTAATAACCTAATAATTAATAATGACCTGCTGGGATGATCCACACTAACCCACTCCTGCACCTTGTCTGGATGCCCTACAAATGTACCCCCAAAAAAATTCCTGAATGCAAAAAACATCCCAAGGGATGCCAGTGGCAGCCTCAGCTCCTCTGGGAATCTCTTCCAGGGAGGAATTCCTGGCTCTGGATTCACTGGGATGAAATTCTGGGCCCATCCCAAACCTTTGGGTTTAGACAGGACCAGGTCAGACCTCAGGGAGCTCTGAGTGACCTCAGGGCTGGGGCAAAGAGCCAAGAGAATTCCCCAATCCTCAAGTGCCTCCTGCAATCCCCAGGGCTGGAGAAAATCCCGAATTTCACCCACACACCGAATTTCACATCACATCACACCGAATTCCATATCACCTCGAATTTCACATCACCCCAAATTTCACATAACACCCCGAATTTCTCATTACACCGAATTTCACATCACCCCAAATTTCACATCATCCCAAATTTCACATTACACCAAATTTCACATCACCCCAAATTTCACATTACACCGAATTTCACATCATCCCAAATTTCACATTACACCAAATTTCACATCATCCAAAATTTCAATCACCCCAAATTTCACATCACACCCCAGGGATGCAGGGCTGATCCCAGGTCCCCTCTGAGGCTCCCAGCCCTGGGTAACATTTCCAGCCCCGAGCTTGTGACCACGGTTGCAAAATTCCTTTTGTTTTCTAGGAATTCGACTCCACCAAGGAGGGAAACCACAGGGAAATTGTTTCAGTGTGTGCTCTGGATTTGGGAGCGGAGGGATGGGGCCGAGGGATGATGTATCACACACGGCTGCGCAGCCAAGAGCTTTAAAAAAACACCCTTCGCTTTAAAGCCGGGAAAAAGGGACTTTTTCCCTCTTTGGCTTGGCAGGGGCTGAGCCCAGGCAAGGCGAGATCAAAGCCAGGAGAGAAATCAAGCCCTGGACATTTATTAAGATTTTATTCATTTAAAAAAAAAAAAAAAAAAAAAAAGCGCCCTGCTCTGAGTGCAGTGGGATTTCAGTGGAACTTTTGACACGGGAGCTGCCCGATTTAGAAGGAAAATCGCCCCTCTCTGCTGCCAGAGAAAGGCGATCCCTCCATTTCCTGCAATTCCAGGCAGGGACACAAACACCTTTCCTGCCCTCAGGTGGGCTGGGGGCACACCCAGCCCCCGTTCCTGGGTGACCCAGGCAGATGTGACCCTCCCCACCACATCTGGCTGCTCCTCACCCCCTCTGCCCTCGCTTGAATTCCGAGTTTCTCCTTTTTTTTTTTTTTTCCGCGGTTCTTTTCCCCTTTGTGAGATCTGCAGCGCACAAGTTGAACTTGGCAGCGGGGCTGGAGCAGATGGAGAAGCCTGGCCCAGCTCCTCAGATCCCAGGAACTCCTGCTCGGTGCCCTGGGCAGGATTTCCAGCCACTCACTGCCTGGATCTGCCAAAAAAAAAAAAAAAAAAAAAAATTATTTATTTATTTATTTTTATATGTATATATAAAGGAGATGGAATTTTCTGTAGGACAAATAATTTTTAGATAAATGAGCTAGAATTTTCTATAGGAAGTGACTTTCAGATAAAGGAGCTGGAATTTTCTATAGGACAAGTAATTTTTGGATAAAGGAGCTAGAATTTTCTATAGGACGAGTGACTTTCAGATAAAGGAGCTGGAATTTTCTATAGGACAAGTAATTTTTGGATAAAGGAGCTGGAATTTTCTCTAGGACGAGTGACCCCATGAGCACCCTCTCCCTGTGGAAGGTGAGAATTCCACAGGAATTTCAAGGGCAAACAGGAGGGAAGTTTCAGGGAAAGCTGGAATATTGACATTCCTTCCTGCAGCTCCATGAATTCACTCTGGATTCTCCTGAAGGTGAGGATGGGGCAGAGCTCTGCACTTGCCTTCCAAGCACATTTTCAAATATCAACATTAAGTTTTAATTTTCCTATAGTTAATTCTTTTATAAACATCTTCTTAGTCTTTGCAGTGGCCTCATTATAATTTATTAAGTATTGAATTTGTGTGAAGAAGAAGCTTGCAAATTTATACCTCACAAACTTACTACCAACACTTCAGCTTGCCTTTAAACCAAATTGCAATAAATTTCTACTTTGTGTTTTTAAAATGATCAATGAACTGCTTCATGAATACAATTTGGGACCATTTCTAGGACCAGCATTTGAACTGTAAAATTTAATTCAATGCAAATTTCCTTTATATATGCAGATAGATAGATAGAAAGATATAGATATATGGATATATAAATATATAGATATAGATATATATTATATATATATATATCTAGATATAGATATATAGATATATAGATATATTAGATACATAGATATATAGATATATTATATATAGATATAGATACATAGATACAAGATATATAGATATATAGATATAGAGATATAGAGATATATAGGTATATAGATATATAGATATATAGATATATAGATATATAGATATAGAGATATATAGGTATATAGATATCTACACTGCTGAGAACATTTGTAGACCCCAAACTGGATGGGTTTTGCACAGGGATAAGGACAGGGATAATAAAAAAGAATGAAAATAAATAAAAAACAGCTCCAAAAGGGATCCAGGCCTGCAGAAAGTCCCTGGTCCCAGGCTGGCAAAGCTGAAGGAGCCACTTGATCAAAACTAAAGGAAGTTTGAGGGATAATTTGATTGCCAGGAGAAGGAGAATGTGGGAAAGGAAAAATCCTTTGGGGACATTTTCAAGCTGAAGCAGCCTGGGATTTGCAGCCCAGGAAATCCTGGATGTCACTGGGCAGAGGGAGGGAATGGGCTCAGGCCCAGGAAAAATGGGTGAAATTGCATTTGTAATCTCTGGGATGTCTGAGGTCACTCTCCATGATGTAATGTCCCCTCTCTGAGGCTCTGTCACCACGCAGGTGTCCCCACACCTGCTGCCTGTGCAGGGATGATCCTTCCCAGTCCCCCATCCCTCCCAGGGCTGCTCACCCCCGTGGAAACAACAACCACAGCACTGCCAATTGCAGCTAAAAATACCCCATTACCCATTTCCCCCAGGCTGCTCCTCTGAGTCCTGCCCAAATCTGAACTCAGACTTCACCACCCAGCCCCCAGGGGTGCCCAAAAATCCAAATAGCATCTCCAGCCAGGCTGAGGGCTCCCAGCAAATCCCTTCTCCTTTTTCCTGGGAATTCTCACACTCATTTCCAGGATCATCTCCTCGTTTAAGGGATGCCTGGTGGGTGCTGCAGGCCCCACAAGGGAATGGGGGGTGTTTGAGCCACCCCTGGGTGAGGCAGGATCGCTCCAAACCCTCAGGAATTTCCAGGGAATCTCCTCAATCCTGCACCTCCACACACACTTTCCACAACGAGCCACGTGGGACAACTCTCTCCTCTTTTTCCACGCTGGAATTTTCCTTTTTTAATTTTTCCCTGCCTTTCCCCCTCGCCGGTCTCCCCCATCTCCATCCCCGCAGGACTGGTGCCTCTCCCGGTGTGCGCAGGTTTCCTGGTGCTGCTCACAGGAGACATGAGTTCATCCAGGCTCCCTCCTCCTTCTAATCATTCCCAGGCATGGAAAAAACCCCCTCACACCCCCGAGGAGAACATAAACATGGACGGGATGTGCAGAGCTTATGGAGACGGGACTATGGGAAACACATGGTTCCAGTTTAATAAAACTCTTACATTTCCAGGGCCTTTTTTTTTTTTTTTTTTTTTTTTTTTTTTTTTGCCTCTTTTCCCCCATTTTATGGCTTGTTACAGAGCTGGGAATAGCAGGGCTTGTTTTGTTGTTCTTGCTGTGTTTTATGAGGACAATGCCTTGTCCAGAGCTCCAGACATCAGATTTTTTTTGGGGGGGGGAAGATAAAGCTTCCGGCAAAAACTCTTGGCTCCAGCCCAGGTCTCCCTTAACTCCTTCTGGGAATGCTCAGGGTCTGACAGCCAGGGCTGGGCCACAGTGGGGTGGTCAAGGAGCCCCAGATGCTCAGAAATATTTGATCTAATCTTGCTCCTTAACCGACTTCAGCCCCTCAGTCGGATTCTTCCACGCTCTCTTTGTGTTTTCCAGAGGGATTTGGGGTGCAGGGGAGGGGATGTGGGGCATGAAGGCACAACTGGATCATAAATCACAGGATCCCAGGATGGTTTGGGTGGGAAGGACTTTAAGGATTATCCAGTCCCACCCTAGAGACTCCTGAGCATCCCTTTTGCCATTCCTGGGTTCCAGCTGCTGGGGGAAGCGAAGGAGTGAAGGAAGGAGGAAAATTTGGGACTGCCAGGGCTTTGGAGGGGAGCACAAGTTCCTCCCTCACAGCAAAGGCTGGATCCACTTTCCCAGCCGCTCATTTGTGGCTGTGCATTGCCCAGGGAAAGGAATCAAAGCAGACACAAAGGCAGGGCGAGCCCAGGGGCTGCGGAGGGAGATGGAACCTGGACTCACAGAGGGACAATATCCCAGCACCTGGAAAATCAGTCCCTGGAGATTTCTGCTCGCTGCCATTCCACGGAGACAACTCCTGCAGGACCTCTGTCCCCCACCCACCCAAGGCTGGTTTTTTCTGCTCCTGTTTGACTCCTGTTACAGGGAAGTGACTCTGCTCATGTTTTCCCCATCACTACAAAGAAGAGCCCTGGAACAAACCCCAAACGCTCAGCACTGCCTGGGAAAAAGGAGAGAAATCCCACAAGGACCCTCCTAATGCTGCAGGAAAAGGACTCAGATCCCATCCCAGCTCTGCTGATCCCCTCAGGATTTCCCTGTCCTGCAGCTCCCCTGGGTCCATCCTGGTCCACCCCAGCCCCTCCTGGCTCTCCTCCTGCCCTCTCCCCTCCTGTGCTGGGCACTGCTGGGTTTATTTTGGTATTAACTAGAAAATCCCATTTTCTGCCAGCAGCTTTGGTGGGATGAGAGGGAAGGGGATAAAGGGAGGGAAGCACCTGAGGGGAAACTGGGGAGCAGGGAGGCTCCAAACCCCAAAAACCACCTGGACACTGGAGGCTGCTGTGCCACAGCAGCATCCTGAGAGAGCAAAGTGCAGGGAAATGGGGCTGAGGCTCCTGCCCACTTCCTAGAACATTCCTGGAACTGAGCAGTGGAGGTGCCGCTCTGCGGCCCCGGCACGTTCCGTGTGTGGGGCTGGGCTCAGGCTCTGCTCTGCTCCCAGCCCAGGACACATTCCAAGGATTTGGCTGCTTCCCCACCTTGTGCTGGAGTCGGGCTCAGCTCTGCTCCCTCCGTGCTTTTGGGATTAAACACAGGAATCCTGCTGGGTTTCCAACAGGCAAAGAGGGATTTGGGATAAAGGATGGAGGGACAGGGCTCCAGAGAGCAGGAATGGGTGGGATTTGGGATTTGGGATGGAATTCCCAGAGCAGCTGTGGCTGCCCCTGGATCCCTGGAAGTGTCCCAGGCCAGGTTTGGAGCAGCCTGGCACAGTGGAAGGTGTCCCTGCCCTGATGATCCTTGAGGATCCTTCCAACCCATTCCATGAGAAATCGGGAATGTGAAAAACACGGGAAATCCAAACCCCAGCCCGGCACAGAGATTGTGAAAGGGTCACTGGGATGCCAGGAGGGGGAGCTGGGACACCCAAAGTGCTGCAGGGACCAGAGCAGCTCCAGAATTTCAGGTTCACAGGCGACAGAGCAATCAAAATCCAGTTGGGTTCAGCGACTGGCTTGGAAACCTCCCAGGCATCTCTGGTTTCAGGCAAGTTGGAAATAAAACAAACTGTTCTGCTGGTATTGAGGCTCCGTGCTCAGACACAGCTCAGCAGCCAGGGAGCCTCAATTCACTGTTCCTGCAGCAGCTCTCCACAGCCCGAGGACGCTGATTAAAGCTGATCCCAGGTTTTGGATTTTATTGTGATGCAAATTGTGCTCAGGCTCGGGGGAGAGGCTGGCTCAGGGTCAGGGGTGGCACTGAGGACACAAACACCGAGAGCCCTCTGAGGACAGGGGGAAATGGGGCACTGGAGCCCGGGAAAAGTCGTGCCCAGTGCCAGGAACATTCCCCGAGATCCATCGCAGCCCTGCCACAGCTCCAGCCCTTCCCTGGCTCCTTCCTCAGCACGAACAGAACCTTCATTCAACATCCCCCGCTCCAAGGTCCGAGCCACCCCTGCAGCTGCTGCCACTGTCCCTCCCTGTCCCCTCCCCATCCAGCACTTCTCCCAACCTAGAGCTGCTTTAATTAACCAGAGCTTCATTAAGGAACAGCTCAGAGCCGCCCCATCCAACCTCTGGGCTCCTCCTCCTCCTCCTCACATTCCATGGGTCACTTCCCTCTTCGGGATCCGTCCAGGGACAGGGACAAGGACAGGGACAGGGATGGTGACGTGTCCAGGCAGCCCAAACAGACGTGGAAATGGTGCTCCCAAGAGGCTCGGAGGAGACACGCCTTGAGAAAGTGTCTGAGAAAAATAAAATAAAATAAAGAAATTATTTATTTATCGTTTATAAATAATAGATAATATAATTTATTTATAATTTATAAATAATAAATAATTTATCCCTGGGATAAATTGGGATAAATCAAGATAAATCAGGAGAAATTGGGATAAGTCAGGAGAAATTGGGATAAATCAGGAAAAATCAGGAAAAATCAGGAAAAATCAGGAAAAATCAGGAAAAATCAGAATAAATCAGGATAAATCAGAATAAATCAGGATAAATTGGGATAAATCAGGATAAATTGTGCACCTTAGCAAAAGAATGGTGAAGGGAATTCTTGGCTCACACTTCAGGAGTTTTTTCCACAGTTTGTCACTGAGAGGGTGGAAAATGTGTCCAATATCTAAACCAAATCTGCATTGTTGTTCCGTGGTTCTGCTTTGGAGGAGCCCTTAAATCACCTCCAGTGAGAGAAGTTTTAATTCAGGTTCTTTATCCAACTTCCCTCATCCACTGAGAGCTCTTTGCAGTGGAGGGAGAACTCACACTGGAGGAAGCTGTTTGGAAAAAAACATAAGAGCTAAAACAGTCCTGGAAATTCTGAAATGCAACCACCACCCACACATGCACAGATGGACACACACTGAGAACCTCCAATGCAGAGGGAAATGGAGATATTTTAGAAATAGCACTGACATTTCCAATGCCAGAATGGTTTGGGTTGGAAGGACCTTAAAGATTATCCCATTCTACCTCTGACCATGGGCAGGGGCAAATTCACTGCCCCAGGTTGTTCCAAAAGGGATGGAGCAGCCACAGCTTCCCTCAGTGTCTTCAGCAAAAATAGGGGTTTATTTGAACCTGGTAAAAAATAAAAAATAAAATAAAATAAAACAAAACAAAACAAAACAAAACAAAACAAAACAAAACAAAACAAAACAAAACAAAACAATAAAATAAAATAAAATAAAATAAAACAAAATAAAACAAAATAAAATAAAATAAAATAAAATAAAATATTAAAAAAAGAAGAAAAGAAATAAAAAAGAGAGATATGAAAACCCAAGAGTTACAGGTGAACAAAACCGATGAGACTGAAATCCAGCGAGATCCTCCACTGATGGGGAAAAGAGAAAGTGCAGTCAGAGAAAAGGAAAAGGATTTTTCACTTCCAGAAAGAGTTAAATCCATTTATGGACTCTTGGAATGGGTTCCACCATTCCCTCACAAAATGAGACCCAGCCTCATCCCATGTCCCAGTCGTGTTTTCTCCTCGAAACCGACTGCAAGATGCATCAAAAACCACTCCAAAGTTATTTTCCAAGCTCTCAGCTCAGGGATGTTGAGTTTCTCCTCACTAACGATGGAAAGAAACTCCTCAGAAATTCCTGACTGGCACCACTCCAAATCCAGCCAGATCCCAGCTCGGACATCGAAGGTTGTAACCCCCAAAAAAATCCCATCTCCGGGAGGCTCTAAATTAAATAAATTTCAGGATTCCTCCTGCATGTCCCCGCTGCAAGAGGAACATCTGTTTTCTATGGAGTGGGGAGATATCCCCTGATTTAATCAGGTTGGGGAGATTAGAAGGATAATGGGAGACATTTGCAAATTCTGAGTTTCCCAAATCTTCTTGTTGTCCTTTCAGGAAGCCTGAAGGCAAAGGGCTGAGTGTGAGCTGCAGTGAAAGTGGGATCCCGGCAAAGCAGGGATCATTTATTTCCATCTCTGGATTTCCATCATTTCCATCATTTCCATCTCTGGATTTCCATCATTTCCATCATTTCCATCATTTCCATCTCTGGATTTCCATCATTTCCATCTCTGGATTTCCATCATTTCCATCATTTCCATCTCTGGATTTCCATCATTTCCATCATTTCCAACCCCGCAGAGCCCAGGCCCTGCTGGCACCACCCTGAGCTTGGATCTGAGCTCAGATGTCACTGCCAGCCTTGGGTGAGCTCCTGAGACACCCAGGCAAGGAACAAAGGTGGGAGATTTGTTCCAGATTCCTGCAGCTTCCAGCAGGAAATAACCAAAAATTCCAGCAGGAAACAACACAAATTCCAGCAGGAAATAACGAGGAATTCCAGCAGGAAATAACCACAAATTCCAGCAGGAAACAACACAAATTCCAGCAGGAAACAACACAAATTCCAGCAGGAAACAACACAAACTCCAGCAGGAAATAACCACAAATTCCAGCAGGAAATAACCAAAATTTCCAGCAGGAAACAACCACAGCTTTCACATGGAAATAACCACAACTTCCAGCAGGAAATAATGAAAATTTCCAGCAGAAAACAACACAAATTCCAGCAGGAAATAACCAAAACTTCCAGCAGGAAATAACCACAAATTCCAGCAGAAAACAACACAAATTCCAGCAGGAAACAACCACAACTTCCAGATGGGAGCAATCACAACTTCCACACGGAAACAACCACAGCTTCCAGATGGAAACAAGCACAACTTTTGGCAGGAAATAACCACGGTTTCCACATGGGAACAAGCACAGCTCCCAGCAGGAACTGAGGCTCCATTTGGAATGATCTGCCCAGACTGGGGCTGGGTGCTTTAACCCTTTCCCTCCCTTCCCAGAGCCTTCCCCACAGCTGCAGAGACTCCTGAAGAGTTGCTGGCTCTGCTTTTTCCCTGGGGAATGTTCTGTGTCCTTCCCTTCCACCTTCCCTATTTTTCCCTCTTTTCCCAAGTCACTGAGGTAATTCTGCATGAGAAGGAGGAGCCTGGGTGGAAACCTGCAGGATGTGGGATCATTCCTGATGCTGCTGGAGCCTGGTGGGATCTCCTGGAGCTGTCATGGGGTGGGGAAGGCACTGGATTTGTGCTCTAATTCAGCCTAAATATCCAAACCAGCTTAAACCAGACCCACAGCTCCATAAACCTCATTTGGAGAGGGATGGGGACTTCTGGTGCCTCATGTGAGGGGGCTCTGGGTGGGACAAACTCCTGAAAACACCCCAAAATGAACCAAATCCCAAAACATCCATCCCCATCAAGGTTGGGGCAAAGTCCCCTGATGGATCAATGCGCTGGCTTCGATTCCAAAAGGAAAATATTGCCCTAAATCCACCCAGCCCTCCTGCTCCTTTTGGGCCTGACCCAAATCTGCACCTCCCCTCCCCCTGCATTTCCCCCTGACACACCTTTCCTTCCACTGGAACATAACCCCAAATAAGATGTTGGCCTGACATGAAAGGAAAATATATAAATATTTTTAAAAAGAGAAGAATTCCTGCCTCTCCACCAGTTTGCTCCAACTAATAGGTTTCAGATGTCCCACATACTTCATTCATTCAGCCCCATTCAGTCTCCTAGGAGCCCCCGCTGTATTTATTAAACACAGCAATTGTGGAATGTTCAGCACTTACAGAATCAAACACACCATTTTTTTCTTTTCTTCCCCCCCCCCAAAAAAGTGTAATTAAAAGCTTTGTGAGTGACCTAAAACTATCATCCTGCTTCCAACGCCAGTGCCCACTCCAGCATCCTGCAGCTGTCCCACACTTCGTGCCATGCTTTAACCCTTCCCAAAACGCCTTTTTTGGGGAGTTCTGTGCAGAGCAGGATGATTTCCCTCCGTGCTGCAGCAGCTCCTGCTCGCTGTGCTGTTCCTGAGCGTGTTCCTTGGGACACTTGGCTCTCACACCCCGCTTGTCTCGGCAGCTCTTCCCAGAGCTGGAGGCGCGAGCGGAGGCTGCAGTGCTGCAGGATGCCAGAGCTAATTTCAGCAGCACGGAGCTGGAGAACACGAGCTCGTTCCTAGAGGGACTGGGATGGAAGCAGACAGAAGAGCAGAGCCATTTCTCATTCCAGGGCTGGCAGGGAGAGCTGAGCATGTCTGGGCTGCACAGGCAGGACATGGGGCTGCTGCCAGCGCCGCTGACCTGCCAGGGCTGGGGGACTGCTCCCAAGGGTTTGCTGGAGCCTGGCACTGGCCCAGGCCTTTTTTTGGGGAGAGACACATGAAAAGCAGAGCTGAGAGGGGACGTGAGGCCCTGAGCCTGGGCTGGGACCATCTGGCAGAGCCAGCGGCGGAGGAATGGCCTTTGCTTGAGGCCACAACCAGTTCATGCAGCTGCTGAGCTCTGTCGGGCTGGAGTGCTCCAACAGGAGGTCACGGCCCCCAGACAGCCTCCCCTGGGCCAGCAGCTCCATCCCCTGGGCCAGCAGCTCCATTCCTGGGCTAGCAGCTCCATCCCAGCCTCCCCTGGGCCAGCAGCTCCATCCCCTGGGCCAGCAGCTCCATCCTAGGAAGAAAGCCCAGCCCAGCCCAGCCCAGCCCAGCCCACCCAGCCCTGCACACCCATCCTGGGTACACGGAGTTCTTCCCAAAGGTGTGGGGGTTCATTTTTCCCCCTTTTCTGCCTGCAGAGCCCCTGCCCCCATGGGAGGCCCCTGGTTGATGGGAACGGTGCTGCTGTCACTGTTTCCACACTCCTGCCCACTTCAAAGAGCCTGCAGTGAGTCCTGTCCCAGACAGTCCCAGGGGGGCTGTTGGTTTCCAGGCAGGATCCCTGGTTATTGGTCCCACTGCAGGAGGTTGTACGGGAAGGGATGAATCCTCGTGGCTGTAAAACACCAAATGTGCTGAGAGCCACTCCAGAGCCTCCCAAAGCCTCATTACAGCACTGGCTAATTAAAGCCCAGCTGTCACAGCCTCTTGCTCTGTCACAGCTCCTTGCTCTGACCATTTCCAGGAGTTCCCAGCTCTCCTTTGCTTTTGCCACCTCGTAGTGAAGGTAAAACCCCTCTGGGAACGCTGGCTCCTGGAATTTGCAAGTGCTCTGCCCAGGGAATGGGCACATCCCCAACATTTGTGCTTCAGGCACAGCCTGGGATTGTTGGGGTGTCTCTGATCCTTGTGGGTCCCTCCCAGATCAGGATATTCCACTGTTCTATAATTCCATGATTAATTAGCAATCCAGGTTAATTGTCTGGTGGGGTCAGACCCTTCTAGAAGAACCATTGCAGAATGTCTCCAGACCCCCAGGAGCCCAGCTGGGACTGGGACACCCCCAGCATGGGGACAGCTGGATCCCCAGGTATCCTGCTCTTCCAGCAGCATCCTCATGATCCCATCAGATCCCATCCCCTCTCTCCAGGGCTCTGCTGACCTGCAGGGAACCCCCAGGTGAAACCCAAGGCAACTCCTGCAGCTCGGTGGGAGTGCAGCCACCTCACATCCAACCCATGCCAAGCTTCAGGAAAGCCCAGGCTGCCTCAGGGATCTGAGAGTCTGGATCCAAGGATTTGGGACAGGAACCCATGGAGCAGCCCAGCCTTCCAGCTCCTCTTTCAGAGCTGCTCCATGCCCAATTGTTCCCGGATATTCCAGTGTCACTCAGCTGTGTGCTCATGGCACAATTCCAGATTTCTGCAGAGATGCCCAGGCCACAGCACAAAGCACTGCCCCAGTCCTGGCATCTGACCATGTATTGGAAAAACCCCTAAGGAAGATTCCTGCCCATTCCTGAAACTCGGTGCCTGTGGGACAGCAATTCCTCCCCATTCACCCAGGGTTTCCAGCCTTTTTTGTGAGGTTGGCTGAGCATCTGCTGGTGATTAAGGGTTTTGTCATCTGGAAAGAGCTGACAATTACCTCCAATTATTCCAACTAGGTCAGGTTCTTCAGCACAAGTTTATGCGATGACTCTTGGCTGGAATTTAGGATTTCGAACCCCTCTGGAGGGCAGAATCCACCTCTCCTCTCTCACATTCAGGAAAAAATTCTTTCCATAAATAACAGCTCCTTGTCCCACAGGACCTGACCTGTGTGTCCCTGACCTCCTGTTGTTTCAGGACAACACCCCAGGAACTGCACAACAGGCCTGGCTCTCCAGAGCTGGAAAAGGCAGTGAAGGGAATTTCAGGATGCTCCAGGAATTTCAAGAAGGGTTTTCTTATCAAATTTTCCACGTTGAAATTCCCAACTTGCTTGGAAATGTCCTTTGGGGCCTCAGGTGCCAGGTGAGAGAGTGGGGACTGAGGTTTAAACTCTGGGTGGCAATTTCCTCATTCCTTTTCCTGGGATCTACTGTCCTGGACAGGCTCTAATTTCCCACTGGGAACTTCTCATTGTGTGAGCAGCAACCATTTAAAGTCCTTTAGAGATTCCTGCCAATCCAAACGATTCCAGGGCTCTTTGGACAGTTGTACTTCTCCAGCCCCACAGCAGATTGGGGCTGTCCCTCTTCTCCAGGGAGTTTTTCCAGGTGTCCCTCAAAAGCTCTGAGCCTCTCCACACTCCCAGTTCCCACCCAAGACTCAACGTGCCTGGAAAGCCTCCTCAGGAATCTCCTGCAGAGCAGGAAAGGTGAGAACTGAGAGGCCAAAATGCCATTTGTGGCTCTGTCCTTGTCCCCCTGCACAGCACAGGCCCCTCGTGTTTCCCAGCAGGTTTCTGGTTCCCTTGGGGACAGGAGCCCAGCTCGGGGCACACCCCCAGCAATGAGATGCTCCAAGTGGGACAAACACAACTGGAAAATGTTCTGCACTGCAAGGCCAGGAGATTCCAACTCCTTCTCCCTAATTACATGTGATTGCTTCTTGGCAAGAGCTCAACCTGCCAGAGCAGTGAGGTTTTACAAACATTCACACAGGCATTAGATCATTGTTTGAAGGAGTTATTGGCAGCCCAAATCTGAAGTAAAAACAGAGTTTAAAGCAGACCATATTGACCAGGGTGAAGCTGGCTGCTTTCATGTCTGCTGCTTGTCTCTGGACACCCAGGACCCCAGGATTCATTTCCTGTCACTCCCATCACCGTGGCATTCCTGGGGCTGGGTGTCACCCCTCTGAGGGGTTCTGGTTTTGGGGGGTTCTGTCCACAGATTTATAGAATCAAGAATCCCAGGACAGTTTGAGTTGGAAAGACCTTAAATCTCATCCAGTGTCACTCCTGCCATGGGCAGGGACACCTTCCTTGATCCCAAAGTCCTCCAAACCTCATCCAGCCTGGCCTTGGACATTCCAGGGATCCAGGAGCTGCTTTGGGAATTCCAGTCCAGCCCTCCTCACCCTCCCAGCCAGGAATTCCTTCCCAATATCCCACCCATCCCTGCCCTGTGGCAGTGGGAAGCCATTCCCTGTGTCCTGGCACTCCAGGCCCTTATCCAAAGTCCCTCTCCAATATTTATTTCTTCTCTATATCTGAGGAACACCTTCCCACATTGGGAGTGAGGTCTTTTTCCTTTGTATTTCAGCAGAATCTTTGTGCTCTGCTCTCATGAATTTGTTCTTGTCTCTGCTGGGCCAGTCTGACATGGGATGAGCCCTGGGAAACCTTTGGGAAAGCAGGTGGGAGCTCAAGCCCATGGCAAAGGACAAATGGGACTCCCCAGGGAATCCTGCTGCCAATCCCTGGGAGAACAAACTCCTGCTGCAGAGGTGAGTCTGTCCTGCACCACGTTCAGGTGGGGCCAGGAGCTTCTGGCAGCTTGGATATGGATAAAAATAGTCCAAGCTCCCACCCCAGAGCCCTGGAGGGCACCCCAGCCTTCCAAGTATTCCTAAATTAGATCTCCTGAGACCAGCAGTGGCTTTTAAAAGGGAGGTGAGCTGGTTAGTGCCCAGCATTATCCCTGCAATGAAACCTGCAGTTTTACTGCACTTGGAGGGGCTGGGAAGGGGAAGGAGGGAAGGGGCACTGCCAGGAGGCAGCAGAGCCCCTTTCCTGGCACGGGGGGACACTCAGGAGCTCTGGAATTGTGAAGTTCCTCAGTGCTGAGGTAGAACAAGCCCCAAACTAAACCCAGGAGCCTTGGGAAGGTGCAAGAAGATCCAGAGGTTTGTAGGGGCAGCTCCCTTCTCCTGAGGCCAAAACCCTGGGCTGGAAAGGGTCGAAGTGAGGATTGTCAAGCTCTCCACCCATGAAAGTCAGGGTGTGCAGGCTCCTTTCTTCCCAAACCATGGCTTGAGTTACACAGCCCTTCACATTCCAGGAGTGAAAAACCTCCTGTGCTGTCAGATTCCCTTCCCAGCCTGCCCAGGGATCAGGGAAAAGGCTCCAGGGTTTCCTTGGCGCAGAGGATTTGGGGCTCCCACAGAGCTCCCGTCTTGTCCTGCAGATACAAATTAATAAGGGAATAAATTAATCAAAAGTGGTGTCTTTTTGTTACAGAGACAGCTCCATAAACGATGGAGAAACATCTGTGAGATCTGAGAGCTCAGGTTAATCCTGCCCTGCCAAGGCCATTTTTGAATCAGAACCCAAAATCAAAAGGACAAAACAAACACAACACACAAACACCACGGGAACCACCCTGGAAAAGCTCTCAGGGATCTGCCATCATGTTTTAGAAAGAATGTGGAATTTCTGCTGCTTTAAACTGATTTTACAGCACAAACCTGGTGTTGAAGCAGCGGCTTTAGGAAAATAAAAACCAACAAAAAGCTTAATGACCTTTTTGAATATTAACCAGCCCCACTCTCTGGGAGGGTTTAGTGATTCTGGTCACCCTAAAATATGGGAATTCTGCAGGAGAGCTGATGTCCTTCCTAAGGTCAGACATGATGAGATGGAGTCAGGAAGAAAAAATAATTGGTGCTGGTTTTAAGTGTTAAGCAATTCTGCCTCTCTGAAATAAGCAGTATAATTTATTGGTTTTTCTTGCTCACACAGCAAAATCCACAAACTGCCCAGACAACCAGGAGGGGGGATTTGTCCCCTCATGTAAATCCATTTTTGCCTTGTAAAGCTGCATTCCCGAGCCAGCAAAGGACAGATCCCAGACCCCCCATTTCACTCCAGACACCCCTGAGGCTGTTTGGGTTACAGATCACCCCAGGACAGCCCAGGTGTGCTGGTCTGGGATTGTGGAATGGAGCATCAGAGCCTGTTGTCAGCGTGAGGCCGAAGGCAGCCGCCGCTTTCCCAGGGATTTTCCCTTTGCTGTGTGTTGGGAAGGTTACACAGCTGTAAGGCAGACACAGGAGGAGCTGGAAGCCTGCAGGGATCATTGCCTCCATCCCACATGTGCCATGGAAGGAAGCTCTCCCGTGGAATGACATCCCATTAACTCCTGCTGGTGGGAGCCCATTCCCGCGGCTGGAAATCCTTTGGAGCCTCCAAGTGCCGCTGCTCATCCCGCAGATAGCTCCGGTCCCATCCCTGACCTGTGGCTCGTATTTATTTTCTCGTTTTATAAGAAGCAGGCTCTTCCCTGCTCTCATTCCTGCTGGGAACGAGCACTGGCCGGGTGTGAGGCTGCTCCGTCTCGGATACCCGAGATGGAAAAGCGGGATCTTGTCCAACAGGCTGTCTGCTTTGCTGGGAAAAAAACCTCGGCTCCACACGCTCCCAAGCGTGCCATCAGCTGGAGCGAGGTGGAACTTCACAGGATGGGATGAACCAGCTCTTCTTCCAAAACGACCTGTGAGGACAGAAAGTGCTTCCAGAGCCCAGGAGAGCTCAGGGAAGAAAATCTGGAGGGCACAAAGCCTGGCAAAGCTTGGGAAAGGCTTCGGTGCTCTCTGGAAAGTGGCGGATCGCTGCCTAGGTCACCATCAAATCCCAGAGATGGGATATTGGGAAGGAATTCCTGGCTGTGACGGTGGGCAGGCCCTGGCACAGGGTGCCCAGAGCAGCTGTGGCTGCCCCTGGATCCCTGGCAGTGTCTAAGGCCAGGCTGGACATGGCTTGGAGCAGCCTGGGATAGCAGCAGGTGTCCCTGCCATGGCAGGGGTGGCCCAGGACCATCTTTAGGGTCCCTTTGCCACCCAAACCTCTCCATATCTTCCCCCCTTTCCCGCCATCGCCCCAGCCCTCAGGGACTGCGCCTGGGGTCTCCGCCCCGCGCGCAGGGGCTGCGGGCGGCGGGACGCGCCGGGACCAGGACCAGGGGGCGCCACCGCCCGCGGGCCGCACTGAGCATGCGCACAGCGCCCCTCGCCGGAGCGCGGGAAGGCCGCGACGGGCGGTACCACCAGGGGGCACGGGGGGGAGGAGAGGGGTCTGTAATGGCCCCGGGGCTCCGGTGTGAGGCCTGGAACCCGCCGGGGCTCCGGTGTGAGGCTGCGACGACTCGGAGCTTCGGTCAGCGGCCGCCTCAACGCGGGGAACGCCGCGCAGGGAATAAGCGCCCCCCGTTAATCACGGCACTCTCCCCCCCGGCAGCCCACATCGGACATGGCCGCCCACCCCTCACGCCCGCCGCTTCCGTGGCTGCCCTGCCCCGGCGGGCGCTGGGGGCCAGGCTGGGGCGGTGGGCGAAGGGACGGTCATGGGGCAGAAAAGGAACCGACCCCAAGGGCAAAAAAAGGTCAAACGCAGGAAAACAAAGGGATTGTTCTAAAACAGCAACGGGAGTGGCCCTGGGGACAGTGAAGGCACCGACCCCAGGGGCAGCTCAGCCATCACAAACATCCCAAGATTAGAACAGGCCTCAAGCCCATTTATTGCCCATTCCTGGCAGCACTGGTGGCTCCGCGCTGCTGGGGTGGGACAAGGGGCAGGAGCAGGCCTGGGATGGGGACAGGGCCCTGCCTGGCTGTCACAGCCCCACCCAGGGTGTCCCCGAGGCCGGCGGGCTCCAGGCGCTGAATTCCCCGGAATCCGCGAGGTCCTTGGCAGCCACCTGGATGTGGTAGAGGCTGCCGGGCTCCAGGTCCGTCAGAGTGTGGGATGTCACCTCGTACGGCCCCACCTGAGGGCACAGCGGGGTCAGGGACAGGGACAGGGCAGGCAGAGCCATGCCTCAGTTTCCCCAGGGGGGTGGCAGTACCGTGGTGGGGACGGAGTCGTTGTCCCGAGAGTAGCAGATGCGGTACTGGAGCGGGAAATACTCCGGGAATGGCCAGGATGATGGAGGGCTCCACTCCACCAGCAGCTTCTGGGGCTCCCCAGGGATGGGGGAGACCTGCAGGGCCTCAGGGGGGTCCGGCTTTACTGGGAGACAAGGAATGAGAGAATTCCAGGATGGTTTGGGTGGGAAGGGACCTCGAGGAGCATCTCATCCCATCGTGGACACCTTCCACTCTCCCAGGCTGCTCCAAACCCCATCCAGCCTGGCCTTGGACACTGCCAGGGATCCAGGGGCAGCCAGAGCTTCTCTGGGAATTCCACTGCAGGGCCTCATCACCCTCACAACCAAGAATTCCTTCCAATATCCCATCCAAATTGTCCTTTAGATGAAAAACCAACTCCATTGTTCCACCACGGTGTGGAAAAACCACTTTCCTTTGGTTTTGGATGTTGTGGCTGCGGGATCCAGCATGGGATTGTTGGGGACAGGGCCCTCGTGTCCCCCTGGGAGCTGTGCAGGGACAATCTGAGCCCCAGCAAATCCCTGCACTGATGATCCCACATCCCAAGCAGGGGAGACCCCCAAAGGATAAGACAGGAGGGTCCTGCAGGGCTCCCCCAGCCCGCAGCACTCACCAATGTTCTCCAGCAGGAAGAGCAGGGTTTTGGTGGCAGCTCCCAGCGCGTTCCGGGCTGTCACATTGAGCTCGTAGGGAGTCAGGGAAAACACCTGCAGGTCCCCGAAGGAGCAGCTCCGTGGGCCCGTGAGGGTGCACTCACCTGTGTCTGTGCCATGCCTGGGGACACAGGGACAGCTGCCAAGGGCTGTGTGACACGGGGAGAGGCTTTGGGGTGCCCCACTGACCTGTAGGTAGCCACGAAGTCGGTGTCCAGCAGGGGGTCAGGGCTCAGCCGCCAGGAGCAGTTCACAGCCTGGGGGTAGCTGGTGGCCCAGCACTCGATGGCCGGTGGTGAGGGTGGGTCTGGGACAGGGGACAAGGGACAGGGGACAGGGGTCACCCCACTGCCAGCACCCCCAGGGACCCCCGGCCAGCAGCGGGGGCACAGCAGGGCTGGGGGGCACTCACAGCCCAGCCGCAGGCAGATGGTGGCCCAGGTCTCGCCGGTGACAGGGTGGTGGCAGCTGTAGTGGCCCTCGTGGGCCAGGCTGGCGTTGGGCAGGGCCAGCCCCGGGGCCGGGGACGTGCCCAGGACTGTTCCCCCCCGGCGCCACTGAGCCGCACCCCCCGGGCACGGCAGCAGCACCTCGGAGCCCAGGGGGCCGTGCTGAGGGGTGCAGGGACCTGGGGGACACATGGGGACACGGTGGGGACATGGCAGGGACAGGGACACTGCATCAGGAAGGGTCTGAGCCCCCTGATGCCATTCCCAGTGTCCCCAGACCCCAGGGTCCTTATTCCTCCATCATCACTCCCTACACGCCCATCCTCTGTACCCCCATGGCCCCAGTCCCTCCGGTGTCCCCAGAGACCCTGTCATTGTCCCCTGTCCCCTCACTGTCCCAAATCCCCTCCATCCCTGCTCCCTCCATCTCTGTCCCCAGTGCTCCCAGTCTGCCCAGTCCTGCTGTATCCAGGATCCCCAGATCCCCCCAGCCACCATCCCAGTCCCCGCTGTTGTCCCCATACCTCTGTCCCTGTTGTCCCCATCCCCAGTGCTCCCAGTGCCGTTGTAGGGGACAGTGCAGGCAGGTGCCACCAAAGCCACCACCCAAAGCCACCTCATGGCGGGAGACTCAGTGGGGCTGCCCAGGCACTGTGGGGACAGGCAGGATGGTCAAACCCCAGCACGGGGCACAGCACAGACCCCTCAGATCCCCAGGGGGCAGGGACATCACCCTGGGCCCCCCCACACTGCTGTGCCTCAATTTCCCCCCGGCCCTGCCACACACCCTGCACAGGGATGGATTCCAGAGGGGTCAGGGAAGAGGGGGTGAAAATTCCCCCTGTTCCCACAGGGACCTGCGGCCCCACACCTGCAGGCAGGGGTTTGTCCCCTCGGTGTGTCCCCACCTCCATCCAGGGCAGGACTGTCCCTCACAGAGACCCCCAAAGCCCGGCCTGGGGGCCGAGCTGAGCTCCCTGCTGTCCCCAAACCCAGCACTACAGGGACAGCCCTGTCCTTGTCACCTCCCACCACAGCCATGGGCTGCCTCAGCTTCAAAGGGGACAGGCTCTGCTTGCCCTGGCTTTGGGGCTGCTCTAGAGTCACCCCAGACCTCCAACACCCCCCGCACTGCCCATGGGGCCCCAGTGCCCCCAGTGCCCCCAGTGCCCCCAGTGCTCACCGCAGCAGGGCTGGCCGGCACCGCAGTGTCCCCGCCGGATCCCGGCCCATTCCCAGCCCATTTCCTCGCAGGAAGCGCCGCTCCCGGGGGATGGAGCTGCTTCCCAGAGCTGCCCCTGGGATCTGTGCCCCTGGGAAAGGGACTCCAGCCCTGGCCAAGGGGGTTCCCACCTCTCCCTTCCTTCATGGTCACCCCTCCCCTCGGGGGATGGCAGGGCTGGAGATGGTGGCATCAATCCCCTGCTGTCTCCAGGTCCCCACAGCCCCCCGTGCCCACCCCGGTGCCCCCAGAGAGGAGCCACCCCATTAGTGTGACTATAAATAACTTTATTGCTGCTGTGCTGGGGGTGGGCTGGGTGCCCGGACAAGCAAAGGGACACACAGGGTGTTGTGACAGACCTGTCCCCCCCTTCCTGTGCCACCCGTGCTGGCAGGGGCTCATCTGCCCTGCTCCTGCAGCCGCTGCATCCTCAGGATCTGGCACAGGAGTCTCTGCACGTCCTCGTCCATGTGGCCCTGGGGTGGCACATTGGAGTGGGGACATCAGGGAGGCCCCGTGTGTGTCCCTGGCTCAGCCCCTCCACTGCCCCCTGGGGGTGGCAGTGGCCCAGGCCCCACCCCAGTGTCCCCAGCTGCCCCAGCGCTGTCCCCAGCTGTCCCCAGCTCACCTGCACGGCATAGAGCAGGTGGCTCCGGTACAGCGTCACCACCTTGCTGTGCCTCGTCTCTGTCTCCTGCAGCACAGGGAGGGGGTTTGGCCACAGGGCTGGGGGCTTGGGGGAGCCCCAAACCCCCCAGGTGAGACCAACCTCCAGCTTCTCCTCCAGCGCTCGGACCCGGGCCTGGAGCGTGGCCGTGTTGGGCGGGGATTGTGGGGGTCCCCCTGACTCGGGGAGGGCGTTCAGGGCTTCCTTCAGCCTGAAAACCTCCTTGGAGAGCTCCGTGATCTGCGCAGGGCACAGGGGTACAGGTTACCCAGAGCAGCTGTGGCTACCCCTGGATCCCTGGAGTGGCCAAGGCCAGGCTGGACGGGGTTTGGAGCAGCCTAGGACAGTGGGAGGTGTCCCTGCCACGGCAGGGGTGGGATAGGATGGGATTTAAAGTCCCTTCCAGCCCAAATTCAGTGACTCCACATGTGTGGCTCCAAAGCCACCATTCCCCTGCGAGCAGCCCTCCATGATTCCCTGTCCCCTACCTTCCTGTCCCTGTCCCTGACCAGCCGTGCCGCATCCTCAGCATGGCCGTGCAGCTCCCGCAGCCGCCGCGCCTCGTCCTGGGCCTGCTCCAGCTGCTTCTGCGCCGCGCCCAGCCTGTCCTCGGCCGCCTGCCGCTCGCTCTTCATGAACAGCGCCTGTCTCTGCACGCGGAAAACCTCCTCGCACGTCTTCTCGTGCCGCCGCTCCAGCTCCTGCAGCCGCTGCGCAGCGCCGCCTCCGCCCGCAGCCCGGCCTCGGCCGCCTCGTGCTGCGCCCGCGGCACGGCCGCCGCCAGCTCTGCCCGCAGCCGGGCGGCCTCGCGGCCTTGGCGTCGGCCGCGGCCTCCAGCTGCGCCAGGCGCTCCCGCAGGCCCCGCGCCTGCTCCTGCAGCGGCCGTGGCGCCGGCGTGCTCGTCCCGGGGCACCCAGCCCTCGGCCCGCGCCCGCTGCGGCCACGCCCGGAGCCTCCTCCTCGTGCTGCCGCAGCCGCTCCGCGTGGCGCCCAGCTCGGCCTCCCTGCGCGCCAGCGCTGCCCGCAGCTCCGCCAGCTGCGCCTCGGCCTCCGCGGCCGCTCCCCCGCGCGTCCGCGGCCTCGCCTCCAGCTCCCGCCGCAGCGCCTGGGCCTCGGCCTCGGCGCGCCCGCAGCGCTCCAGCAGCGCCTCCTTCTCCTCCGCGGGATCTCCCCGCGAGGCCGCGGCCTCCGCAGCCTCCAGCCGGGCCTGCAGCTCCTTCAGCCGCCGCTCCCGCTCCTCCAGCTCGCTCTGCGCCCCTTCAGGGCCGCCGCGCCTCCGCCAGCTCCGCGCCCGGCTCCCGCTCGCCGCAGGGTGAGGAGGAGGGGGATGTCTGCACCCCAGCTCGCCCAGCGCTGCCCTGCACTCGCCCCAGGCCCAGGCGGGCTCCTCGGCAGGACGCGGCCCCGCGCTTCCCTCCGGGCTGGGCTCCGAGGCCCGCGCTGCCCGGCCCCTGCGGCCCTGCCCTGCGCCCGCAGCCGCTCCAGCTCCCGCTGCAGGGCCTGGTACTGACTGACGGGCACCACGGCCCCCGGGCCAGGGGAGCTGCTCTCATCCCGCTCATAGTTCTCCAGCACCTGCCGAGACACCGTGAGGCCGCCATGGGCCAGGGGACAAGGAACAGAGGGACAGACGGACGGACAGAGTGGGACCTGCCTGGATTTTCTCCCTCAGCTCCTTGTTCTGCACGGTCAGGGACTGCACCTGCCCCTGGAGCGTGGCCAGCAGCTCCTCAGCCGAGGGGCTCAGTGTCTTCTTGGAGAGCAGCATCTCCGCTCCTGCAGGGCACAGGGAGCTGGGGCTGTGCCCAGCTGTGGCCTCACTGCCCACTGCCACCGCCCCAGGGTGTCACTGGGAGGCTGGCAAGACCTACCTGGGAACTCGAGTGGTTCTCCCTCCTCGTCCTGCAGTGTCTCGATGTCGTAGCTTGTGTTCTCCTTCTCATTCTGGGGGTGCAGGGTGGCGGTGACCCCCCTGTCCCCAGCGCTGGGCACTGCCAGCTGTGTCCTGCCCACACCCACCTCCATCGAGGACAGGCGGCTCCGCAGAGCCTCCACCTCCTTGCCCAGCTTGTCCTTCTCCCCATCCCGTGCTGCCAGCCGCTCCTCCAGCTCCCGGATCTGCAGGGCAGGACACGGGAGCAGGGTCCCCTCAGCTCCTGGCAGAGTCCTGGTGGCATTCCCAGCACCAGGACCCCTTGGAGAGCTGAAGTCACCTCCAAGCTCTTCCCTGGCCTCACCTGCTTCTCCATGGAGCGCAGGGAGGCCTCATCCAGCTCCGCCCGCTGGCAGGACCCAGGGAGGAAACAGGGAGGGATGAGTGCTGTCGCCATGTCCCCTGTCCCCTCTGCTCCCTGGGGACACGGTGGTGTCTCCCCAGGAGCCTGCAGCCGGTACCTCCCGTCTCTGCTTCTCCTGCTGCTCCAGGCCCCGGATCTTCTGCAGGAACTGGGCCCTCTCCTGCCGCAGCCGCACGATCTCCTCGTAGGCATCCCTGTCCTCCTGCAGGGAATCATGGAAAGCATGGAGTCCAGTTCCTGGCATAGGAAACTCCCAAAATCCCCTGTGTGCCCAAGGGGGCTTCTTGGCACAGACCCCCAATGAGGGAACCCCTCATGGAGGAGTGTTTTGGGCTGCTCTGCACCTGCCAGGCCAGGTGAGGACCTGGGGACCCATTTCTCACCTGGCTGGGGGTGCCCAGGGGAGGCAGAGGAGCCTTCCTCTTCCTCGGGGTGCTGCTCTTCTCCCTGACTGACGACTGGCTGGGCGAAGACGTCTGTGGACACCCCAGGCAGAGGGGATGTCACACCCACAGCGCCCTCCCTCCTTCCTGAGCCCCCAGGGGACCCTCCAGGGATGGGCACCAGCCCCTGACCTGTGATGTCTGCTCGGTTGTCTCCTCTTCTGTGGGGCAGAGCGGGAGGGAAGAAAAATTGGGGAGATTTAGGGGCTCAGAGCTCAGGTGGGTGCAGGGGCACCTCGGCTGGGGACAGCACAGGCAAAGGTAGCCCCAAACACCCAGGAAAAGGGGACACATCCCCCCAGCCTGTGTCCCCAGGGAGCTCAGGGTGGCCCGGCAGCCTCACCGCTGGCCCAGGAGCGGCGCTGGGCCGCCTCCTGCAGGAGGTGCTGGATGAGAGCATTGCCCGTGGCCAGCCCGTAGTGAGCGGCGTCGTGGCCGGTGGCGTCCACCACGGCCACTCGGGCCCCGGCGCTGACCAGCACCTCCACGGTGTCCACGCTGCCGCTCTCGCAGGCCAGCATCAGCGCCGTCCTGGGCACGGGGAGAGCGCGGGTGAGGGGACGAGCCCTGCGGCCGCTCCCGGCGCCCGGCGCTGCAGCCCCACCTGCCCTGCAGGTCCCGGCAGTTGACGGCGGCCCCGCGGTGCAGGAGGTACCGGCACAGCTCCGGGTGGCTCATCTTGGCAGCCAGGATCAGCGGCGTGGAGCCGTCCTGGGCACGGCAGCAGGGAGGATGAGCACAGGAGGCTCAGATCCCCCCACGGGGTACCCTGCTCCCGATATCACCGCAGTTCCCATGTCCCACTGCAACTCCCATATCCCACCGCAATTCCCATGTCCCACTGCAACTCCCATATCCCACTGCAATTCCCATGTCCCACTGCAACTCCCATATCCCACTGCAATTCCCATATCCCACCCCAATTCCCATATCCCACCCCAATTCCTATGTCCCACCCCAATTCCCATATCCCACCCCAATTCCCATGTCCCTCCCCAAGCCGTTCTGCATTTCGGGACAGCCCCAGCCGGGCACAGCAGCACCAGCAGCAGAGGGACCTCACCTTGTCCTTGCTGTTCAAGGGAGCCTTGAAGTCACAGAGGATCTCAGAGCAGGAGATGCAGCCGCTGGCAGCTGCGGACAGGACAGAGCTGAGCGCTGCCCCGCGGGGACAGGAGCAGCGCGGGGCCGGCGCTGTCCCCACTCACCCGCCAGGTGCAGCGCGGTCCGGCCGCTGCCATCGGCCACGTCCACGGGGCAGGAGGCCTGTGGGGAGAGCCTGGGTCACAGGAGGAGGGGGACAGAGGGACAGACTGCTCGAGTGGCTCTGTGGCACGGTGAGGGACGGGGGACTGACGGACTCCATGGTGTGGGGAAGGAGGGGGACAGACGGACAAACCCCCTCTGGCTCCACGCTGTGGTGAAGGACAAGGGACAGAGCCCCGGTGGCTTCCTGGTGGCAGGCAGCAGCACACAGAGCTGGGAGCCACCGTGCCAAGGCACTGGGGAGGGAAGGGGGCTCAAGGGCAGGGAGGACACCGAGCTGGCACAGCACCTCCCTCCCTCCCTCCTCCCTCTCCTGTACCTGCAGCAGTTTGCTGACACACTGAGGGTGGCCGTGCTTGGAGGCCAAGTGCAGGGCAGTGTAACCTGGGAAGGGACAAACAGGTCAGAGCACGGCCAGCGGGGCTGTGCCAGAGGGGACAGCTTGGGGAACAGACAGAGAGACGGGCACACAGCAGGATCTGCTGGAACGGGGCTCAACAGGAAGGGGACAACCACAGGAGCTCATCAGGCACTGCTTGAGCTCCTTTAGGAAACTGGGACAATTTACAGCCCCCCAGGTATGCCACCACCTCTGTCCCCTCAGCCTCAACACCTGGAGACAACCAGTGGCCCTGTGTGTCCCATGGCATTAGGCAGGGGCACGTGGTGGCCATGCCCTCACCCGAGCTGTCCTTGGTCATGGCATCCACGCCGTGGGCCAGCATTGCTTCCAGGCAGTCCACATTGCCCCGTGTGGCAGCCAGGTGGAACCTGCAGCAAGACCAGGGGCTGTGGGACTCGGTCCCCTGTCCCCAGGGCTGTGGGACTCGGTCCCCTACCCCCAGGAGCTGTGGGGCTCTGTGTCCCCTGTCCCCAGCCGTGTCCCCAGGGTGACTCACGCAGATTTGCCCTCCGAGTCCAGCTTGGTGGGCACCAGGCCCTTGCGCAGCAGGAGCGACGTGACCCGCCCGGCATCGTTGTAGTCCACGGCCTGCAGCAGCTTCTCGTCGTTCTTGGTCCAGTCCTGGCTCTGCGAGGGAGCCCAGAGGAGGCTGTGACAGTGTCAGCTGTGACAGTGCTGTCCCCAGGGCGGGCAGGGCTGGCCTGGGCTGGCTTGTCCCCATCCCTGCTGTGCCCCATCCAGCCCTGTCCCTGGGGGTGTCTGTGCCCCTCTCCTGGGAGAGTTATGAGAGTTCAGCGGGGATTGGGATGAAAATCCCCTCCAGCCCCCCCAGTGTGCAGCTCACAGAGCAGAGGATTTACAGGCTCAGTTTAGCTGTGCCAGGCTGGGATTTAAGAGTGAGCCCAACTGCCTCGGGGTTTGCCCTTGCCACTCCAAAATCCCAGTACTAAACCCAGCCAGCACCCACGGGAGCCCCAACCCTGCCCATTCTCCCTGCTGATCCATTCCCAGCCCTGCTTTGCTCCCGGAGAGGAAGGGATCACAGCAGGGCGAGCACAGCCGGCAGCGAGAGCGGATCTCCGGGGATGCTGCAGCCTCCCGGGATAACGGGGCACAGCGCTGTCCCCCCAAAACAGGACCGCGGCTGGACGGGGATTTGCTCTCCCGGTGCTCCCACACATCCCTGTCCCAAAGGAGGGAGCCGGGGACAGGACCAGGACCAGGACCAGGACCAGGACCAGGACCAGGACTGCAAGTCCTGGGTTCACCCCGGCCGGTGACGACAGAGCGGCGCTGGCTGCGGTCGCGGCGGCAGGAAATGGATGTCACCTTTGGGAGCCGCTGGCACCTGTCCCAAAGCCGCCTGTGCCCGCCGGCTGCCCCCCCCACGAGCCCCTCCAGCCCAGTGGGACCAGCGACAGGGAACAAACCAGTCCCCCAGGGCTCCTGGGCAAACTGGGAGGGTGGTGCCCGCTCCCCCCACCCCCTTGTCAGGCAAGGACAAAGCAGGATGGGGAGGACACGGGGGAGCCCCGGGATGAGGATGGGGATGGGAATGGGGGGTGCAGGTGGGGCAGGGGGGGCTCAGCCCGCAGGACGCGACCGGAGGTGAACCAGGAGGGGAACCGGGACGTACCGCGAAGGAGGCGGCGGCACAAAGGCAGATCTGCTTCATGGTGCTGAGCAGGAGGCGGCGGGAGGACGCCATGCGCCCCCCGCCCCCCGCCCCGGCCAGCAAGGGCACCCCCGAGCCCGAAGCGCTCCGGCATCGCCGCCCGGGCGGGGGCCGGGGCTGCGGCACTGGGAGCCGGACCCGCCTCCTCCACCCCCGGCCCTCCCTCCTTCCCTCCCTCCCTCCTCAGCATCCCTGCATCCCTGCATCCCACCACAGAGCGGGGAGCAGCTCCCAGGCAGGGACCGGCACCCAGACTGGTCCCAGTTAAAGTAGGAAAGGTTGCGAGGGGGCAGCTGTCCCGCCTCGTGCTCAAAAACACCCCAAAACTAGGGCTGAGCATCCTCCTGGCCCCCAAGGAGGGGCACCTGGGACCCCCCGGCCTGCCCTGGGGCACAGAGTGACCTCCTTGGGCCAAGGGAGGGGTAGATTCCGCCCCAAACACTCCTCAGGGAGGAACCCCAAAACGCAGAGGGTCCCCAGGCGCTGTCCGGGCAGTCCCGGTGGCCGCGGGACACCGGGAGACTCTTAGGGACGTGTCCAGGGCAATATGGGGAAACTGAGGCACGGAGCACCCCGAGCAGGATGGTCCCCCAGACTCCTTCAGCCTGTGTCCCCATGTCCCCAGCTGTGTCCTGCCAGGGCACTGGGGACAGCGCTGTCCCCCTGTGCCCTCTGCGGCCCCGTGCCAGGCTGCTGCTGAATAATTGAGGAGCATCGACAGGCTGGTTCCACGGGCTGTGACAGCTGGCAGAGCGGCACTTGTCCCCAGGAAGGGGACAGGGAGGGGACCTGGGACCCGCTTCCCTCTCCTTTGCTCTGCCCCACTCCCAGCGATGGCTCTGGGAGCACTGGGGGTGCACTGGGGGCTCGATCCCACCGGCCAGGGTGGCATTGCCAACCTCCGTGGGGCTGCTGTCCCCGCTGTGAGAGACCAGCCCGCGTCCCTGTGACACTGGGGGGCATCCTGGGGGAAATCCCCAGGTCCTCGTGTCCCAGTGAACATCCCAGCGCAGGTCCCCGTGTCCCCGTGGAGATCCTGGAGCAGGTCCCCGTGTCCCCAGGGATGGCACTCACATCTGCCTTCTTGAACTTGGCCTTCAGGCTCTTCATGGTGGCTCAGCCTCAGCCCTGCGGCACCTGCTCGGGGGGGATGGCCACGCTCGGGATCTGTCCCTGCTCGGGGACAGCTCAGCCCCGCCGCTCCCGCCGCTCCCGGCCCGTGCTGGCGCTCCCAGCGCAGCGCCCGGAGCCGGGCACCGGAGCCGGGGATTGAGTTACGGCCGCGGCTGCGGTTACAGCCCGGGGGGGCCGGGCCGGGCCGTGTTTGGGGAGGGTCTGCGGGGGTGTCGTGCCCTGCACAGGGGACACGGCCCCGATGGTTGGCACCCCTTGCCCATCCCGAACACCCCCCGACATTGGTGGCACCTCTTGTGCTGAGCCGACATCTCCTTCCCTGCCCTGGCAGCGCCTGGTTCTGCCAGCACCTCCTGTTCTTGTCGGTATCCCCTGCCCCTCCCCGACACCCCTGCCCCTCCCTGGCACCCCCTGCCCTTGCCTGCAACCCCTGTCCCTCCTTCCTTCCTTGGCACCAATGCAGATGGGGCAGTGTCGGGATGGTGTCGGGATAGTGTGAGGGCACTGTCGGGATAGTGTGAGTGCAGGCTCAGGGCAGTGTCACGGCAGTGTCGCGATACTGTGAGGGCCGTTTCAGGGCAGCGCCGTGCCCGGGCAGTGCCGCGGCGCTGCCGGGACGCGCTGAGGGCAGGCTCAGGGTGAGGGCAGTGTCTGGGCAGTGCCGGGATACTGTGAGGGCAGACTCAGGGCTCTGTCGGGACAGTGTGAGGGTAGACTCAGGGCTCTGTCGCGATACTGTGAGGGCAGTTCCATTGCAGCGCCGTGCCCGGCAGTGCCGGGGCGGTGCCGGGACGCGCTGAGGGCAGGCTCAGGGCAGACCCAGGGCACTGTCGGGACAGTGTGAGGGCAGGCTCAGGGCTCTGTCGCGATACTGTGACGGCCGTTCCGGGGCAGCGCCGTGCCCGGCAGTGCCGGGGCGGTGCCGGCACGCGCTGAGGGCAGCCCCGCCTTGCCCGGTTCCAAGATGGCGGCGGCGGCCCCGGGGCGTGTCCCGCGGCCCCGGCCCGCCCGGCTCTTCCGGCCGCGCCGCGGCCGCGCCGATGGCGGTGAATTACGCGGCCGGGCTGTCGCCGTACTCGGACAAGGGCAAGTGCGGCCTCCCCGAGGTGAGCGCGGCCCCGCCCGGGGCAGCCCCCCGCCCGCCCGCTCGGGCCTCTCCGCGCCCCGCGGGCCCCGCCGGGCCCGGCGCGTTCCCATGGTAACCGCGGCCTCGGGCCCGCCGGGACACCCGCGGGGAGCGCGGCCCCGGGAGGGACCGAGCCCTTTGTGTGTCCCCAGCACATCCCGCGGCCCCCTCCTTGTCCCCCTGCCGTGGGTGGCTGTCCCCAGAGTCGCCGTGGCTGCCTCGTCCCGCTCGTGTATCCCCCCAGCGCACCCTCAGCTCCCTCCATGGCCCTTTCCATGTCTCCCCACCCTCAGCCAAGGGCTCCCTCCTTCTGCCCCCATGGCTCCGTCCGTGTCCCCCTGAGCCCCAGCAGTTCTTGGGAAGCTTAAAACAAGGTTTGGGGAGAGTCAGGGACACTCGCGAGCCTGTCCTGGGCCGAGGGGATGGTGACGGGACAGGGACACACAGGGTCCTGTTCTTGTCCCTGTCCCCAGGAGATGGGGCTGGAGGAGCATCTCAGGAATTAAATCCCGTGCCCAAACCAGCGTCTCGTGTCCCCACCTCGGTGGCTGCCATGTCCCCCGCTGTCCCTCGGCCCTGCCCTGTCCCCAGAGCCGGTGGCACTGCTGGTGACAGCTGGGGCTCAGCACACGTGGGGTGGCCCCGGGTCCTCCTGGAGCCCAGCCTGGGCCAGCTGCCTGTCACAGCAACAAAATCCCTGTTGGTGTTGGGTGTTCCCAGCCCTGTCCCTGCACAGAGACGCTCCAGACAACGCGGAGTCTCTCCCATTAAATGTTTCTGTCGTTAAGGAATGCAAAATCCTTTATGGGTAAGGAGGAATTGTGGCTTACTGGGGCTCCAGAATCATGGAATCCTAGAATGGTTTGGGTTGAAGGGACCTGAAGGATCGTCCAGTGCCACCCTTGCCATGGCAGGGACACCTTCCACTGTCCCAGGCTGCTCCAAGCCCTGTCCAGACTGGCCCTGGATGTTCCAGAGATCCAGAGCAGCCACAGCTGCTCTGGGAAATCCATTCCAGGGAAGGATTCCTTCCCCATGTAATCCATGCCCACATCTCTCCATCCCACGCTGGTTTTTGTCTTTTCCCAGATTTTTGACCCTCCGGAGGAGCTGGAGCGGAAGGTGCAGGAGCTGGCAGAGCTGATCCGGAGCTCCTCCAATGTGGTGTTTCACACAGGGGCAGGGATCAGCACGGCCTCGGGGATCCCTGACTTCAGGTAAGGCCAAGGGGGGCACTGATTCCTTGGTGGAAAGCTCTGATTGAACCCAGACCTGCCCCATCCCTGCTGTCCATCCTGGATCCCGCACAGAATCCCCTCGTGTGCTGTGTTTGCATCAACCCCCAGGATCCTGCTGATCCCTGAGCTCTGCTCCCATGCATGGGGCACCTGGAGCCTGAGCTCTCCCTTCCTGCTCTTTCCAGGGGCCCCAATGGTGTCTGGACCATGGAAGAGAAAGGACTCTCCCCAAAATTCGACACCACCTTTGAGAATGCCAGGCCCTCCAAGACTCACATGGCACTGCTGGGGCTGCAGAGAGTGGGAATCCTGAAATTCCTGGTCAGCCAGAACGTGGACGGGCTGCACGTGCGCTCAGGATTCCCACGGTACTGTCCCAGCCCCACGCAGGGGCTTGGATTCCCAAGGAATCTCTGCCCTGTCTGATACAGGGAGGGGAAGCTGGAAGGGGATGGATAAACCAGCTGGAATTTAGAGGAGAGAGGTTCTGGTTCTGATCCAGAGGGTTATGGAATGAAATCAGCCTTGGTTGTTGCTCTCTAGAAATGCTTCCAGGTGCTGTTTGTGCACAGGAAAAACAGAATAATGAAATCCCAGAATGGTTTGGGTTGGGAGGGACGTTAAAGCCCATCTGCCAAGGGCAGGGACACCTTCCACTATCTCAGGTTGCTCCAAGCCCCATCCAACACTTGTCCCCATCCAGGTCCTGCTGATTGTGGCTCTCGGTGCCACTGTGAGCACCTGGGGGTGAGAAGTTAGATGCAAGCAGGGAAATGACCTGGAGCTCTGCTTTTTGGTCCTTTCCATGCCCATCCCTGTGCATGGAGGGGCAGGAGGGAGCCTGGGAGCCCTGAGCTGCTCCCAGGGCTGAGTCTCACCCCGGTTACGGCACTGCCGGAGCTCTCAGAGCTTCAATTTGCTCCAGCTGAATCTCTTGAGGGAGCAGAAAATCAGTGCTGGGCCCAAAAGACCCTTAAAGAGCCTTTTTTTCCTTGATAATTTTGTCAAGCCAGGGGGAGTCCCATGGTTGGAGCTGCTCTGACTTACCTGGGCTCTGCTTCCCTCGCGGCGAGGTTGGGATCCCAGGAGAGATTCCCGAGGATCCAGGGGATTCCCTCTGCAGGGAGCTGTGCCAGGAGCTGAGGGTGGGAGAGCTCTGCTCCCTGCGTGGAGGGGACCCGAGTGGCCGTGGCAGAGTTGTCCTCAGAGGAACCTGAGCCTCTCCTGAGCCTCGTGACAGCCAGAGCTTTGTCCTTCACGGACTCCAGCCCGTTACAAAACCCATTCCCAGCACTTAAGAGCAGCCAGCGATTGTCTGGGGAGGGAAAAGTGCTTGGAGCTGCTGGGAAAGGGGAGGGGAGAGCAGCTGAGTTCAAGAAAGAAAACAAAATGAAGGGAGTCACTGAGGCTTGAAAGATGCTGCGTGTGACGCTGATACCTCTGGTGTTTTATGCTGAGGGTGGGGAGGCCCTGGCACAGATTTCCCAGATTAAAATGGGATGGCCCATCCCTGGAAACAAGGACAGAAACAGGATAGAAACCTTGGACAGCGCTCTCAGGCACAGGGTGGGGTTGTTGGGGTGTCTGTGCAGGGCCAGGGGTTGAACTCAGTGATCCTTGTGGATCTCTTCCAGCTCAGGATATTCTGTGATCCCTGGGTCCAGTCAAGGATGGGGCTTGGAGCAGCCTGGAACAGTGGCACGGGGCTGATCCTTTAAGGTCCTTTCCAAGCCAGCCCATTCTGTAACTCCACGAGTCAGGACGTGGCTGAGGAGCATCGCTGTGTCCTTGCCTCTCACAAACACCTCCAGCCAGAGCTGCCTCCAGCCCATCTCCTGCCATTACAAGCCCCAAGTCCTGGGTCCTGCTCCCAGCCCCGTGTTTGTGTGTTTAAACTAAACAACCCTGGGAAAGGCAGGAGGGAGTGGGGACAGAATTCCATGGTGCTCCCACAGCCCGGAGCCACTGGCTCCTCTTCCAGTTCAGCCCAGCTCTGCTTCCCAAACAAAGCCTGTGCTTGAGTAAGCTGAACTGGGGCCAAACTGGGGGAAATCAAGTCAGTCCTGTCTCACATAGCCTGGAGGAAGTTCCCAGTCAGAGTGGGGCTCTGAGGAAAATAGGGAGAGCATGGCTGTGTTTTCTTCTGGCTTCTGCTCTGAGCCTGAGGGGAAATTTAGGAAAAACAGGTGTCAGAGGGCTGGAACAGCACAGGGACAGACAGGAATGTTGGGTGCTGGAAAAGCAAAGATCTGGATGCTCCCAGGAGCACAGTGCTGCAGATGGAAACATTAAAATTAAAAGGCCAGGACCTGCTGTCCCTCCCTCAGTCCCTGTGGGGGGATGAACCCATCCCCTGGCAGAGCTGGAATGCAGGGAAGGTTCCCTGGACGGAGGTGGGGAACCCTCACCTGTGCCTTTCTCCCACAGGGACAAATTGGCCGAGCTCCACGGGAACATGTTTGTGGAAGAGTGCGTGAAATGTGGGAAGTACGTGAGGCCTGGGGGGGCTGGGCTGGGATTCCCATCCTGGGATGGGGGCTGGGCTGGGATTCCCATGCCAGGGGAAGCTGGGATTGCCATGCCAGGGGGAGGCTGGGCTGGGATTGCCGTGCCAGGGGGAGGCTGAGCTGGGATTCCCATGCCAGGGGAAACTGGGATTGCCATGCCAGGGGGCCTGGGCTGGGATTGCCATGCCAGGGGGAGGCTGGGCTGGGATTTCTGTGCCAGGGGAGGCTGGGATTGCCATGCCAGGGGGAGGCTGGGCTGGGATTGCCGTGCCAGGGGGAGGCTGAGCTGGGATTCCCATGCCAAGGGAAACTGGGATTGCCATGCCAGGGGGAGGCTGGGCTGGGATTTCTGTGCCAGGGGAGGCTGGGATTGCCATGCCAGGGGGAGGCTGGGCTGGGATTGCCATGCCAGGGGAGGCTGGGCTGGGATTCCTGTGCCGGGGGGGGCTGGGATTGCCATGCCAGGCTGTGTGGTGGCACTCAGCCCTCGCTGTGTCGTGTCCCCACAGGCAGTACGTGCGTGACGCCGTCGTGGGCAGCATGGGGCTCAAGCCCACAGGACGCCTCTGCAGCGTCACCAAGGCCCGGGGGCTGCGGGCCTGCAGGTGGGGACCCTGCTGGGATGGGGGACTTGGGGAATGACCCAACAGCCCCTCTGATTTGGGAGAAGCAGCCCAAGATGCAGGAGGAGCTCTCTGGGGCTCTGGATCAGCAGGCATGTGCAGTTGACCTCAGAGAGATGGATTGGTAGGCAGGAGCAATCGAGCCCAGATTGGTTGGTACACAGGGCAATCGAGGGCAGAGTGATGGATCAGGAGTGAGGAGCAATTGAGCACAGAGTGAGGCAGGTTCAGTTGAGCTCAGAGCAATGGATTGGGAGACAAGAAAAATTGATCCCAGAGTGATGGATTGGGAGGCAGGCGCAGCCTGCTGATCGATTTCTCTTTTTTTTTCTTTTTTTCATTTTTTTCCTTTTTTTCTTTTTTTCCTTTTTTATGTTTTTTTCTTTTTTTTTTTTTTCTTTTCTTTTTTTTCCCTTTTTTATTTTCCTTTTAATCTTTTTCTTTTCTTTTTCTTTTTTCTTTTTTTCCTTTTTTTATTTTTTTCTGTTTTTTCTCTTTTTCTGTTTTTTCTGTTTTTTTTTTCTTCTTTTTTTTTTTTTTTTTTTTTTTTTTTTTTTTTTTCCTGGCGATCGGCTAGTGATGCCTGCTGATCGATTGCTCTCCGTGCCTTCACTGTGGGGACAGGGAGGGTGGGACAGGCTCTGGTTGTTGTCCCCTCTGCCAGGGCAGCTCTGCTGCCTGTTCTGCCTTTCCCAGGGAAAACCCTGTCCCTGTGTGTGCTTTCCAGAGGGAAGTTACGAGACACTATTCTGGACTGGGAGGATTCCCTGCCCGACCGTGACCTGACGCTGGCAGATGAAGCCTGCAGGTACTGACACCCTGCTCACAGGGGAACAGTCCCTTCCCACCCATCCATGCCCTGGTTCTGGATTTCTCCTCCTCCCTGCAGGAAAGCCGATCTCTCTGTCACCCTGGGGACCTCTCTGCAGATCAAACCCAGCGGGAACCTCCCACTTATCACCAAGAAGAGAGGAGGGAAGTTGGTCATTGTCAACCTCCAAGCAACCAAACACGTGAGTGAGCGTCCTGCAGCTCTGCACTGCTCCTTCCCCCTCCTGTCCCCTGTTCCAGGCCCATCCCAAGTTTGTCCCTGCACGTTGTCCCCTCCCAGGTGGCCTCTCTTAGCAGGCAAACAGGCTGGGAGTCCTGGGTTGGAGGGTTTAAACTTGCAACTCCTGCTAAACACGATGAGATGGCAGGTAAATATTAGAATCATGGAAAGGGCTGGGTTGGAAGGGACCTTAACGTTCATTCTGTTCCCTCTCCTGTGGGCAGGGACACCTTCCACCATCCCAGGCTGTTCCAAACCCTGTCCAGCCTTATCCAAGTCTTAGGAGCAGAGTAAAAGCTCAGCCTGGAGCCTGCTGTGTCCTCTTGGGGTCTACAGCCTGATGGAATGGCCACACACACGGAGCCTGTGGAGGGCAGGCTCAGCTCCTGCTCAGCTCCTGCTCAGCTCCTGCTCAGATCTTGGTGCCCCACTTGTCCAAAGGCTTTAATACCCAGAGCTGGAGGTTCCTGGGATGTCACTGAGCTCCCTTGTGCCTGTCCTGCTGTGTCCCTGTCCCCGGCTCTGTGCCTGTGTCCCCACCTATGCCCCAGCAGAGCCCCAGGCTCAGCTCAGGCCCCACAGGGAACCCACATGGCCCTGTCCCTGGGAGGGGCTGTTTGTCCCCTGAGCTGTGTCCCTGCTCTGTCCCTGCTGTCCCCTGATCCCTGTCCCTGCTGTCCCCTGATCCCTGTCCCTGCTCTGTCCCTGCTGTCCCCTGATCCGTGTCCCTGCTGTCCCCTGATCCATGTCCCTGCTGTCCCCTGATCCGTGTCCCTGCTCTGTCCCTGCTGTCCCCTGATCCGTGTCCCTGCTCTGTCCCTGCTCTCCCCTGATCCCTGTCCCTGCTCTGTCCCTGCTGTCCCCTGATCCGTGTCCCTGCTCTGTCCCCTGATCCCTGTCCCTGCTCTGTCCCTGCTGTCCCCTGATCCATGTCCCTGCTGTCCCCTGATCCCTGTCCCTGCTGTCCCCTGATCCCTGTCCCTGCTCTGTCCCTGCTGTCCCCTGATCCCTGTCCCTGCTCCCCAGGACCGCCAGGCTGACCTGCGCATCCACGGCTACGTCGATGAGGTGATGACGAAGCTGATGAAGCACCTGGGGCTGGAGGTGCCCGAGTGGACGGGGCCGGTGGTGGTGGAGACGGCCGAGGTGGCCAAGGCCGAGCTGGTCAAGGCTGAGGTGGCCAAGGCTGAGCTGGTCAAGGCTGAGGTGGCCCAGGCCGAGGTGGCCCAGGCCCAGCAGCTGCAGTGTCCCCTGAAGGAGGAGCCCCTGGCCCAGCACAATGGCACTGTGCAGCACTGGGAGGGGCTCAGGCTGGAGTGCCCCAGCCCGGACACGGGGCCCACGCCAGTGAAGAAGATGAAGGTGGAGCCTCTCCTCACCTGACCTGGACTGTCCCTGTCTCACCTGGGCTGCTTTTCCTACCGACTTTTTTTTATACCCTTAAATATTGTCCCTTTTTTATGTCAGTATTAAATAACTTGAATTGTGGCTCGTGGAGCAGCTGCACCCACGGGCCTGAGGAGGGCCTTGCACAGGAAAATTCCTCCCTGGGAAGCTGTGAGGCCCTGGAATGGAATTCCCAGAGAAACTGTGGCTGCCCCTGGATCCCTGGAAGTGCCCAAGGCCAGGTTGGATGGAGCTTGGAGCACCCTGGGACAGTGGAAGGTGTCTCTGCCATGGCAGGGGTGGCACTGGATGGGCTTTAAGGTCCCTTCCAACCCAAATCATTCTATGACTGTCATTCCACTTGGTCATGGAAGAGGACTGGTGCTGGCTGGATCCCAGTTGGACTCAGGGCTGGGAGCTGTGGGAGGTGTCCTGGCCCCAGCTCCAGGTTGGGCATGGCCGTGTGTCCCCCCCTCTCCTGGACCCCCATGGCAGCTGGGCTTGAGGTCCCCCTGGCCCAGGGCTCCTTGAAACCTTGTGGATCACTCCATTTTAAAGTACAGCAGGTGTATTTTTTCCAAAATATCTTATATTTAGAGATGAAAATAAAATTCAAAAACCAAAAACAAAACCAAGAACAAAACCAAACAATTGCACCATCAGCAGCCAGCCAGGCCAGGGCCCCTCTTGCTTCCTCAGCCCCATCCTGAGTCCCTTCCACATGATCCCATGTCCCTTCCACAACTCCCAGGGGGGCAGGAGCAGCCCCTTCCCTCCCAGTAAGGCCAGTGGGAATCCGTCTCCTCTTCCCAGTTCACAGAATCCAAGCAAAGCCAAGCAGGTCCAGCATCCGGGGGCAGATCCTGGAGGGGTCCCCCGAGGGTTTGTCCTGGAGGGATGGGGTGCTGTGACCCCGTGGCACCCCCGTGCTCCCTGCTCTGCTAAAGCTCCTCCGCCGGCTCCAGGCCGTGCCCGGGCTCGGCCCAGCCCAGGGCTGCCAGCCCCGGCTGTGGCTCGGTGCCATCCCCGGGCACAGCCTGGGCCTGCTCCCCGTGCTCCTGGCTCAGCCCCTCGGTGGCTGCTGCCCGGGTGTTGTTCTGGAGGGAGCCTTTGGGCTGTGTGGGGAATGTGTCCTGCAGAGCCTCGTGCAGGGACTCGGGGCTCTCCTCCTGCAGGGGCTCCGAGCGCAGCGGCTCCGGGGGCTGCGAGGGAACCACGCGGGAGGCGGCGGCGTTGTGCAGGGACCTGGAGAAAACTGAGCCCCACCGAGGGTCAGGGCCTGGGCCAGGGCCCTGAGGGTCTGGCACAGCCCAGCTCAGCCCAGCACAGCCCTGGCACGGCTCAGCTCAGCCCAGCTCAGCTCAGCCCAGCACAGCACAGCCCTGACACAGCTCAGCCCAACTCAGCACAGCCCTGGCATGGCCCAGCACAGCCCTGGCACAGCACAGCTAAAGCACAGCCCAGCACAGCCCAGCTCAGCTCAGCTCAGCTCCCTCACCTCGCACAGGCCTGAAGTCTCCGTTTGCCTCAGCCTTGCTGGGGGCGAAGGGGCTGATGGAGGGGAAGACAATGAGGGTGAAGGAGAGCAGCAGCACCTGGGGACAGAGGGGACATCACTGAGCACAGTAGGGGAGAGGGACCAGGAGCTAGCTCACAGCTGCTGGCAGAACCAGGAGTGCATCTGTTCCTCCATCCCTCCCTTCTGGTTCATATCCTACCTGTGCACCTCCATCCCTCCATCCATCCATCATCCATCCATCCATTCATCCCTCCATCCTCCATCCATCCATCATCCATCCATTCATCCCTCCATCCATCATCCATTCATCCATCCATCCATCCCTGCTTTTATCCCTCTCTCCCTCCCTCCCTATCTCCCCAGCTCTGAGGCTCTGCAGCCCCCACGCACCGCCAGGCAGGTCCCTGTCTGTGCTGCCTTGTTGCTCGACTGAACCACCATGGCCTGGAGCTTCTTCAGCTGCTCCAGGAGGGATCTGGGAACAGGGAGAGCCTGTGAGCCCCCAGCCCAACACTCCCACCCCACCCTGTCCCCATCCCCTGCAACACCTACGAGTTCTGCTTCTCCAGGTGCAGGACTTTCCTCTGCAGCTCCTGGTTCTGGGCTGTGCACGCCGACATCCTGGGACAGGGAGAGCAGGATGGGGTCAGGGGACAGCTGGGGGGGCTGCCAAGGAGCAGAGTGCCCAGGGTGCCACCCCAGGGCTGTGTCACCATGCCCAGGTGAGGGACTGGGCTCTGTACCTGCTCTCCAGCCCATCAATGTATTCCTTCTTCTTCTTGCGGCTCTCCTGAGCTGACTGCTTGTTCCGGATCTTCCTCCTGATCTTCTTCAGCACCCGCTCCTCGTACTGGGGGACACATGGGGGGGTCAGGGACTCCAGGGTGGGACCCTCACCCACTCCACTCCACAGCCTCCCCAGGTGTCCTGGCACCCACCTTGGTGAGGGGCAGTTGCGTGGGCAGGGTCAGCCCCTCCTTGGCCAGCAGCTTCTTCTCGTCCTCCGTCAGCACCAGCTCCTGGAAGTGGCCCTGGCTCGGCCGGAGCAGGGAGCCAGGAGCCTGTGGCTGCTGTGGGAACATGGAATGGTGGGGGACACCCCCCAGCTGGCCCCAGAGACCCTGCCTGGGACCACCTGAAGGTGCCTTGGGCCAGGAAGGGACAGAGATTGTAGACAAGGGGCAGGAAGGGAAAGGGAACAAGTGTGGGGATGGGAAGGGACAGGGAGCTTTGGGGACACAGGGACAGGGACTCACATTGTCAGAGCTGCCTGAGAGCAGCAGGTCCTTGACGGTGAGAGCACAGGACACAGGTGGGGGGACCATGGGCAGGTCCTGGCTCTCCTCCAGGAAGAACCCAGGGTGCCAAATGTCTGGGTGAGGGCAGAGGGGCTGTCAGCAGGGCTGTGTCCCCACTGTCCCCAGTGTCCCCACTCCAGGACCCTCCCCCTGCCATGGCCCCAGATCAGGGTGACTTGCTGCCCAGTCCAGTTCCCCTGACTCTGTCCCCCCAAACTGTCCCTCTGATCCTGTCCAACACCAGTCTGCCCAGTTCACCCCAGTTCCCAAGCTCTCCACACTCCCTATCTCCTCCACAGCCCACCAGACCTCCCAATTCTTTCCAGTTTCCCCCAGCTCCCTTAATTTCCTCACAATCCCCCACCTCGCCCAGTGCTCTCAGCTGCCCAGTGTCCCCAGTGTCCCCAGTGCCCCCAGCCTGCTCCTTTCCCAGTGTGGCTCACCCAGGTCGATGGAGACCTCGGGCTGGAGGACCCCAGACCCTGCTGGGAGGGGCTGGGTCCGGCAGGGGTTGGTGTAGGGGTTCAGGATGTCTTGGGGACCCCCCTCACAGCTGCGGGGGGGGCTGTCGTGCTGGTCAGAGGGGGCATCCTCGGACACCCCGCTGTCACTGGTGGCTGGGGACCAGCTGCACGAGTCTGACACCGAGTCCCTGGAGGCCAGGATGGAGCTCAGGAACTCGTCGCTGTCCGGGGCACGCTGTGGGGACACGGCACTGTCACCGGAGCAGCCATCCCCGGAGTGTGACATCCAGTGTGACAATGTGGCATCCCAGGGTGTGACATCCCAGTGTGACATGCCAGTGTGACATGCCAGGGCTGTGACCCAGCAGGGCCGGGGCGGGGCGGGGCCTGGGCTGGGGCTCACCCTGTCCTGGGGCCAGGTTCCCGGCGCTGTCCCCAGCTCCAGCCCGCGCAGGATCCCGTCCTGGTGGTCGAAGAGGAGATCCAGCAGGTCCAGGCTCTCGAGGCTGCCCTCGCTGGAGGCCATGGCTGTGGGGTGGCAGGGTCATTGCCCAGCCCAGGCCCATGGTAGCCCCCAGAGCCACCCCCACACGAGCTGCATGGCCCTGGGGACACCCCGAGTCCTGGGACAGCTGGGACAGGGCAGGGCCATGTTGGGATTCACCCGGAAAAGCCTACAGGTGCGGGATGGGATGTGGGGGCTCCAGGCATGGCAGTGCTCCCCACTCCTTCCAGCAGCTGAAATTCCCAAATCATCCAGTTTTCCACCCAGGGCAGCCCAGCCGGGGGTTCCCTCGTGCGGGAAGGGCTGGTTAATCATTTTGAGTGGCAAGTGGAGGGGACTGCAGCCACCTGGCCACCCCAGGGGACTCGGCCTCAGGGAAGGGACTCAGTCCCTCACTGCTACCCCAGGCTTGAGACCCCAGACTCAGAGACCACCACTGGACCAGCTGAGCCAGTTGGACCATTAGCCCAACTGGTCAATCAGCCAACTGACACCCCAGCAACCTGACCAGCTGACCCACTGACCAACTGGTTGACCAGTCGATCAATGAACTGATCAAGAGACAGCGCAAATGGTCGACCTGTTGGCCAAGTGACCAATGGGTGGACTGCCCTAACAACCAGCCCACTGACCCATGGACTGACCACTCAACTCTCTGCCTGACTGACCAACCCACCGCCTAACCAACCTCAATGTCCTCCAAGCCACCTGGGGACAGTTGTCATTACTTGACATTTGTCAAGGTGGACACGGGGCTTTATTGCCCCCTGTCCTTTACCCTCAACCCCTCAGTGAATCCTGATGGCCCCATGGGCCCGTGCTGAGCGGTGGCAGCCAGGACGTACCTGAGTGAGATGCCATGGACTGTCCTCCCAACTCTCTCCGAGCACAGATGAGCCTGGTAGACAACAAGCCTGGCCTTCACCCTCCTCCTCTTCCTCCTGCGTTGTGATTCCCTGACCCGAGTGGCAAAGTTTAAACTCCAACTGCACAGAAATAATATCCCAGATTGCAAAATGTCCCAGCCCTGATTGGGGCTGTCGGGGTGCGATGGCAGGGCCGCCCCGGGGCCGGACCCGTAACTCATTAGCCAAATGTTTTTGTGCTCCTCTGCCAAGCGGGGCAGGAGGGGCCGGGGCTGCCGGGCGAAGTCCAGGTGCTATAATTGTCCGTGAACCTTCACCCACTTTTGGGGACAGTTTCCCTTTTTTCAGACGTCTCGGCCTTAATCACACTCGATTAAGTGTGTGAGGGCAATATCCAGGGATGTTGCCTTGGACTCTACCATTTATGGCTGATCCAAAAAAACCTTGGTGCCCTGTGGCTGTTGCTGGAGAGAGACTATTGACAAGGGGTGCAAGGACAGGACACAGGGAATGGTGTCCCACTGCCAGAGGGTAGGGATGGATGGGATATAGGGAAGGAATTCCCGGCTGGGAGGGTGGGGAGGGACTGGGATGGAATTACCAGAGAAGATGTGGCTGCCCCTGGATCCCTGGCAGTGTCCAAGGCCAGGCTGGATTGGGTTTAGAGCAGCCTGGGACAGTGGAAGGTGTCCTTGTCTATGGCAGGGGTGGAACGGGATGTGTTTAAAATCCATCCCAACCCAGACCATGCTGGGATTATTCCACGAGTCCCTCACGGCTGTCTCGGGGTGGTCGCTGTGCCAAACCCTGATCCCCCTGCAGTGAGGGGCATCAGCACAACACCAGCAGCGGCATCGCCCGGCCCGGCCATGCCGGCCAAGAGGAAGCCGGTGCTGCCCGCCCTCAACATCGCCCCCAGCGCCGCCGAGGGGCCCAGCCCCGACGGCTCCGCAGAGTGAGTCAGGCCCGGCCGGGACCGCCCCGGCAGCGGCGCTGGGCCTGGGGGGGACGCGGGGCCTTGAGGGGGACAGCGGGCCTCGGGGACACCGGGCCTGGGCTGAGCGGGGAGGCCGGGACAGAGCGGGCACCGGGCCTGGGGGGTCGGGCACGGCGGGCACGGGGCGTGGGGAGCGCCAGGGAAGGCCTGGAGGAGCCGGGATGGTTTTGGGGAGGCCTGGGAAGGTCTGAGGGGGGACCTGGGCCCGGCTTGGGGAGAGCAGGGGAGGCCTGGGGGAATCGGGACAGGTCCGGGGAAACTGGGACAGGCCTGGGGAGCTGGATGAGCCCAGCCCGGGGTGTGTGGGGCAGGGAGGCAGAGCTGGGAGAGAAGGGTGAGGGTTGGAAGGGATGGGCTGGGGCAGGTGGGGAGAGTGCTCTGGTCCCGCCCGGTTTGCAGGGGACAGCTGAGGCCTGGGGGGTGCAGGGCCCAGGCCTGGAGCGGGAGGGAAACAGGCCTGGAGACCTCGGTTGGAGCTGGGATGGGTACCTGGGGTCTGGGGGGGACTTGGGGCAGCAGTGGGGACTCAGCAGATGGGACGTGTGGGGGGGCTGGGTGGAAGGGATGGGGTGAGACCCTCCTGCGCGTCCCCCTGGCTGTGGGTGAGGGGGGACAAAGGGGTGGCAGCAACTGGGACGCAGCAGCTGCAGCTGGCACGGGTGGCAGCAGGTGCTGGGGGAGCACAGACCCCCCTTTGTGCTCAGGATTTGGGGTGGGGGACGTGAGGGAGCTGCCAGACCCCGTGGAAAGCCCTTCTCGTGTTACACAGCCAGGGCCAGGCTTGGCTCACCGGGTCAGGGAGCAGCATCTGGTGCTGCCTCTTTAAGGGCTGAAGGATTTTTCCTGTTGCTTGGCTCTCCCAAAACACCTGGCTGCTCCAAAGCTCTCCAGAGGGGCTGTGTGTGTTGGGCAGGGACTTCTCCAGGTCCAGGTGATCCCATTGTCAGGGGATGCTTTTCCATCACTTCCCTCCACTTCCCTAAAAACCAAACCCTCCTTTCCCTGGTGCTGACCATTTCCCATCCCCTCCAGGGCTAACCTGGTGGACCTGCAGAAGAAGCTGGAGGAGCTGGAGCTGGATGAGCAGCAGAAGAAGCGCCTGGAAGCTTTCCTGACCCAGAAAGCCAAAGTGGGGGAGCTGAAGGACGATGACTTCGAGAGGATCTCCGAGCTGGGCGCTGGCAATGGCGGGGTGGTCACCAAAGTGCAGCACAAACCCTCAGGGCTCATTATGGCACGGAAGGTAACCAGGGACTGGGAATGCTGGGCAGCGTCTGGAGCTCTCCCTGGCCCTGGGAGGGCTGGGTTTGGTTGGATTCTCTCTGCATTTGCACCTTCAACACCTCACCTGGGTCAGGAGCAGAGTCCTGGCTGCTCCCAGATGGGTTCTGCATGAAGGAGGGGCTGCACTCCCAGTGACAGACCCCCTGGGCTCTGGAAAAAAGGAGTTTATTTTTTCCCAGTTCTGATGGATGAAGTGTCTGGAATTGGATCTCCTGAGGATTGTAGGCTGTGGCTGAGGAGGGCTGGAAGTGGCAGTGGGAAGGATGGGTTTGGCACACACATCCCTCAGCCCAAGCTGAGGACATCCCTGAGCCCAAGCAGGGACAGAGGCTCCTCTCACTCTTGGCTTCTTTGGGAACATCTTCTGTACTGCCACCGAGTAGAAAATCGGGAGCTGCCTCTTGTGCCTGCTGGGAGAGGCTGTGCTTGGCAGGAGCAGCACAAGCACTGCTCTGCCTCCTCCAGAGTCTCTCCTCCCTCCTGCTGTTGGGATCATGGCATGGTTTGGTTGGAAGGGCTCTTACAGTTCATCCAGTTCCATGGGCAGGGCCACCTTTCCCCAGCCCAGGATGTTTTCCCTCCCCACTCTGCTCTGACCCCACCTGGAGCCCCAAAAGCCGCTGCTCGTTCTCGTGCAGAACCTTCACAGGGGCTTTTGCTTTTCTGTGGTTTCCTTGATCTCAGAGCACTTTCTTACAACACCTCCAGAGCTTGTGAAAATGTTCCTGGCTGCTGACTCAGAGGGGCTGAGATCAAGCTCCTGACTCGTCTTTCCACCGTGTCCGGTGCAATCCCGGCGCCTTCCGTGGCTCAGGCAGCACTGAGCTCTGCCTCTGCCTCCAGCATGGAATCCCACACTGGATGGGGCTGGAGAGACCTTAAATCCCACCCAGAGCCACCCCTGCCATGGCAGGGACACCTCCCACTGTCCCAGGGTACTCCAAGCCCTGTCCAGCCTGGTCTTGGGCACTGCCAGGGGCAGCCACAGCCATGCCAGGGCCTGCCCACCCTGCCAGGGTTTATTCCCAGTATCCCACCCATCCCTGCCCCTTGGCAGTGGGAAACCATCCCCTGTGTCCTGGCACTTCATCCTTAATATTAATCTGCAAATAGGAAAAATTCTGCTCCAAAGCAGCGTCTCCCTTGAAGTTCCCCTTCTTTCCCAGCACTCAGGGCTGCTCCCCATCAATCCTTTCACTTTCCAGGAGTCACACCTCCCCTGTTTTTCTCTCTTTTGGCAGTTGATCCATTTGGAAATCAAGCCAGCCATCAGGAACCAGATCATCCGGGAGCTGCAGGTGCTGCATGAGTGCAACTCCCCGTACATCGTGGGCTTCTATGGAGCCTTCTACAGCGACGGGGAGATCTCCATCTGCATGGAGCACATGGTGAGATCCTGCCCTGCCCTGCCCTGCCCTGCCCCTCCCAGCCCCCTCTCCCTGCCACATCACTGCCCTGGCCACTGGCAGCTCCTTTCTCCAGCCACTCTGCTCCTGGTGGGAGCCACACATTCCTGCTCAGGCCTCGGGATGAGGGAGACAGCGACTTTTGGGAAGAGGAAGCAGAGGTTTGGGGCTTGGCCAAACGGAAATGTTGCCAAGCCACTGCTCTGCAGAGCCTGCTGGGAGGCTCAGTGAGCATATTCTGTTGTTGCTGGTGGAGAACGATGTCACTTCTCCTCCAAATCAGCACCATTTTGGCATTTCCACTGATGGAAGCAAGCAAAAAACCAACAGCAAGAAGCAGAGCTGGTAAAAAAACAGTTTTCAATAAATAAGATAAATCTGAGCTCAGATCAGCAGATCTCCCGGTTTTTTTTGGCTGGAAAAGGAGTGTGCTCAATGCTGTTCACCCACCACCTGCTGCCCTGTTTTCCTGCTGGGAATTGCTGTGTTGGTCACTCCCATGTGCTTTATTTCAGGATGGGGGCTCTTTGGATCAAGTGCTGAAAGAAGCCAAAAGAATTCCTGAGGAAATCCTGGGCAAAGTCAGCATAGCAGTGAGTGCTGGGGCTGCTCAGGTTTCCAGGGGGGATTTGCTGGGCAGGGATTGGGAATAATGCTTGGGCTGCCCTGGGAAGCTTTTTGTGTTCCCCAGTCCTGGGCACTGCACTTTCCTGGACCAAGAGGCCAGAGCAGAGGGGAAACATTCCCAACCCCTTTCCCCACCTCCAACTCCTCTGGATAATGTTGGCTTCACCTCAGGGAGGTTTGAGAGGAGCCTTTTTGGGTGATTCACCCAAAATCTGTGATGGAATTGGGGATAAACTGCAAACCCTGAGGGACAAGGGCAGCCCAGGGCAGCTCCCCTGGAGCTGGGGGCAGAGCTGTGCCCTCAGCTCTGCTCTCAGCAGCCTTTGCATCCCCAGGTTCTGCGGGGCCTGGCCTACCTGCGGGAGAAGCACCAAATCATGCACAGAGGTGAGAGCAGGGCCCTGCAAACCCCAGCCTGCAGTGCCAGCTGTCACCCAGAGCCACCTTCACCCTCCCCTTTCATCTTCTCCCAGACGTGAAACCCTCCAACATCCTGGTGAATTCCCGAGGGGAGATCAAGCTCTGTGATTTCGGGGTCAGCGGGCAGCTCATTGACTCCATGGCCAACTCCTTTGTGGGAACTCGGTCCTACATGTCTGTAAGTTCCTTCCAGCTGGGGTTTTTGGGTAATTTGGGTTCAGCTCAGCTCTGTTTCCATCCCCATCTGGTTCACAGGGACATTTCCCACTGTCCCAGAGTGCTCCAAGCCCTGCCCAGCCTGGCCTTGGGCACTTCCAGGGATCCAGGGGCAGCCACAGCTTCTCTGGGGACCTGTGCCAGAGCCTCCCCACCCTCCCAGGGAAGGATCCTGAGGTCTGAGCTGCTCCTGTATTTTGGGAATGGTTATTCAAGTGCAGTTATAGTTAGACAGGGGCTATTTAAAAATCCTGTCCCCTCTGCTCCCAGGCCCTGGCTCCAAGCTGCATCAGAGCTGCCAATGGGGATGACTTGCATGGATTGATTTATTTCTGATTTTTTTTTTTAATGGCCATAAGCTCAAAGGGATTTTCTGCTCCTCTGATTCCTCTTGGGTGTTAGGAAGAGTGAGCAGGAAAATACGTTTTTATGGATAAGTTGAGTTCCTTAGATTTCAGCACAGAGGGAAATAAATTCCTGCTGGGTGTTGCAGACTCCCAAACACAAGTAGCTGGGCATGCTGCTGAGTTGGGAGTGTGGATGAGAAGCTCTGAGTGTTTTTTCTGCACATCACCCTTCTTTCCCATCCCCTGTGCACATGATGAGTTTCCTTTCCCTGGAGAGCTGCCATGGAGAGGTCTTTGGGATGTTACAGAATTCCAGAATGGTTTGGGTGGGAAGGGACCTTAAATTCCACCCAGTGCCATGGCAGGGACACCTCCCACTATCCCAGGCTGCTCCAAACCCCAGGGTCCAACCTGGCCTGGGGCACTGCCAGGGATGCAGGGGCAGCCACAGCTGCTCTGGGCACCCTGTGCCAGCCCTGCCCACCCTGCCAGCCAGGAATTCCTTCCCAATATCCCATCCATCCCTGCCTCTGGCAGGGACCCCTGTGTCCTGGGGGTCCATATCCCATGGCAGTGGGTGTTCCTGTGCTCTGGGGGCCAGCCTTGCCTGTTATCCCCATTCCCAATGCTCTGGGTACCTTTATCCCCATTCCCAGTGCCCTGGGTTCCATTATCCCCCATTCCCAGTGCCATTACCCCCACTCCCATTTCCTTTATCCCCATTCCCAGTGCCCTGGGTTCCTTTATCCCCCATTCCCAGTACCATTATCCCCATTCCCAGTGCCCTGGGTTCCATTATCCCCCCCATTCCCAGTGCCATTATCCCCATTTCCAGTACTGTTACCCCCACTCCCAGTACCATTATCCTCCACTCCCAGTGCCATTACCCGCACTCCCATTTCCTTTACCCCACTCCCAGTGCCACTATCCCCACTCCCAGTGCCCTGGGTGCCTTTACCCCACTCCCAGTGCCACTGTCCCCACTCCCAGTGCCACTATCCCCACTCCCAGTGCCCTGGGTGCCACTGTCCCCACTCTCAGTGCCACTGTCCCCACTCCCATTTCCTTTACCCCACTCCCAGTGCCACTGTTCCCACTCCCAGTGCCACTGTTCCCACTCCCAGTGCCACTGTTCCCACTCCCAGTTCCATCTCCCCCACTCCCAGTGCTCTGGGTTCCATCTCCCCCCACTCCCAGTGCTCTGGGTTCCATTCCCCCCCCTCCCAGTTCCATTCCCCCCCCTCCCAGTGCTCTGGGTTCCCCCCCAGCCCCCTGACGGCGCCGTGTCCCCGCAGCCCGAGCGCCTGCAGGGCACGCACTACTCGGTGCAGTCGGACATCTGGAGCATGGGGCTGTCCCTGGTGGAGCTGTCGATCGGAAGGTACCCAATCCCCCCGCCAGACTCCAAGGAACTGGAAGCAATTTTTGGCCGTCCTGTGGTGGACGGGGCGGAGGGAGAGTCCCCCAGCATCTCGCCGCGGGCCCGGCCCCCAGGACGCCCCGTCAGTGGTAGGGGCTGTGGTGTGCATCGGCAGCAACGCTTCCATGGGGGATGAGGGGCTCGGGCTGAGGCTGGGACAGGAGCCTGGGCTGGGAATCCCTAGGGAAAATCTGTAGGAGTTTGTAGGATGGAGGCACAGCCACGCTCCAGCACCTCCCACC